>JZKD02S2191250.1:427150-469624 GCA_000966675.3 Picea glauca | reverse complement strand
TCTCAACATATCGGACATAGGAAACTCACCAATGATCCTATATTGCATGAACCCACATGGCCTGCAATGCACACCAAACTACCTTCAGACATACCCAAGTTTGAATGAAAGGCAGAAGATGACCCTGCCAACCATGTCATGACCTTTCACCTATCGTGCTCTTCGAATAGCATTATGGATGATTCCATAAGAATGTGATTATTTCAATGCACACTCACTGGCCCATCGGCCAAATGGTATGTAGAGGAAAAATCAGGGTCCCATGCGACTTTTGAATCCTTGGCCAAAGCATTTTTGACCTTCTTCCAATTACCAATCTGCCACGACAATGGTCTAGAACTACTCTCTAATTTCAAACAAACCCGAGCCACACATATCACTGATCACATTCACGAGTGGTGTAGGCGACGTAGTTTGTGCAAAGTAGAAACCACCAAGCAACAATGTCTTGACTGGTTTCTTAGATCACTTGTCTCTCTCCTCGGTAAGGATGTAGCTTCCACCTTCCCTCAATCTGAAGAGGAAGCCATCAGTAAGGCTCAATAGTATGAACTCATCTATGCACAGTCAGGGTACTTATACACTGTACTTCCTGATCTCCCTAAACCTGTGCCATTTGGCCAAGAAAAACCTGGGATGTCTCACTCAGCAGACAGACTGATTGGTACCACCACTCACCATGGTCCACAACCCCAACCACCACCAATGTATTGAAAACCTCAATACCTGCTGGCATATGGGGGAAATTCTTATTACCCCCCACCCCCTTATCAACAACCATACCCTATTGCTATACCTCCACCCATCATTGGGCCACTGCTGACACCCCCCATACACCCACCTATTCAAACGAGTTCTGGTACCCCCTCTACCTCAGCTTATAGTACTAGCGAAAGAACCACGCCTTCCTATGTACCTTATGGATCGTTACCCCCACATAATTTGTAGTTTCCTTTTCATGTTCCCCCATAACCCATGGCTCCCCCACATCCTCATGCTGGGGTGAATTTTTTTCAACCCTCTCCCATTCAACAATATCAAAATTTTGAACAGCTGAATATGGAAAATCCGACCCATCCGTCGAACAATGCCAAAAAGAAAGGATGAAACAGGAACAAAAATAACCCAGGTTAAGGCGGGAATCAACCCCAGCATAACCAATCTATTGGGGGAAACCAGAACCAGGGGAATCAAAACCCCTAGGGGGGAAATAATAATAACTGTCAAGGGAGAAATAACAATACTGTTAAAACCAACTTCCCTTGTGCCCTTTATGGTGAGTTCGGCCATTACACTCATCATTGCCACCAAATCATTGATTTCAAATGGTTGAAAGACACAGGCAGTCTACCCCATCCTCCAGCATCGCTTGCCCCTTAGCAGGCACCACAACAATATGTGCAACAACCCCCCCTGTCATGCTGCAAAATCCTATTCCACACCAAGGTGTGATAAAAACTCAACAGGATGCACAACATCCCCCACCTTAGGTGGGATAGTACCTCAACCCAAACAATCCAACAAATTGCACGATCCTCCTCACTAGTGAGGAAGAAATCCTTCTGCAAACACGTAATCGTTAGTATCATGCACCTGCTGAGTCTCCGCCCATCCCTCTATAGACAAACCCTACACCGACGGGACCCCCGTTGGTGATTCCTCTCCCTAACACAAAGCCGCCTCTTCGCATCCCTCGCATCCCATTATGTAGGAATGTCCACAAACCACAGGCTAGGGAAACTCACAATTAAAGTTTGGTTGACGACTTAGCACAATCCCTGGCTGCCATGTTAGTCTTGGAAGTCCTCCAGACTTGTCCCACTCAGTGGAAATCATTACTTTCCGCCTTGGGGGTAGTCGACCCCGCAGATACTCGACTCATTACCTTTGATCTCGACAGTGGAGAACCTTTCCTTCCTGCCTTGATCGCTTTTCAAATACCTGTAAAAATATGGAACATCATAGTTCATCGGTGTATCATTGATGAAGGTGCATCTACATGCATTATGTAAAAATCTATATGGAAGAAACTTGGTTCCCCCGAACTCATACCCTTTTCCATCACCTTACGAGCTTATGACAGACAACCATCGTCTCCTGAAGGGATCTTCCAAAATGTCCCCATCAAACTTGGGGGCAAGATTATTCTCATCGACATCGAAGTGATCGGCGCCCCACTCGATTATAATATCCTGTTCGGTCGTAGCTACATGTATGCTATGAAGGCAGTTGTCTCTTCGATCTTTCGGACAATGATGTTCCTCCATAATGGGAATATCGTTACCATTGACTAAGTCTCACATTACGAGCCTAACCTATCCGCCAACATCGATAACATTCTCCCTCTCATCCACACGAGTCATGACGCATATCCACTCGTCGAGATGGGTCCTGGAATTTTCAAAGATCCATCATTGTTAGGAACCTACCATGGAGCACCACTGCTCCTTCATCCTTCCAATCAAGTATGCGTCATATCATCTAACGGAACTCACACTGAAGATACCCTTCCTCCTACATAGGCTTCTATCATATCTGATGTCCCACTAGTCGCAGAACTCTCCCATCAAGAGCCTCCTACGAACTCGTTGAACCCATCAGTCCATGATTTCACCTCTCCTCAAGGACATATCCTAGTTTGGGAGACAGTTCCCCAAGCCATCACCAAAATCCCCTTCTTTTACCCTCCATCAGGCATCGAAGTTTTCCAGGTAGCCACAATGCTTACCCTACCTAATATGGTGTTAGCAATTCTAGTTTGGTATTTACATCCACCAGAGATGGTCCCTTGACCATCCCTTCCCCCCCAAACAAAAGGAATCCCAATGATGATTCCCATACTTACTCCCACCATACCCTCTACACCCCCACTCACTAACCCCCCTGCCACAGCTGGGGGCAGGAGAAAGAAGAAGGATCCCACAACTCCACTTCCTCTACGCATCCAACCTCGTTGCGCACTATGTGAGAAAGATGGACACGAAACCAACAACTGCCCATCTCTACCAGAGTTACAGAATTTGATTCCACTCAATCAAACTCCCCTAACACTCACCACTATAGCCAGTACTGCCACTACCACCTCCCATTCCAGTAGTAAAGGGTTGCAAACCAAATTCTCTTGCACTATATGTTCAGAATATGGCCATTATACACACCATTTCCCAGCACTACTGCGCTTTCGATAGACATTAGCTGCAGTATGCCAAAGCTTCCAGAGCAACCCCAGTCCCGCTATGTCATCCTTACCAACAATCACCGACATCCATTATGTCACAACTTCAGTCAATGAACGTATGAGATTCCCTTGCTCTCTATGTGAATCATTAGATCATTTTACATACCAGTGTCCTATGATCATTGAATATAGGCAATGCCAATTGACCCTGCTTCAACGACCCACAGAGTCTATAGTTGACCTTACCTCGTCACTAGAGGTTCTTCATGTCATTTCCCCCGAACCTGAGGCCCTTCCAATGCCTTCATGGTTCTTAGATGACTTATCTGAGGATTCAATTCCAATCCCCCCAACTCTCCCGCTCATTCCCCTACGGACATTTTACACCCAACTACCATGGGTACTCCTCAGTACTTCAATATTTGGTTTATGTCGAGCGAACCATCACCATCTCCTTGCGTTGTTCCCCCTTCTTCTTCATCACCAGGGGGCAACCACACGACAACAGTCACCGATATCACTCTTCATGACCCCTTGTATTCCCATCACTTCCACTGTGACGAGGAAATAATTGAAGAGTTAAACAACCTTGACTACCCATGGGATGCGCTACACCACGGTGAAATCTTCTTCCCATAAGAAGCCTCCACGCCTCCTAACAAACACCCCATCTACGCAGTCGAAACCAAATATTTTATCCCATCAGGGCCTATCGACTGATTCAAGAACCCCATTCCTGCGCCTAATGATTTTGAAGAAGGCAACATGGCCAACATTTCCCCAACCATTAAAATCGACATTTCCATAAAAAATGGCATCGTCGAGGAAATCACCATTGGAGCTTCTTTCACTCCTCAGGAAATCACCACCTATAAAGCCCTCTTCCAGGAATATCGGGATATTTTTTCCTGGTCATACACGGAAATGCCTGGCCTCGATCCCTCTATCGTTGAACATCACATCGACACCTGGGCCGACATTACACCAGTTCATCAAAAACAATGACCGCTACACCCATCCAAAGCAGCGGCCATCAAAGTCGAAATTGACAAATTACACGCTGCCGGGTTCATTTACCCCATCGCCTATACATCATGGGTTTCCAACCCTGTACCCATTAACAAAAAACAGGGCACTATCCGCGTCTACACGGACTTTCGTGATCTCAATCACGCATGTCCCAAAGACAACTTTCCAATGCCTTCCATCGATCAAATTATCAACGACTGTGTAGGCCACGAGGCTCTATCCTTCATGGATGGATTCTCTGGTTATAATCAAATTCAAATTCACCTAGCCGATTAGTATAAAACTGCATTCACTACCCCTTGGGGTACTTTTGCATATCGTGTCATGCCTTTTGTCTTAAATAATGCTGGCACAACTTTCCAACGAGCTATGACATACATCTTTCACGATTTAGCTCATATCATCCTGGCATACTTGGACGACCTCATAGCCTGATCCAAGAAACACACCTGACATCTTGATGATTTGAGAATCATCTTCCAACGGTGTTGTCAGTACAACATCCACTTGAATCCCCTCAAGTGCGTTTTCTGTGTCACCGCACGGTGCCTCCTCGGCTTTATCGTTTCTCAAAGCAGTATTACTGTGGACCCCCTCAAATTCCAAGCTATCACCAAAATTCCACCTCCTCGGAATTTACGTCAACTTCAGAGCCTACAAGGCAAGGCTAACTTTCTACGATGATTTGTCTTAGACTACGCCATTCGTGCACACGGTTTCCTTCGCTTGCTACGTCATGACATCCCATTTCACTGGGACGAACACGCCCAATAGTCATTTGAGGATCTTAAACTGGCGCTCTCCAACGCCCCTTTAATTAGTTCACCAATGTATGGAACACCTCAATACCCGCCGACATACGGGGGCACTTCTTGTTACCCCCCACCCGCTTATCAACAACCATACCCTACTTCTATGCCTCCACCCATCAATGGGCCACCGCCGACACCCCCCATACACCCACCTATTCAAACGAGTTCTGGTACCCCCTCTACCTCAGCTTATAGTACTAGAGAAATCACCACACCTTCCTATGTACCTTATGGATCATTACCCCCAGAGAATTTGTACTTTCCTTTTCCTGGTTCCCCACAACCCATGGCTCCCCCACATCCTCATGCTGGGGTGAATTTTGTTCAACCTTCTCCCATTCAGCAATATCAGAATTTCAAACAGCTGAATACAGAAAATCCGACCCATCTGTCGAACAATGCCAAAAAGAAAGGACGAAACAGGAACAATAACAACCCAGGTCAAGGTGAGAATCAACCCCATCAGAACCAATCTACTAGGGGCAACCAGAACTAGGGGAATCAGAACCCCCAGGGGGGAAATAATAATAAGCGTCAAGGGAGAAATAACAATACTATTAAAACCAACTTCCCTTGTGCCCTTTGTGGTGATTTCATCCATTACACTCATCATTTCCCCCAAATCACTGATTTCAAATGGTTGAAAGACTCAGGCAGTCTACCCCATCCTCCAACACCGCCTGCCCCTCATCAGGCACCACAATAATACGTGCAACAACCCCCCCTACCATGCTGCAAAATCTTATTCCACACAAGGTGTGATAAACACTCAATAGGACGCACAACATCCCCCACCTCAGGTGGGACAATACCTCAACCCAAACAATCCAGCAAATTGCATGATCCTCCTGACTAGTGAGTTAGAAATCCTTCTGCAAACACGTAATCGTCAGTATCATGCACCCACTAAGTCTCCTCCCATCCCTCTAGAGATAAACCCTGCACCGAAAAGACCCCCGTTGGTGATTCCTCGCCCTAACACAGAGCCACCTCTTTGCATTCCTTGCATCCCATTACACAGGAATGTCCACAACCCACACGCTAGGGCAGCTCACAATTACAGTTTGGTTGATGACTTAGCACAATCCCTGGCTGCCATGTTAGTCTTGGATGTCCTCCAGACTTGTCCCACTCAGCGGAAATCATTACTTTCCGCCTTGGGGGCAGTCGACCCCATAAATAATCGACTCATTACCTTTGATCTCGATAGTGGAGAACCTCGCCTGCTCGCCTTGATCGCTTTTCAAATACCAGTAAAAATACGGAACATCACAGTTCATTAGTGTATCATTGATGAAGGTGCATCTATATGAATTATGTCCAAATCTGTATGGAAGAAACTTGGTTCCCCCAAACTCATACCCTCTACCATCACCTTATGAGCTTATGATGGACGACCATCGTCTCCTAAAGGGATCTTCCAAAATGTCCCCATCAAACTTGGGGGCAAGACTATTCTCATCGACATCGAAGTTATCTATGCCCCACTTGATTATAATATCCTGTTCGGTTGTAGCTACATGTATGCTATGAAGGTAGTTGCCTCTTCCGTCTTTCGGACAATGATATTCCCCCATAATGGGAAGATTGTTACCATTGACCAAGTCTCACATTACGAGCCTAACCCATCTGCCAACATCGATAACATTCTCCCTCTCATCCACATGATTCATGACGCATACCCACTCGTCGAGATGGGTCTTGGAATTTTCAAAGATCCATCATTGTTAGGAACTTACCATGGAGCACCACCGCTCCTTCATCTTTCCAATCAAGTATGTGTCGTATCATCTAACAAAACTCACACAGAAGATACCCTTCCTCCTATAGAGGCTTCTATCATATCTGACGTTCCACTAGTCGCAGAACTCCCCCCTCAAGAGCCTCCTGTGAACTCGTCGACCCTACTAGTCCATGATTTCACCTCTCCTCAAGGATATATCCCAGTTTGGGAGATAGTTCCCCAAGCCATCACCCAAATCCACTTCTTTTACCCTCCATTTGGCATCGAATCTTTCCAAGTAGCCGCAACGCTTACCCTACCTAATATGGTGTTAGCAATTCCAGTTTGGTATTTACATCCACCAGAGATGGTCCCTCGACCATCCCTCCCCCCCCAAACAGAAGGAATCCCAATGAAGGTTCCCATACTTACTCCCACCATACCCTCTACACCCCCACTCACTAACGCCCCTGCCACAGTTGGGGGCAGGAGAAATAAGAAGGAGCCCACAGCTCCACTTCCTTCACGCATCCAACTTCCTTGTGCACTATGTGAGAAAGATGGACACCAAACCAACAACTACCCATCTCTACCATAGTTACAGAATTTGATTCCACTCAATCAAACTCCCCCAACACTCACCACTATAGCCAGTACTGCCACTACCACCCCCCATTCTAGTAGTAAAGGGTTGCGAACCAAATTCGCTTGCACTATATGTTCAGAATATGGTCATTATACCCACCATTTCCCAGCACTGCTATGCTTTCGGCAGACATTAGCTGTAGTACGCCAAAGCTTCCAGAGCAACCCCAGTCCCACTACGTCATCCTTACCAATAATCACCGACATCCATTATGACACAACTTCAGTCAATGAACGTATGAGATGCCCTTTCTCTCTATGTGAATCATTAGATCATTTTACATACCAGTGTCCTATGATCATTGAATATAGGAAACGCCAATTGACCTTGCTTTAATGACCCAGAGAGTCGATAGTTGACCTTACCTCATCACTAGAGGTTCTTCATGTCATTTCCCTCTAACTCGAGGCCCTTCCAAAACCTCCATGGCTCTTAGATGACTTATCTGAGTATTCACCCCCCAATCCCCCCAACTCTCCCGCTCATTCCCCTACGGACATTTTACACCCAACCACCATGGGTACTCCTCAGTACTTCAATATTTGGTTTATGTCGAGTGAACCATCACAATCTCCTTGCGTTGTTACCTCTTCTTTTTCATCACCAGGGGGAAACCACACAACAATAGTCACCGATATCACTCTTCATGACCCCTTATATTCCCATCACTTCCACTGCGATGAGGAAATACTTGAAGAGTTAAACAACCTTGACTACCCATGGGATGCGCTACACCACCGCGCACTCTTCTTCCCACAGGAAGCCTCCACGCCTCCTAACAAACACCCCATCTACGTAGTCGAAACCACCGATTTTATCCCATCAGGGCCTATCGACTGGTTCAAGAACCCCATTCCTGCCCCTGATGCTTTTGAAGAAGGCAACATGGCCAA
Source organism: Picea glauca (assembly GCA_000966675.3). Classification (NCBI taxonomy): domain Eukaryota; kingdom Viridiplantae; phylum Streptophyta; class Pinopsida; order Pinales; family Pinaceae; genus Picea; species Picea glauca. The sequence goes on along the minus strand of JZKD02S2191250.1, from coordinate 461,343 downwards.
CATTTCCCGACCATTAAAATCAACATTTCCATAAAAAATGGCATCGTCAAGGAAATCACCATTGGAGCTGCTTTCACTCCTCAGGAAATCACCGCCTATAAAGCCCTCTTCCAGGAATATCAGGATATTTTTGCCTGGTCATACACGGAAATGCTTGGCCTCGATCCCTTTATCGTTGAACATCGCATCGACACTTGGCCCAACATTACACCAGTTCATCAAAAACAATGACCGCTACACCCATCCAAAGTAGCAGCCATCAAAGCCGAAATTGACAAATTATGTGCTACCAGGTTCATTTAACCCATCGCCTATACATCATGGGTTTCCAACCCTATACTCGTTAACAAAAAACAGGGCTCTATCCGTGTTTGCACGGACTTTCGCGATGTCAATCACACATGTCCCAAAGACAAATTTCCAACGCCTTTCATCGATCAAATTATCGACGACTGCGCAGGCCACGAGGCTCTATCCTTCATGGATGGATTCTCTGGTTATAATCAAATTCAAATTCACCTAGCCGATTAGTATAAAACCGCATTCACTACCCCTTGGGGTACTTTTTCATATCGTGTCATGCGTTTTGGCTTAAAGAATGCTGGCACAACTTTCCAACGGGCTATGACATAGATCTTTCACGATCTATCTCATATCATCCTCGCATACTTGGACGACCTCACAGCTTGATCCAAGAAACACACCCAACATCTTGATGATTTGCGAATCATCTTCCAACGGTGTCGTCAGTACAACATCCGCTTGAATCCCCTCAAGTGCATTTTCTGTGTCACCGCAGGGTGCCTCCTTGGCTTTATCGTTTCACAAAGAGGTATTACTGTGGACCCCCTCAAAGTCCAAGATATTACCGAAATTCCACCTCCCCGGAATTTACATCAACTTCGGAGCCTACAAGGCAAGGCTAACTTTCTACGATGATTTGTCTTAGACTACGCCATTCGTTCACATGGTTTCCTTTGCTTGTTACGTCATGACATCCCATTTCACTGGGACGAACACGCCCAACAGTCATTTGACGATCTTAAAATGACGCTCTGCAATGCCCCTTTAATTAGTGCACCTGACTACAATCTTGACTATATCCTCTACGTATCAGCATCCGCTGTGTCAGTAGCAGGAGTTCTCGTTCAGCTAGGTGACGAAAATCATGAGAATGTCATTTATTACGTTAGTAAAAACCTCTCAAGGCCACCCTTGAAGTATAAACACGAAGAGAAACTTGCTCTTGCAGTCGTCCTCGTAGTCCAGAAACTACGCCACTACATTCTGCTTCTCACGACCAAGGTTGTAGCAAATTCCAACCCTATGCAATACTTGCTCAGTCGTCGGCAAATTAACGACAAATTTTCTCGATGGATCATTATCCTTTGGGAGTACGATCTTGAATTCTCAACACCCAAGAGAAAGAAAGCTCTCATTCTCGCCGAACTTGTCACGACCCTCCCCTCTGACACCACCAGTGCCCTTGTCAATACCGACTTTCCCGACGAACACCACTTTTACATCACTTCGGATGATCCTTGGTATGGTGACCTTCTTGTCTACCTCTGAACTCAAAAGTTCGGTAACCACCTTTCACGAGATGATCGTCATCGTATTCTCCATCAACCCCCCCTCTACCTCCTCATCGGAGACATCCTATACCGGCGGGGATTCGACACCATTCTTTGTCGATGCCTGACCATTGACGAGGCCGATAGAGTCTTGAATGATTGCCATAGCGGCACATGTGGGGGCCATCTTTCGGGAATATCCACTGCTCAGAAGATTATCCGAGCCGGTTACTTTTGGCCTACTTTGTTTCACAATTGCATTCACACTGTGAAACGATGTGAGCAGTGTCATCTTTACACCAACAAAGCCTGAGCACCACCTGCTCTTCTTCATCCAGTCATCACTACCGACCCTTTTTGTAAATGGGGAATCGACTTCATGACTTGTAATCCCCCCTCCAGCGATGGTTACAAATACATTTTTGTCGCAGTCGATTACTTCACCAAATGGACAGAAGCTATGCCCACCTTCAACAACACCGCTGACACCGCAACATGTTTTTTCTTTAACCACGCCATATCTCGCTTTGAAGTACCACTCTAACTTGTTTCCAATCATGGGAAACACTTCGATAACGAAATCTTCGTTGAACTCTCATCTCAATTAGGATTCTCTCATGATTTTGCCTCACCATATTACCCTCAATCTAATGGACAGGTCGAAGCAGTTAACAAGGTCCTCAAGACCATGTTACAATGCATGGTTAATAAACATAAGACCAATTGGCATCATATGTTATTTTCCATGCTATGGGCTTACCGTACGGCTGTGAAAAAAGCTATTGTTTTCACACCATTTGATCTAGTCCATGGGGTTGAGGCCACTCTTCCCATCGAGTGAGAAATTCCCACCCTACGCACCGCAATTGAGCTATTACCCGACATTGCTCCAATGGAGCAGTGCTTGCTGAACTTAGAGTCTCTGGATGAAGATCATCGATCTTCATTACAGAACAATGAGGTAGCTAAAAAATGATCAAAGTCTACCTTTGATCGACATGTCAACCTTCATTCATTTCGTGAAGGCGACTTAGTCCTGGCTTACGATATCGCTCATGATACCTTTGGCCATGGAAAATTTGAGTCATTATGGCATGGCCCATACATTATCCAACATTGCCTCACCAAAGGAACATACATCCTGGCCTCCTCCGAAGGCTTCTCTCTCAAAGAACCCATCAACGGGTTATAATTAAAGAAATTTTATGCTTAAATGTAGTCATTCTAGTTTAGGTTCTTTCTTTTATAGTGTTTTTAATCTTTTTTTCCATCCCTCACATCTAAACTCTCATTTGTGCTATTGAGAAATGCTTCCTCCACCGGCCTACCACGTCGGTTACGCCGACGGCGATAGCCATTGGACACAAAATCTTGCTTCAGTCACTTGGGATCTCTACACCCCCTCACATGAAATGCTCCATTCGAGCGACATATGTTTGGGTTCAACAACCAACAACCAAGCCGAATACATTGCCGCCATTGGCCTCCTGGCCGATGCCCAACATCATAGTATTCATCACCTTAGCATCTTTCTCGACTCTCAACTAGTCGTTCTCCATCTCAACAATGTGTACCACGTACGTGATCCTTGCCTCTTTCGCAAATACCTACAGGTTAGACTGTTATCTGGACATTTTGATTCCATTACATTTACACATATTCCAAGACAATTGAATCAAATTATAGATAACCTAGCTAATATTGTGTTAGACTGACATATATTACATCAAGCTACCTCTACACATACATAAACATATCAACGACCTGTCATAGCATATATAGATTAAACATCATCAATACATTAACAAAACAAATGTAAACATCACATAGATCTCAAAATGTATACTCATGTATATATTGAAAGGTCCACAGTGCCATTCAAATGTTTACATACAAAAATACAAGTATCTGCAGGCCAGTGAAGCACCTCGGTACAAAATGGGCTCACCAGCCTATATACAAAAAATACTCAATAACATAGAGCACCATTCAAGGTGCCTCTAGAGCACCACCTCTTGCTCCTCCCTCAGGCGGTGGTTGCCCAGCCCTTATTGGTCCCTCCTACCTTGGAGGTAATCATCTGGTCATCAGAACACTAGCTACTATTGCCCATCATACCACGGCCTGCCATGGCAGTGAAATCCCCACACACTGCTCCAGGATACCCTCATCGTGGATGTGAGACCACATGCCCTTAGGTACATCCTGTAACACCACCTCCAGGCGATGACGTATGTCCTCAAAATCTACTCCGGCAGCCGCCGGAGGAGCATGTGATGGCCCAGCACCAGGGTCATCAAACCGACGTCTCCTCCCTGCCCTCTCCGGATCAGCTGGTCGCACCGTGGTGTCCTCACGCCGACGTCTCTCTCCAACACGTGGCCCTCCCTGCGACAGTCTCTCCGACTCCTGACGAGCCGACACTCTTCGCAACTCCACCTTGCGCCCGCGAGGTGCCACATCTGCACATACACACAAAAAATATATAGTATCAACATCTATATCATATGCATGTGTCATTCTATCTCAAATGAAAAACATATATATCAACATCATCAACATACCTCGATGGTCAAACACCTCCCTTGGAGGTAGCACCATGTCCAGATCCTCCCGGAAGTCAACCTTGACATAGAGGTACTGCAATATCACCTGCGGCATCTGCCGCCAAACCTACGCCGCCTTAGCTGTAAAGAAGTGGCCACCCTCACCACCACCATGGAGAAGTAAAATAGTTGACCACCGCTTTAGTCACGGCTCTCGTGCCCCAGGTGCACCCAATAAAATTCTAGGGCGCAACATCAACACCCTCTCCAAAAACTAGGCCACCAGGATGGACCCAAAGGAAAACTCTCCAGTATCCATGGACCGACAGTGGTCCAACTACCCTACCATCCTGGAATGCAGCGTAAGCCCCCAGGTGAAGTTCTCACCGGCCAACACTCTCTCCATCACCATCAGCTAGCCACCACTGATCCGCTGCGTCGCCAGTGACCCATAAACTTTCACAATCATCACTGCTATACAACGATGTGCTAGGGCATCCATTGCCCCAATGCTCACAACAGTGCCGAACATAAAGTTCGGCCCCGAACAATATCTCTAGCCAACCATCACTAGCAGCATATCCCTCGGTAACACCGGCTCCGTCGGTAGGGGCGTTCCCCGAAACGGGAGCCCAGTCAAAAAACACACATCCTCCACCGCAGTGAAGGCAATCTGCTCTTCCCACACTATGAAGCATGCAAGTCCAGACTCCACATCTGGATAAGAAACTGTAGGAGATACTCCTGAAGCCGTATCAATGGGCACTCAAAGAACTTTAGCAGCCCACAAGCTTCCAAAGTAGCACGTACACCTGGCTCCTCAATAGCCATGGTGTCTCATAGCTGGGACCAATCCTGCTCTCGCCAACCAACCAACATCGTGCACAAATCTCACCTGCAACCACATAAAACAGTCCTAAGTCAGCCACATGGACCATCAACAACATCAAAAAGATAAGTTTTACACCCGTCAACCTTGCCTCCAAGGCGCGGCTATTTAACCCACAAGCGCGCACACGTGCGTGCCTGTTCACTTCACAGGCGCACACATATGCGCACTTTTTCACTACACAGACACACTCTCAAGTGCGCCTGTCCATCCTTCAGGAACGCACACATGCACGCGTGCTCAACTTACAAGCGTGCTTTAGAGCGCACCTGTCGAATGCACAACCACACACACATGCACAACTGTGCAGCCGACAGGCGCACATATAGTGCACGCCCCTTTCCCTCTTATCTATGCCCCCATGCACATCTATTGGGTGGGCAGGTGCGCATGTGTGCACACCTACTTCTAGATCACCCGCGCACGTGGGGTCCATACTCATAAAAACCCTCTATAAGGCCCTCCGTACAACCCTTGCCCAAAAAATGAAACCCTAATTCTATGCAGGATGATTAGACCACTAACCCGAAGCTCGCTGGTCCTTGATCGGATGCCTCATCCTCCTAGAATCTCCAAAAATCCTCTGAATACTTCTTGTCCAGTCACTATAGCAACAAGTACAAATGAGGTGGCAATGTGGGCCCTATAGCTATATATAGGCCTTTTTGCCAAACTTCCACTCACCATTCTGGGAGCTCTGAGCATCCATTTATCAATCCGTCTTCAACCACTGGATCAACATCCCGTCATCTACATCACGACAGTCCCTGGGCATCTTTTCATCCTGAGCCCCCGGGACACCATTTTTTCATACCCTAATCAGGTATGCATGCACATATTCAAAATTATCAAATACATGCTCATATATTCGATTCGATTCATATATTGTTCATGTCGGGTAATTGGTTTTCATGTGTGTAGGTACTTGGTCATCATACATCAACACAACCCCTTCAGGTATATACTTAGCACTGGCATGTAGTCATTCCCTCTAAATCTCACTTACATTTCCAGTCACACCCTCTGACATTTTCCTTTAGGATCCCCATTTCTGGCTCTGCAGTACCAACACATCCATTTTTATCTTCGGTACTGTCACCCGGTAGCACTCTTACCCACATGAGTTGTCCCATTCATAGCACCCTTTTGCGCTTGTGACACTCATGTTGTTTTTCAAAACCCTTTAGGGATGGGAGTCTCAATAGTCTTACATCATGTCACAAATCAACCACATACTCCTTCTCCTCATTTTTCTAGCTTTCCCAACAGACTTCCAGATTCTCTCTTCACGGTTCTATTTTTGGACTGCACCTCTGCAGTATCATGAACCCTCCATTTCATCCACAATCCATTTTCCCATCTGCAAATTTCCCTTCATTTCACCTACCTCATACAAAAACCCACCCATGGGGCCCCCACCCTCCATCAGTTCTCCAAGAACATTATTCCCTACCTGGGCCAACCATATCACATTGGGGCACCTGTTTCTATATTTGTACACTTATCCCAAATTATTCTTTATTTATTGTACAAACGCCTTTGTTTCCATCAGTTACATTACCTTTTTGTCGTCACCTTTGGTGACCTTCTTGACTTTTTGGCCAAATGCAACCCATGTCACCCTTGGTTGGGGCACTACTTATCATCCACCCTTGACGACATCGTCCATCTCTTCAGAGTACCCCACAAGCCACTCACCTCTGCCCTCTGAGTTTGTTCACCTTGTCCCGTCTCTGGCACAACTTATCCCCTGTCTTGTTGTGCCCCTGACACTCAACCTCATTGAATAGTTGCGGCCACTTTTATCTCAAATATACTGCAACCAAGGGCAGTCTTGAGTCTTCCTACATCTTGACTTTGTCCATGTACCTCCTCCACTTCCTAACCTCACCTAGTATATTTCACAAAGCCATTTGCTTCTGGGAGTCACGTCCCCCTTTTTTGTCAACATCAACATAGTTTTCTAGAAGGGCGACAGTATCTTGATTCTCATTACCCATCCAATGAGAGATCTCAGATGGCACAGGGGGAAACACAATTGCTCCCTGCTATCGTTGACCCCCGTAACATTTGACATCAACACTTTCTCATGTTACGGTGGGTCTTACTTTGTGACTATTGCAATTAGTTCTTTTACTTGCCGAAGACCTCTGAACTTGGCTAGGCTATCAATGCCCACATAATCTATGATACTTCTTACAGTTGTCATTGCCTACTATTCAGAGTATATTCATCCATAGAATTGTCTTCTTCCTTTATCATGATCGCCCCCGAGGGTGCTGTAGTTGTCTACACCAACACTTCATTCCTCTTTTTGAGTTACATGACATGAGCATGGGGCATGCCCGCCTCATTTGTACACAATTTTTTTTTTTTTTTACACACCTGATGGAAGGTTGGGTTCTACTGGTTCCTTTTTCCCTCCAACATATCACTCTGGATGATCCCACTATTTCTCTCTCTTACAAAAACACTCTTAGTAGAAGAAACATTGATGGATTTTGGCTATACGTATGCTCCTAACCTCATCCATCAGGGGGCATTTGTTATCACTGAAATTTCGTCCGCAAATGGTTACAAGAATTCATCATCGTCAAATAGTTATGATGTCATCCATGGACCTGAATTAACATAAAAGCATTCATAAAGGGTCAAAAACTATACAAAATAGTGAAAAATTGAAGGGTGCTATGAAGACATTGGGCGCGCACGCACATGCGTGAAACATAAATGTAATATTCGCGCACATGTGCACGATGTGCGACTGTTGTTAAAAAATCCGCGCACCTGAGAAACAACGCATTTATGAGAGTGGTTGGCCTCCCACCCACTTCTGGTTCAGCTTTCAAGCTGATTTGACACTCAAATCTGGACTGGATTCGACTGGATGGCTGGTCAAAGACCTAGAAATGCCCTAATTATCCTCTTTACACACTACAAACTATTTGAACAATAGCTCAAAGGAATGATATAAAAAGGCCATGGATACACTTCATTTTTCAAGGAATTTCACAGCAAAGTTATGCTGCCACTATTCTCTTGAGGACTCTTCTATCCTTGCCAAGAGTATACTTGCATCATTGCTTTGGGCAATCCATCTCACCCCTTGAGTGGATTAACAAAGAATTCTTTCACCATTTTCATTTCCATTTTCAAAGTTGTAAGAAGAGCTTACTTGTGGGGGTTCAAGAGCCCTCCCTTGGAGGAAGAACGGACTCATAGTCCCCTTGCTTCTCGATGTTTTATTTCACTAATATCAGCCTTATCATTGGTGACATGGGTCTCATTGTTCTTTTTGTCTCTATGTCCATATGCTTATAAATTTAGTTGTTGTTTTATTTCTTAGTTTAATTCTTAGTTGTTGTTTTATATTTCTTTTTCTAACCCTTTTCCTTGCAGCTGTCCTGCTCAACAAACCCAACTGAACTTGCAAGAACCTCTATTTTCCTCACTAAGGTGACGAAAGAGGTGCAACAATTGGATCAAGCCAGTGATCGAGAGATATTAAAATATCAAATTTAATATCAGGCCTATCATCCTCAACCATTCGATTGGGTTAGTGAGTTCTGTAGTGATCATTCGGCGCTAACCCTCCGGGTATAAAGAAGTTTAATTCATCCAAGAATCCTGAAGCTGAAATCACCAAAATCATGCAAGTCATCAATATCAATTGTTAAACTGATCAGAACCATTTGATCAATCCAGTGGAAGGATAAGGAAAGAAAAATCATCAACCAAAAATAATAGGTCATCATTTATTTATGACCATTTCAGCAGGTAATCCTTCGGGAATTTGAAAGGTTAGGAACTGCAAGGATAGATAAATCACGATCGTGAAATCCTAATAATTGTCCGATTTGATAGGTAGATCGATTGAAATATTAGTAGTTGGATTAAGAGAGTGGAATAATATCATATGGGGGAGTTTTCAACCGATAATAAGTAGTTATCATCACTTTATGACCATTTTGATAGGTTAACCTCCAGGGAGTTGGAAGATTGTAAAAAACATTGCAAAATCATAGAATCCTAAAATCTCGAAATGATTGTGGACCGTCCATCAGGACGATAGATATATAGTGGAGGAGAAATCACATTCTGCAATTTGTAGGTGAATTAAGTACAGATCAAAGGGAAGCTAGATCAATGAAAGAAATCCAAACCATTGATCTAGAGATTTTGGGAATTATGCTAGCCATTGGATCAACTAGTGGAAGGATAGGATAAAAGTGGAGTGGAAGTCAAAATATTTAGATATGTCAATCAATCATTGTGATCATTGTGAATGAGGTCCTGTGTAGAAGAGTAAGGGAGAAAGAGAGGTGTCGGGAGAAGCTCTTAAGTGGATAAGCCCATGGTTTTGAGGCCGCGGTCATTTTGAAAAGTGTGTTGAATAAAGCACCTTTGAAAAAATTGATTTCTATAACAGTTTAAATGGTATGTGGAGTAATTTGACAAGATTATCACCCAACCATTCCATTGCCACTACAATATTGTTTGCACATGAAGGGGTAAATAACTTACAAAGGATTTGAAGTCTTTTAGGTTAAAATCAACTATTAAATGTCAACATTACTGTTAAAATAAAATGAATAGGAGCAATGGTTCATTGTCAAAAGACACGTCGTTTCAATAATATACCTATTGAAATACTATATAAAACAAAAATTGTGGTGGAAAGAAAATGTGTCTATGGTATAATTCATAAGATAAAACGTAGATAGAGTCCAAGGAAGAATGTGAAACATTCACATGAAGTGAAGGTGGAAGTGAGGAGAAAGGGAGTATTGGATTCCTCTACAATGAAGCCTGAAACAAGGGAGTTGGTGATTCCTCAAGTTGGTTCTTGAAAACAAGGGAGTTGGTGCTTCCTCAAGTTGGGTCTTGAAAAAAGGGAGTTGTTTCTTGCTCAAGTTAGTGCTTGAAAACAAGGAGTTGGTGCTTCCTTAAGTTGGTTCTCTAAACAAGGTATTGGTGTCTCCTTGAGTTGGTGCTCAAAATAAGAGATATTGGTGTCTCCTACACATTGTAACTTGTACTTTTTGTGATTATTATATTTAATTTCTATTTTCAGTACATTCTTGTTGATCAATTTTTGTTATTAATAATTAATTAATATTCAAAATATTAAAAAATTCTAGCAATACTGATTCACCCCCTCTCAGTATTGGCCAACATTTCAACATCCTCCATGTCCCAAATATGCATTCTTATCTTGAACGAATATGCTTATATGCCCTAATTCTACAAGATGTGCAAGAAACCATTTTTGTTAGAATTATGCACATCATAATTTTTTTGTCAATTAATGTTATAGTTCCTTTTCTACTCAATTCATGAAGAATAATATCATAATTCTCCAAATTCTAATAATTCCATGTTATTATTGTTGGAATATTCACTAATATTGAGAGCGGGGGTGAATCAATATTGATCACTTTTTACCACTTTTAATCAAAACATTAACTTATCAATGATTCCATTCACTTATGATTGCATTTAAACATATCATAAACATATAACCATAAAAAATGCATCACATCATACATAGATACACAATACACCAATATTTTATGTGGAAACCCAAATGGGAGAAAACCAAAAAATGCTTTCTTATATATGAAATATTACATTCATAGGAAGAACATGTTAGGAAATGAGACACACTTCCATGCTAAACCTAGAAGAAGAGAGGAAGGAAGATTTAATCAAGAAATTAAATGACATAACAAGAATGCAATACACAGAGATTTTACCCTGGAAACCCAAACTGGGAAAACCAACATTCCTTGAGAGTTCTCCTCCTTGTTGTCTTATTCATTGAGAATAAAATGTTACATGTTAACCTTAGTCTTCACCTAAGACACAATCAACATCATACCCTCTTGCTTGCCCAAGAACAACCCTGTAGCCAATTAAGATTACATCTACATGACCAACAACCTCTACGATTATTGATTGAATCATTTTGATCATCCTTTACGACCTTACAACACACCTTATTTATAGGATTTATAGTAGGAAAAAATCTAAATAAAAGGCACCCAAAAATAGTTATCGATCCATGCATATCATTGGATACAAATGCTGTGAATCTCAGGATTATATTACAGTTGATTACCAAGTCATATTACCCATCAAACTTCATTCGGTCTTCGGTTAGTTGCCACATGCCCACTTTTCGACCTATTCTCGGTTGACCTCTTTGACTTGTTGTCAATATCTTTACAATGTCAAACCACCTTGACCTTCGACTTTGACTTTACCCGGTCAACTAACCTCAACCTTCAAATTGCTATCGATCAACCTTGAATTTATATTTAGCCGATCGAACCACCTCGACCTTTGACTTTGACTGTCAGTCGATCCACCTCGAATTTCACTGCAAAGAGTATAACAAGCCAAAATTCTCCCACTTGTTGTCTTCTTTTGTGAAATTCAGAGAGATTTGAACTTTCAGTCACAGACCCAGGGAAACAATTCCCATTGCCTCTCTACACCAAGAGAACTTCAAAACACTCACAGACTTGGTCAACGAGTCTGCTATGTTTTCCAGTGTGTCTACTTTCTCCAGTAGCACCTTGTTTCTTTCCACCATGTCTCTCATGAAATGGTATTGTACATCAATGTGATTAGTCTTTGAATGATAATTTAGGTTCTTTTCCAGAAATATTGTGCTTTTACTATTGCAAGTTATCTTTGTAGCTCTCTTTTCAAACTCGATTCCTGAACATGACCTTTGAAACCATACTTCTTATTTTATTCCATGAGTGGCTTCCATGTATTCATCTTCTATTGTTGACAAGGATACGACCTCCTATCGCTTACTCATCCAACTAATTTCTCCACCGAACATTTCAAACACATATCCATTCGTCAACCTCCATCGATCCATATCTCCAGCCTAGTCGACGTCGAAAAATCCATGTACATTTAATTCACTGTCATCTCCAGGTTTTCCTTGGTAGCATATAGCATAATATTTTGTGCCACAAAAATACATGAATACTCTCTTGACAGTTGTCTAGTGCTCCTTCCCAGGTTTTAACATGTATCTTCTTAACACTCCCACTGCATGGGAAATGTCTGGTCGAGTACAAGCCATCGCATACAATAGACTACCAACAAAACTTGCATAGGGAACACATGCCATGTCCTCTATTTCTTCCTATGTATTTGGACAATGTTAAAAAATTATCCTTTCTCTCATAGGAATTAGCACCTTCACTAGTTTGCAATCGTGCATGTTGAAACATTTCAAAATTGTTTCAAAATACTTCATCTAGTTAAACCAGAGATTTCTAGCTACTCGATCTCTCTTAATATCCATTCCTAGAATGAAGTTCGTTGCACCGATATCCTTCATGTCAAACTTGGAGGATAACTAATTTTTCACCTCCTTTATTGCGTTCAATTTATTTCCAATCAGAAAAATGTCGTCAACATACAAAGCTACATATATGAAACACCCACCTTCTTTGGAATATATGTAGTGATTAGCTTTGCTTCTCACAAATCCCAAACTAGGATGCGTTGTGACTAGCACTACAACCCCTCCATTTTACCTTCTATTTGGATACTTCCCTAAAATGAAGCCTCCTTATTTTTGAAGCCTAAAGAAAAATATCATAATCCCCTTTGGTTAATTAAAAAATTATCCTCGTAACTCGTGATTCACTTGAAAAAAATGAGAAATTATTCAAAGTTGAAGTTTTAATAAATTTTCAGGAAATTTAATTATAACTCTTCCAAGCTACTCAGAGGAGTTCCTTTCAACTATTCTAAGCTGATCAGAGGATTTCCCTTCAACTCTTTCAAGCTGCTCGGAAGAGTTCTTTCCAATCATTCCAATAAAGAAAAATCTATCACAAAAGTTGTGTTAATAGCCTCCGAGAAGATTCGATGAAGTTGTGTTAAGATCCTATGAACTGCTCGCATGAGTTGTGTTAAGAGCCTCCGAGCTACTCGAAGGAGTTTTTTTTAGATCCTCCGAGCTCCTCGAAGGTGTTAATTGAAAAACTTTGATTAAAACTACCACATTTAATGCTATTTATAAACCCAGGGGCTATATAAAGAGAAACATAGTTAGATCATTATCGTTAGACACTAGAGAGTAAGAGAGTTGAGATAAACATTGTTTGAGAGAATTTCCCATTCTGTTCCTTTACATGTGGCCACTATTAACCAATAAGTCCTTTCTTCCTCTCTTTCTTTTTTTCAAAAGATATGGTTAATATATATTTTCCACTTATTTCCCCTACATGCCTTCATCCCTGAACCATTTCTCTTTTCCTCTCGGATTTATTCTCTTTGTTGCTTCACCAATTTGAGACCCTATTCCCTTGTCCACCAACTTGACCCGGTCATGGGCAAGATATTGAACAAATGAATGTCTTTGAAATTGATCCTTACCCAAAACCCTTTCCTCAATTTTTAACCATTTGCAAACCCCCTCATTCCTTTTTTTTTAGGGCGTGGAGTCTTGGCTTGATTAAACCCTAAGCACCCATCATGTTCCTCTAAGTTGGTCGATGAGTACCTCACCATGCTTCGTATTCACATAACTAAATCTCAAAAGTTGTTTTAGTAACTCTCCGAGGATATCAAAGAAGTTATTACTAACTTCTTTGATATGCTCAGGAGAGTTATTATTAACTCCTCTGATATGTTCGAAGGAGTTACTAGTAACTCCTCAAAGCAGATCAGAGGAGTTATTTGTGAAACATTTGAGCACCCCAAGACTAGATGATACTTTTCTGAATGTTACTCAAAAGAGTTAATATTAACTCCTTCCAACTGCTCGGAGGAGTTACTATTAACTCCTCTGAACTGCTTGGAGAAGTTATTCATTTTCCCTCTAATTTGTATTTAATTTTTTTTTGTTTCATCAGGTTAATACCCAAGTCTTTCACACTCATAATCTCAGTAGGAAATTGGTTGCTATATAAATAACATGCCCCAAATTTATCTTGTATGCAGGTTCAGACATGTCACCATGAAAGAAAGAAACAATGAAGCCAACAAGAGATGAACCATCTGAAAACTCTCAGCAAATAGCAGATACAAAAAGTGTTAGGATCATATATGACGATACATCATGAATTATGGACAAATAAGGAGAGACTTTGAAAAGCAAGGAAGTCTATTACATGTTCAAGAAATCAAAATTTTCTGTAGAAGTAGAGGACCTAGACGAACTCTAGGTATTTAAGAACATCAGAAAATTGGGAATTTTCAGGGTGGCAACACATCCAACAGTATTCCCTTGTGCACATGTTATCTCGTGGATTTTGATGAACATAGACATAGATAGTAGATATATATTTAATGAAAGGAAGGAGTCGATAGCTTCATTCAGGCCTGATGATTTAGCCAAGTGTTATCACCTTGAGGCCAAAAACAAAATATTGTATGGTCAACTCCTTAGTGATTTGGAGCTCACACAAAAATAGTTTTTCCCCACCTGGTATATAGAAGATGAGCAGTTCAAATACCAGCTCAAGAGTTGATATCCCACAAATAATATAAGAAGACCCTACCAATCTATGATATCCATGATGTGCATATTGTACGGGGAAATGAAATCAACACACTTTCCTTTGTCATATATGCCATTTATTTATTTCTGTGCAAATGTAGGCACCTCATTCAACCGGACAAACATATTGTATGAAAATCTTAAAAATGAGATTTTAGTTGTTACACAAGCATAAATTGGTAGCTTCCCCAGCTTCCATATGGCTTCATATGTTTTATAAATAATGTGCATAGCTCACAAATACCTGAACATGGTATGGATTTGATTACCTGTTGATGTTGTTATCCATATTTACTGCAAAGTGATTTGGGAGCAAAAATACAAAACATATTATCAAAGGATCTTTGAACACTTCCTTTCCCCACTGTGTGAGTTCATATTTTGCACCTCCCCACCTTGTATGAGTGATAAGGACATAGAAATTATAAGGAGCATTGGGGATTGGTATCTAATGGACCATGGTACATATAAAAGAATATATGGTGCAATGAAACCACCTCACCTACTTCCTAGGTTCGTCCTAGATAGTCTTGTGCTCTAGGAAGTATCATATCAGACAATCATGCATGGGGTCGAAGGAATGTTATATAGATCGAAGAAATCTGTATGACCACCATTGCCTCTTTACATTGGGAACTACTTCTTTGAAAACACCAAACAAGCCTAGACAGAAGTAGACATATTTCTCTCCTATCATTTTGGAGAGGAAATATTCAGGAAACATGACCCAAATAACATATTCAAAGAACATATTCATAGCATGAGCCACCCTTATGAATACACCACCGAGTTCTAGGAAAAATAAGGAGTACATCAAAATTCCATAACCTATGATGAGGTTATTGTCAATAGGCGGGGTCAACCAAGAGGTAGGATCATGAATGAAGAAGCTATAAGAGAGGCATCCAAAAAAGATGTAGACAGAGATGAAGTTGGGAGATCTTCCCCCATCTCCCTCTTGACTCATTCGGGTTCTACATAAGAAAATGAAGAAGTACCAATCAAAAAAAAGAGGAGGGACAAAGAAAAAGTATTGAAGAAGAGAAATGTTGCTAAAAAGAAACAAAATCTAGAAGCTGACAAAGTAAATGGAAGGGCAAAAAATGAAGCAAGAGAGAAAGAAGATGCCGAAGCGAAAGTTGTTGCTGAAAAATAAAAGGAGTTAGTTGAAGAAACAAGAGTAGCACCAGAATTAGCATAAAAGGAAGTAGTAGACAAAGTTGCTTAAGAAGAAAGGAATAAGAAGGATGCATATGATAGAGAGGGTGATACACACGCAATGTACTTAGATTTCCTTGGAACATCCATCGCAGACGCAAGAACATAAATGACAAGAATTGGTTTGAGTCTTAGGCCTTGGGAACCTTTTCGGTTGAATGAAATATTGGAGATCTAGAGTTTCATGTATGATAGAAAAACTAGACGGATTGTACAAGAAAGGGTTAAAAAATTTCTGGTGGCAGAGGGAGCTATTTTATCAGTAGTAACCCAGGTTCTCATCACAGGAGATGCCAGGAAAGAACTTGTGGTAAAAACTAGGGAAAAAATTGCATTCATGGATAAAACTATAGATAATATACAAAGGTTGTGCCAAAAGAACGAGGAAAAGGAAGTAAGGATCAAAGAGCTAGAAGAGAAGCTCCAACAAGTAAGGATATATGAGAGAATTCTTCTCAATTTTAAAGCCAACGCGAAAAAAGTGAGAAATGAGTTGGAAGGTGCCATCATTGATATGTATGCAAGCCTCCATCTCTTCCAAAATGTGGCTACAATAGTCATTGAACGAAAAGATCAGATACTGATGCAATTGACGAAATAAAACACTATTCGGGAAGGTATAGTGGATATTGATACTTGGATAGTAGATAATCCTGATGCACCTTCAGAGTTATATAGACCATTGAAATAAACAAGGAAGATAGATCTGTATGCACTAGATCATTTCCAACAGGTAGGGAAACGAGCAGACAAATAAGTGACCAAAGCAATGGGGAGCTTCTTGATAAATCACAAAGAATCTCAAGAGTTGATAATGCATGGTCAACTCCCAATGTTAGACGAACTTGGGAAGAATTTATTCATGGAGGAATTAGTGAATGCAGTTTAGGGAAGTACAAGTAGGAGGATACAAATAGTTGAAACATTAACTTTTGTCTGAATTGATCTTATTGATCAACATTTGCTACAACCAACGAAGCTCCATACTATGATACATGATTAAATGACAAAATTGCAGAAGGATATGAGTGCCTTGGATGATATCGTTTCCATGATCGAAGAAATGTTGGAGAAACTATATTACAAGAGGTTTGAGTCACTATATAACCAGTTGGAATTTTGGACGACTTATCTCCAGAGCAAAAGATCATCAGAAAAGGAAAAACCATTGTTTTCCCTTTCATCTTTTCCTAACTACCTCAAGTTTCATCCTTTTGTGCCACTTGTCATAATATAAGAGAATGTGAATAGTTTTGTAATTGACTCTTCAAGAAGAAGGTGAAAAGACAAATAGGAGTTACTATTGTTTGTATAAAAGAGATTAGAGACTCTTTGAACATGGACTTTTGACTTTTTGGATTTTAGAGCATCGTATAGACCCAAGAATTGTTTCAAGAACTTATACAGTGTTAATGAATATTGAGAATCCTTCATGCCAGTATTTTATAAAATAAATTTTGTGTAGAAATTGATCGAAGCTTTGAACTATTTCAAGTGAATATATTTGTTGTTTCTATGGATTGTAAGAATGCTTTGTTTGTTGTAGACTAATTCTTATGCAATCTTAATCATTTTGAAATTATTGGTATTTCTTTGAATATTTCCACGCCTTGAGTTTTGTGAGTTGTTACAATATATTTCATTGTAATATGGACTAATCTGATTATATACTTATATATGCTATTGCTTCCAATTTTTCTCTTTTTAAACAACTAATTGTATTAAATTTGTTTTAAGTTTTGGTTGCATTATAACTCACCGATTACTTTAGATTTTCTCCTAGCTAGGATAGGTTAGCATAAATTAGTGATAGATTAGTTGTATTTACATACATGGTGTTAGCACAAGAATTTTCACTAGAAAATTTGGTTATTTTTACGGTCTATTTTGCAGCACTGGTGAAATAGGAGATTCTGCAGCGCCAACTTCCTCAAGCACCAAGTTTCGACATTTTTTTATGAAGCAAGAACACTTGATCCTACATATGAGTCCAATAACGCAATATTCATTCATTCCCATCATTACCTTTTTGTCATGCTAAAGGATTTTAAATTTATCCTAGCTCAACGCTGCAAAAGTGGAATTTTTAGACAGGCGCTACATAAATTGTTGCGAAATATGTTGTGAAATGTGTTGCAAAAACTATGTTCTAGGGATGTTGAACTGGTATTTTTGAACAATTGACTTCCAGGAGGATTTTCGGGTGAACCATGATGAATTTTCAAAATTCAAAGGAGGTTATTTTCAAGCATGGACCCAAGAATATTAACCTTTTTCATTTTTCACATAGGTGTCATGGATTGAGATATTAAAAGGAATCTTTGAGCCCTATTTTTCAGTTTTCATGATTTCTTTTTTGAGACATGTTTTTGCGACACGTATTTCGGCCAACTGGAGATGAATTTCAAGAAACCGAGAGAGTTTTTTCTTTACAAAGAGCTTATATACCAAAATTATTCTCAGATTTTACACATCCATTATAGTTTGAGAATTACAAGTGGTGTTTTGAAGCCTATTTTTCAGAATTTCTCCTCCTGGAAAGAAGGAAATCAATTAAAATGTGTCATTTTTTGTTTGTAATTGTTTCTATTTTTGGAAAGGGGTTGGAGTTAGAAAGGACCTATACTACTATATATTTCATGGTACAAGAATATATAGGGGTTATAATGAGCTAAGGGAGGGGGAAGAGTAATAGAAAATAAAACTGTTTTGTTTTTGCAGCTCTATATACCTCATTGAAGAGCATGTATTTCAATTGATGTTGCTAATACTAATCTAGAACAAAGTTTTTCTTCCATTTTCTTCTGGTTTATGGTTATGGCATGAAGTATTCATGCCATTATTCTTAAGAATCAATTGATTTTAATTCCCATAGGATGTTACCATGAATGTCTTTTGATTTTTGAATTAGCAGGATCTCGACTTCTTGAATTTCCTTCAGAGAATTGAACAGTTGGACCAGATGTGCAAATGAAATATTCTGTTTATGTTTATTTCTCATTCTTCCCACAATTTTGTCTTGTTGTTGTTTATATTTGGATTAGACTTTCTTTTTGGGAACATGGTCTAATGTAGGCATCATTTATCATTGATGAACAATTTTAATTAGATCGCTCTCACCTTTCAAAAACACATTTGATGTTACACTTTACTGATGGCCTCTAGGATTTCTCCCTTGCAGTATGGGATAAAATCCTTGCGCTAACACATGGTATTCATCTACATATTTTCATTGCATCCATCCTTTCATCATTACATCGAACCGTAACCGGTAACAAAATCAAAGTTAGCAATAATGGTAGTTGGGCCAAATTCCAGATGGAACTCCTAATCCAAACGATGTGTAGTCTAATTGGGACTATATACCAGGGGGGACCCCTTGTTGTTATCATGGGAATTTGGACCCCTCAATAGAATTTGTAGTAAAATGAGGGCTATATTTTATGGCTTACATACATGAATTAAACAATAACTAAAATTAGTCTTCAACGAGTAATCCCATCTTACAACCTACCTTATTTCCTCGAGTTGAATATGAACAAGATGTTATTTATGAAGACTCAAAGGCCAATTTAGGAATTTCTACCAGGAGTCTTGAAATACATTTTGAAACTTGGTTTCTCATACCTCAAGAAGAACTTCACGAAACCTGTAGAATCACTCGTGCTTATGCAAAATTTCTTGGAAAATTACTTACAACTTCTGAACTTCCTAGGATAAAAGCAACCCGTGTAGAGTGTCCTAATACACATATTTATTTTTACATTGACTCTGTAGATGACCTTATTGAAATTTCTTTACAACAGGTCCCTGTACCCTTAAGGAGAGCTGCACGTTTCTTTGTCGAACCTGAAGAAGAAGAATTTGAAGGTGAACAATCATAAATCACCATAGAAAAATAATGGGAGAAATAGGAACAATAGAGAGGTCATACCATGATGGAGAGCCCAAGGAGCTCTAAATATAACTGACGAAGTTAATTAAATGCCAAGGAAATTTGATAGACTCTTACTGAAATTTGACCCAGACAAACTTGAGTCCCCAGAAGATCATATAAATAATTTCGTTTTGGCCATACATCTTCTAGGAGTTCAACATGACGACGCGGTATGCAGGTTATTTCCTTATAATTTTTCCGGGAAAGCGTCTACTTGGTATGTTAGCCTACCCATCGGATCTATTATAGATTTTGATAGCTTTGAAAGGATTTTTATGAGGAAGTTTGGAGAAAGGAAAATTACCGCATCTCTTCACAATGAACTAGGGGCTATCAAAATGGAAAAAAGAGAAAGAGTAAAATATTTTAACCAAATATTTATAAATGTCTGGATTAAGTTTCCCCATGAGGTAGCTCCCACTCAATCCTTAGCCATTGAATATTATACAACTGCCTTAACCCCCTCCATTGGGATGCTTGTAAAATGATATAACATAAACACGTTGACACTAAAATTTGATGAAGCTGAAACTGTGGAAAGAGAATTGTTATCATATGACCAACATCCTCGTTATGAGGAAATGAAGTTGGTTGGTAAGAAGCCGATGCTTTTAACTAAACCACTTGACAAGGAATCCAAGGATATTGATAATGTGGTTAAAATGGTTAAGAAATTATCAAATGAAGTGGTGGAATTAAAGAAGAATATTGGGGAAGGATCATCCAAACCCCGAACTTACCACCCATTTTTAAAGAAACCAGACAACCCACCACAACCACCAGAACCCCAACACATGGCTTTCAATATAAAAAGTTTCAATTACGATAACGTTTTCTCTTATCATCAAAAAAATCATCCCGAGTGATTGCGTCCTTAGTGGATCAACTCTATGACATTGGTAATAAATCAGTTACTAGATCAACAAAGTTTAGATGATGAAATTCATACACAAGCTCCTCTTGATACTACTAATGAAAAACCTCCTTATTGACGATTAAAATCATAATGAAGTTTTTCCCGCAAAGTGTTGCTAAAGCCTATTATTATAAAAGGTAAATAATATTAGTAGGTGGGAGCCCCTTGTAGATTGGAGATCAGGTCTGGTGCTTATTTGATGTTGTGCTACTGTTCGACACTGCTTACATGGTGATGTAATCTTGGTTTATTAACAATTGAGAAGGCATGCTCTGTGTTTTGTGCTGCTCTAGGCTCAAGTTTTATTTTACAACGACCTATGTTATCCTTGTTATCACCGCTATCTATTATTGGGATCTATTACTAGGAGACCTACACAATAAACATGTTAGCAATAAAATACACAAGCAAATTGGAAAAGGGAAAAAGGAAATATAAAAGAAAAGGGAAGAAACTAAAACCATGCTATATACTATACTACATGCATCAATTTTTAATGAGTTGTTGTTATCCTAGCTATTAAGTTAATATCCATGCGATTTTTTTGAGTTATATAGTTGATATGCATGGTGCTTATGTTATGGAATAAGTTGATGTGGATCGCGCTATTGGTGATAGTTCGATAGATGGTTTACTTGATTGGATTATATAGTTGATATGTAATATGGTAAAGTTGTAAATGGAAGGTATGATGTGAGTGGCACATTTGACAAGTAATAGATGCCATTTCCAATGCATGGTTTAAATGAATGGTTGATGGATTAATGGATGGTGTGTACTAATGAATTAATTGATTGTGGGTGGAGGCGACACACATTTATTGCACATCACCCTTACTCCTTCTGTTGGTCGCCAACCAAGTCGGGATATTGTTCAACCTTGTTGCGGTGGTTATGCTCCGATTTTCAACCAGGGAGGAACTGCTCGGCCAAATTGCGTTTTAAGGTGCTTGGATTACAGGTATGTTTTTTTTTGGCCATCCATGAATCTACTCTATTTATGAAATGGATATTGGCTAGAATGTTTGGGTTGTTCTTTCCTTAAGTATTGCAACTATGTAAATTGTGATTTTTGGAATGAAGCGTGATGGTTTTCTTTGCAATAATGTTGAAGTCATAGTGTTATTGGTCATATTGGGTGTTAGCAGCCATAAGGGCTCTCTGCTATCCTTGTTGGTTTAGTTGGAGGGTTTTTGTTTGGTCTTGGGTGGCTGGCTATTTTCACGCATTCATATCACCTTACCTTGTCTTTGGCTTTTATGGGGTTTTAATGGTTGGAAGCACTCTGTGTCACTGCATTTTGTTCACTTGGGCATTGGGTTGTTGTCACTATAGATGGTCACAAAATGGGTTATATTTGTCTTTCTTGACCCTGTTTGCACCTCAGCGTTGTAGTTGGTTGACTGGAGATCCACGAGGGTAATACCCTGCGTGTATTAAATATCATTACCAAGCCAAATTAGAGCTTTTATTTTCTGTTCATAGCCCCTCCTGTCACGGGATTTGTTACCTTTTCCATGAATAAATTGTGGTTCTCTCTGTGTATGAATCACTGGTCTCAGAGGTTTTCACCATTGAAAGGAGTTGGCTCTAGCTTTCCCTGTGTTGGCCACAAAGAAAACCCTTAACTGTACAAGTCTAAGGGTTGATAGAGAAGTACGGTGTGGCCTATCGGGTTTACTATTGGTTATTGTTGATTTGTACTGTCAATAGAATTGATTACAGGCTCGCCTAGTTGATCATGTGACCATCGTGTTGGTTTTGGTATCTAGTCACTTCCTGCGTTATTACAATAGATACACCCTGCATGGTTAATTAGACAGATCAAATACACAGTCACTCTCCTGGTGTTTTGATAACCCAATATTATTTTTAATTGAGTAAGTCACAGTGTTGCTTCATGTCCACATCATGTTAGGTTGGGTTGTTGATTATTATGACAATTCAAGTAATAATCTTAGCATTGAATTGGTGGATTGAAGATTGGAGTTGATACACAGTCACTATATTTTGCATTAAATATTATTGGGATGTTAAACTCAGCATTAGTTACAATGGTTTGATGATGTCGCATGCAATGCATTTGTATGTGTGTTGTTCCTACACCATGAATAAATGGTCACTGCAACTATGATATTTTTGGCGAAATGGTTATGTCAACCAGGATGATTATGTCAATTCCATCCACTGTATGCATTATAGTTATTTGATTGTGTCATCAAGGATGAGACTGATTTTTACATAGCATGAATTTGATTGCAGTTTGATTAATTTGAGAAATAATGTATGTTACACATGATTTTGGTCACTTTGGTGATGTCTCTATAAGTGATGTATTCAGGCTCCCACAAGGACTTTTTGCCTGAGAAACGTGACTGTTGTCTTCTTCCAAAAAAACACATTTTTAAGATGATTTCCCAGGCTTCCCATGTTACAGGGTTCGAAAATCCCTCATTCTCATAGGCCACCCACACTTAGGGTGCGAACTATTCGCAGTCTTCTCTATAGGTAGGGTGCGAACCTGTTTTTAATCTTGGAAAAGAGAAGAGGTCACGAAGGTTCTAGAAAGGAATCTTCTAGAAAATGAGTTGGCACTCGCATGGTTGGCATCCTACTAACTTCTTAGATTTGGTGGGATCACCCTCATCCATGTAACCATCCCTCCTTCTCCTATATATTGATAGGTTTCTCATGGAAAAGGCTAAGCAAGATTGAATGAAGAATTGGTGAAAGGATTGTGTGAAGAACTCTGCTTGGACAAAAGCTTGAAGACTCTATCTGGTCTATCAAGTTGTATTGGATATTCTTCATGCAAATACAGAGAAAGTGTGTGTGTTGGACCCAAGGGTCACTGAAAGGAATCTTGCAACATCAAGGTGATCCGGTTGTTTCTTCTACTTTCATTTAATATAATACAACAAGATGTCCCTTTCCCATAAAATCACTCTTACTTTATTGCATAACTCCTTGATCATATGCATAAGTTGACATTGAATATACTTTTCTATCTTCACTTTGGTTGGTTTTTATTGTCTTGGACCTGATTTCACAAGAGCATCGGAGTAAAGCGGGAACAACAGAGAGCTAAGGAAGTGATATAAAGGTATGTCACTCATTCCTTCTTAGTAGTAGATTCAATGATTACAACTTAGGGAAAGAGTTGTGTCTTGTCCTGTTTTGTTCTAGATCTAGGTGGATCTAGGGAGATTTGTTAGTGTTCGCACCTACCTATTTATCTGATAACAAAATTGGCGACTCCACTGGGGATACAACCCATTTTGATGGTTTTTTCTTGGCCATTTTCTCTAGACCTACCCTTTTTCATTCCCAATCAATCTCCGAGTCTTGAGAAGACCCTCACAGACTCCCTGGATCCAAAAGTTCCCTCAAAAGTTCTGCCATTTTCCCAAGATTTGCTTGATTACAGACCTTCTCGCACTGCACCTCTCTGTAGCCTGCGAGAATAATTGAGGTTCGCACCCCAATGTTAAATTCAGTGTGAACTTCTCGCACTCTTCCTATGTCTAGCCTACGAGAATCCTTAATTCTCGCACTGTACTCCACTGTCAGCCTGTGAACTCACTTGTAAAAATTTTGGATTAAGTCTTTTGTGTCGTCAGATGCCCAGATGTGTTTGTGTGTCTAGGAAGAACTTTTCTGGCCAGTGATTGAATGTTTCTTGACTTTAAATATTGCGAATGATTAGTTTTCGGAAATCAAAAGCTCTTCTTGATCATTTTTTCTCAATTTTTACCTCTTGACCTTTTCTTAACAAGGGTATAATCTCCGGTTTAGAAATCCGAGTGCTTGTTTGGTCGGGAGCCTTTGATTGGATTAAAAGTTGAGATTAATTGTCCTTTTAAATTGCTTATTACTTGGAAAATTGTTACCCATGTGCATTTTAAGAGACCGGTCTTGTCAGTTTGTTATTTTTGTCTTCATTTAAAGATCGATTTGGGTGTTGTTGTGTATTTCATTTTCGTTGGCTGCTTACTTTTTCTTAGTTCCATCCCTGTTGCTTGGTTTCTAATAAAAATTAAAGACATTTTTTTTTTTTTTTAAGTAACTTTTTATTCGAAAATATTGGCATTCGAGTATTGAAAGAGAATGAATAAGGAATTTGCATTGTTCATGGTTGTTTGATACTACATTTAAGAGAAGATCATACATTGTAGTTCACATTATTCCAGAAAACTCCTCTTTCCTTCCTGTAAATAGGATTCATCGAATAAAAATTTGTATCATTCATTCCTATTTATGCATTGTTGGGTCAGAGTCTCACACAACATCGGTTTCATTTCTATCTCCTTTTGAGTAACAACAACCTTTAATAATATTGCGCAATTTTAAAATTCAACTAGTAACTTTTTCTAGGGCTCTTTTACACCAACATTAGCTAGGCTAGAGATTTGGAATAGGCAGTGAGACACACTCTCCAAAACACAAAACACACAATAGTATATTGTGATAAGGAGTGTCAAATTCCATTTGCAACATTTTGTCCTAGGAAGCCCTTATCACACAAGGGTCAAACCTGAGGTCACATTGAGATTGACAGAGTTACTCACCTTGCTTTGTTGATATCGGTGTAGAGATTGCACGTATTATGGGGGTCACTTTAAGGTATACCCACAATGATGAGTGGAAGCCTCTCAAGCTGATTTCGGGCTAGATACCTTGCCCTTGCGTGTGGATTGGACTGTCAACTGTTCTCCAAGGAATCATTGTTATTGGTGGTAACCTTAGTATCCTATCTTCTTAGGGTCTTACACAAGGTGACTGTGAAGGGGTAAGTCTTCACGGTACCTGGAATCGACATTGGCTAGACTCACTCGGGATCCTTGGAGGGTATACCCACAATTGTGTGTGGGAGCTTGCACCAGGGTGTAAGTCCGTTAAGCAGGTCGTCAACGTAAATTTTCCACCCTAGCCCAGCCCCTTCTTGTCTTGTTGTCATGACGTTGGATTTCATCACCAACTAGTGACTTCAGAATTGGAAGGTCTTGTTTTCTTGGTTTTGCTTCCTAGATTTTACTAGCGCGTGTTGTTTGTTTACCCAAGGTGCCCATAGAATTTCTTTCATAAAATTCTAACTCGATCACAATTGACCCTCCACATCGTTCACATAGAATGCAAGGCCTACCCCCAGAAGATCTGGAAGGTTCTCAACCCTTTCCTACCAACTCAACGGAGGGCTCTCCTCAACAGAGTGAAGTCTAAGACGTTGCCACTCCACCAGTGGAAAGAGCTAACTCTTTAGAACAATTCTGGATTACCAATTCTCGAGAGGACTTTCGACTTCCTCCCCACTCTAAGAGACATATTGTTCGAGTGAATTCTTCCAGAGATATAGTTGTTCAGTCTTCTAGATCACCAACCAGACCTTTCATAGGACCTGAGGGTCAAGATCCTTTTTGGACTACTGGCATATTTAGACAGGATCTCTTTGGCTCAGGAGCAGGCGTTGATATCACCGTCGCACCTGAGATACCCAAAACATCTGATCTAGATGTAGTACCTTTCACTACTGCCTATTATTTTCCTGGTATAGACGCTCCGCCAGCTAACCACATCTTGAATATCCCTCTACAAATGGTCCATTACACAATGGTCCCAGATACTACGAGTCTTCATATCAGGACTACAACAGCTAGCCAACCCCCCATTGGCACACCGCTTTCACCCAGATTCACCCCAACCCTTCCACCCAGATATCATGCATTAAATGCTTCTATTCCCGCTCCTACACAAATCTCATCCGGGACTCTTGGTGTTTCCACTTCTTCTGGGCACCATCTCATTCCCGGTTTTATTTCAACACTTCCTCAACCCCCTTCCAGAGTACCTCTTCCATCCTCTATCAGAGGCACCAATCCTAGTGGCACCATCCCATCTTTCACACCTAATTACCAGATTCCTGTTGGTGGACAATTTCACCAAGGAGGCCAAACCCAACCCCCTTTTGCAGGAAAAATCCCAACTGGGATGCAACCCTCGATTGGAGGGAAACCCTCATCGACCCCACCTTATGGATAAAACATACCTCCATCCTTGGCCCAGTATTGGAATTTTCTTATACAACATAATCCTCACTCAACTGGGGGGAAACAACCTCAAGCTAGCTCCGCCATACCCCATAGTACAAGCCAACCATATCCAGGCACATCTAATCCTATTTGTGGCTCGAACGCTCAACCCCACACCCCTGTTCAAGGGTACAAGCCTATGAATTACTTGCCTCCACACCAACCATCGAATTTGCCCGGATCTTCTCATTTTATGCAAACTACTTATGATCCCATTGGTCTACCGATGGGACTCCCTCCCCAAAGTCGCCAGTACTCACATGTGAATAGACAGTTACCCTTCTTAGCCAACCTGGACCTCCCTGATATGTTGAAGATTTTAAATGATCTGATCCGCCACTCTCCTCAATGGCCTGCCATATCGACCAAACTACCATCCAACATCCCTAAATTCGATGGTAAACCAGGAGAGGATCCAAACAATCATATAATGACTTTTCACCTTTGGTGCTCATCCAACATCCAACTCCATGATGGATGACTCTATTCGTTTATGCCTTTTTCAATGAACCCTCTTGGGTTCCACCGCGAAGTGGTACATAGAATTACCACGAGGTTTCTTCATCGACTTCAACACCCTCACTATGGCTTTCCTCACCCACTACCAGTTACCGATCCACTACGAAACGGGAACCAAAATTTTGAGTTCTTTCAAACAAACCAAAGCCACTCATATCTCTGATCACATTCATGAGTGGCGACAAAGACAATTTCTCATCAAACTCGAACTTCCTGATCAGTTGCTGGCAGAGTGGTTCAAGAAATCATTCAAGAATGACATCGCTCGTGACATCGCCATGGGTGGAGTTGTCAATGAAGAAAAGGTAATCATTCGTGCTAAATACCTTGACCTCGTTTATTCACAAACATGGACTCTTTACAACTTACTCCCTAACACACCTCATCCTTCTATTTCTGCTACTTCAAATACTCCTGCTACTTCTCATGCAACTGACGGTGTGATTGGCATTTTCCATGCCCAACCTCATTTCGTCCAAACCTCTAGCAACAACCCCAAACCCATTTCTTCTGATGTTCAACATGCTCCATCTCCTACCCCTCCCACCAACAAGACTTCTAAGGTAAAATCTGTTCAATCTACCCCCGCAGGCAAAAATAAATCCAAAAAAGGAAAGGGTAAGAACAAGGAGGATAAAAATAATCCGCAATATGAGAAAACCAAAACACCACCTGTTGATGATAGGGATAAGCGCAAACCCTGATACCCGTATCTTATCTGTGGTGATGATCACTACACTAAGGATTGTCCATGACGAGCTGAGGTTACTAAGTTCCTTGAAGGGACCACGAAACCCCCCCTCTGGCTGTATTGTCACAACCCTTCCCTTCTCAACAACAGACCCAATTGGTCATTAATGACCAACCTTCCCCCTCCAATACATCCTATGTATTAATGTGTACATGCTCTCCACCTCTGTTCATGGAACCCCTGCATCTTATGACCCGTGGATGGTACCCAAACTCGGCGATCATCTTCGATATAGAGACAAAATGCCTTTAAGTCCTGTTGAATCCACTTATCAAGCCATTCAATTGGAAACCCATTCTACTCTCTCTCTTGGTGATTTATCTCCAGATCCATTCCACATCATTTTTCCCACGTACGAGATGATTATGTCTGTCATGTCCATGGAAGATACCCCTTGGGATGATGGTCATCATCATTCCATCCTCTTCTTGGAACAACAAACCATCGAGGGTTACCAATGGATCTCGACCCCGTTGACCGTTGTCGTCATTTCTACCATTCCTGAGTCTACACACGATATGTTCTACGAAGGGAAATTAAGTAATATCTCACCCACCATCCCCCTTGACATATCCATAAAACCTGGAGTTGTCGAAAATGTCCATATCGGAGCTTTGTGTTCCCATGACGAAGTTGTCACCTACAAGTCTCTTTTCCAAGAATTTCATGACGTCTTCGCATGGAGCTATGAAGAAATTCCAGGGATTGACCCTGACATTGTGGCACATGAGATTAAGACATACCCAGTGTTATCAGACTAATTGGTAGGTGCAGACACTAACAGATCTCCCTAGATCCACCTGGATCTAGAACAAAACAGGACATGACACGACTTTTCCCCTAAGTTATGACCATTGAAATAGCTAGTAGGGAGGAACAAGTAACATACCTTTGTATCGCTTCCTAGGGTCTTTGTTGCTCCCGCTTCGCTCCAGTACTCTTGTGAGGTCAAGACCAAGACAACACAAACCAACCAAAGTGAAGATAGCAAAATATATTCAATCGTCAACTTATGTGTATGATCAAGGAATTACACAATAAAGTAAGAATGACTTTATGGGAAAAGGACATGTCACTATATCATATTAATCGAAAGTAGAAGATACAACCTGATCGCCTTGATGTCTCAAGCTTCCTTTTGGTGGCTCTTGGTTCCAACACACACACTTGCTCGATCCTTGTATGAAGAATATCCAATTCCTCTTGAAATACTTGCTAGATTCTCCAAGCTCCTGCTCAAGCTAGGTCCTTCACACAATTCCTTCACCAATTCTCCAATTAATCTTGCTTAAACTTTTCCATGAGAATTCCATCAATATATAGGAGAGGATGAGATGGTTACTTGGATAAGAATGATCCCACAATATCAAGGAAACCAATAAAAAGATAACCATTCGAATTCCAACCCATTCTCTAGAAGATTCCCTTCTAGAACCATTGAGACTTCATCTTTTTCCAAGCTTGAGAACAAGTTCGCACCCTAGCTATGTAGCACAGTGCGAGAAGTTTGCACCCTAGCTAAAGGCAGCCTGCGAGAATGGGTCATTCTTGTACCCTAGGATATAAGCAACCTGCGAACTCTCTTCAAAAATATGTTTTCTGGGAAGAGACGAATGTCACTTTTCTCAGGATAAAGTTCTTATTAGGAGCCTGAGTACGCCATCTAGATGACCAAAATCATGGGTAACAAAATTCCCCCCAAAGTATGAGGCCGAAATCAGTGAAAGCCAAAATACTTTGTAAATTGTGTGTGTGTGTCATAAATTAGGAGCACACCTAATCAGAAACCTGCGAACAACCAAGCATCTACAGAATATCATACTAGTTCTGAGGTAGGCATTCCCATACTCAGATCACAGACATATGACATTATAGGCATAGGTCATGGCCACCAATCATACACTGTGGATCCATGCCTCCAAAATACAACATAGCCACCAGGAATACACTATGGATCTATGCAAGTAAATTCAAATTGAGACGACATAGCCATGAGACATACAAAGTGGATCTATGTGTCACAAATTATACATATCCCATCGCAACCTGGACAAAGAGATGATATACAGGGTCTTCAATCCCGTCGCCCAAAAGTACGAATCTAACCATGTGATTACATGTGTTGAAGTCGAACATGGTAGAAACCACTTGATTATCGGTCATTGATGAAACCGTTAACAAGTGCGAGGGAAATCACCATTAATGTCAACGACTCCCAAGGTACACTAGTAGAATCCACTGAATGTGAATGAATGAGTTGAGGTCGAACATCCAATGGAATCTTTCGATCAGGGGTCAATGATGTAAACCCACTGTCGAAAGTGAGGAAACCTACCATTGAGGCATGTAAGTTCCAAGGTACCAACAAATTTTTTAAGTCTTGTTTCCAGATAATGAGCTGAAGTCGACAGAAAAAAACTCGTTATAGGAGGGCCTTGATGTATCCCCCATCAATGAAACGAAATGAGTAACAGATTTTGAAGGTTAAACAGAGTATGATGTAAGTTGGACTGGAAACAGGGAAGGCCGACACAGAGAGAATGGACAACTGCAGATGGCTGACTCAGTAGAGGTTTCAGATGAACTTCTCTTGAACATATGAATGACATGACCAATGATTTGGCAGCATTTACTCAGATACGAAACAGGGTATGACCTTGTAGCAAATCAGATGAGAGACAAATGGATTTCCCAAACCAACTTCAAATAATGAATAGGGGGGTATCATGTTCAAGAGCGACACTTACTGCCAATTAATATGAGTACGAGAACACATCCCTTTCCCAAATTCCCCCCCACCATTTCTGGCGAGTACCTCTTTATTTTTATGCAAGCTTGAGGAGGATAACATATGCTTGTTGATATAATCTCATCCTTCGGATAAGTCCTTCGGAGTATGTTTAACAAACCCTAGGAAGGAGTGGTTCGGTCCCATTACGGTCTGTCGATGTTTGTTTAACGAGTCCAAAGATAGAAAACTCGAGGGTTTTTCATGATTATAGAGTCTGGAAAAACACTTAAAAGAGAACTCTCTCAGTTCCTTTTTCATAAAATAGTCCAAGGAGACCAAAAAAGAGATAAATTATCGTCCAACAGACGTTTTCTTTAAATACTTTAACGAGCGTGAAAATAGCAAGGTCGCTCGGCAATCTTTTCATGTTTAGAGAGTCTGAAAAGAGCTTAAAGAAGACTCCAAGGGGGTTGTTTTTTCGTATAACCTTGTTGAGCCTGAAAAAGTGATAAAAGTGTGCTCGATCGCGTTCTCATGTATTTTTGAGCATGAGAACGGACAAAGATCAAGCTTGAGGTTTTGTACAAAAACCATAAAAAACAATCAAAACATGCGATGAAGAAGAAAAATGTCTGCATCCCTGTGCTTGAACATTGAAGTTGTTATGCCTGCAAAATTCATACTCAAAAGGACATTAGGCATTAGGTTTTAATAAATAAACAATTATAAAATCCAATAACAAATGGTAGAAGTAAATATAAAGGGGTAAAAGTTCTTTTTACCATAATCATTTTAACTTTACCAATATTTGAGTCCAAAACCCCTCTTTTGCCCTTGAATTTCGGTGCTTGATTGCGGTAGTTACGAGCATCCATTCGACGAACCGTCTCCGACAGTGAGGTAAGATCTTTTTCCTTTACCTTTTCATGGTTTGATTTTTCATTTTCATTGGCAAAAAACACAGTTTTGAGTTTGTTTTGGGGGTTAAAGTTGTGCTCAGCCATTATCATAGGCCAACCACACGGGACCTGCGAGAATGCCTCATTCTCGCAGGTGACCCCAAAGGCGCTTGCGAGAACCTCGCACTGTGCCTAAAGGGCACCTGCGAGAACTGCAAAGTGGAATTTTTTTTTAAAGTTTTGCTCAATGAAAAGCTACCAAGTGTTGAATAGAGTTATTAACTTTCTTCTTATGCAGGTATTTGGCCATCACCATGGTTCTGGAATGGCATGAAAGGGAGCATGAAGAAGATGATTCCATTTCCGAAAATCATCTGGCCACCATTGTCGCTTTACGAGACTGTGGTCTTATGAAATTCTTTCGTATCCTAGGCATGAGGGCCCAAGTCAGGTTATTGGAGTACCTTGTGCATATGTGGGATCTCGACCAAAAAGTATTCCATGTGGGGGTCCACACATTGTCCTTGGATATTGAATACATTTACTTATTAACAAGACTGTCACAGTGTGGGTACCACACGAGCTTGACTGGTAGTAGAGGTAGTGGGCTTCCCATGAGTGAGTACTGCCGCTTGCATTGTGTTCCAGAGGCAGAGAGGAGCAAAGGGAAAGTATCCATTTGGGGAGTGCAAGATTTGACCCTCCGCACTATTTTGTTCACCATTTCTTGTATGACTGGGAGTGTTGCTCCTCACATGGCTCTCCAGGGCTACTTTCAGTATTCCATAGAGTGTACTGAGCCTTGGGTTTTTAACTGGGCAGATGCAGTGCTTCATAGCATGAAGAGGCAGTTGACCAAATGCAGGCGAGGCGACCTGAAGCAATTTGGGTACGGGTCTTTGTTAGTGTCCTTCTTCCTTGAGAGGGTTCCCTTGCTGAGGCTACAGGTTGAGTGGGATTTATTGGCTCCAACAGATCCAAGAATGCTGAGGTGGTGTTAGCTCATGGACCGACACGTAGCTGGACCAATTATCAAATATAATGATACCTTCTTTGACTGGTTGCAACCACAGATGTTGATGGTTGATGATTATTCTTATGCTGGGTTGGATTTTCAAGGAGATCTGGATTTGGTCCTGCCCGAGGGCACTCAGTGGGGGGAACTTGGTAAGAAGTACACATTTTTTTCTTTTTAAATGTTTTTGTGAATTTTATCATATTCAAATGTTTTTTAATGTTCATCCAAGGTCTAACTACAAAAATCTTTTTTGATGACACAGATGTGGGACCTTACCGACCTCCTGGTACTTCTCCTATTCAACGACGAGGAGAGGTGGCGCCAGTTCCATGATGGGATGCCAAAGATTATGAAGCGGTGGAACAAAACCTAGAGGGTTTGACAACAGACATTCCAGACATGCCCCTTGGAGAGGTTCCACGACATTATCAACGTCATACAATAGGAGTGTCAGAGTCTATTGGCTGACTGCTTTGTAGGGTTTCCCTGGAAGTCGTGTGTTACCGTGAACGTCATCCATGATGTCACTTTGTAGAAACTATGAGCTTCAGATTTTGAAATTTTGGTCCTTGGACAGAACTTTTTGTAAAAACTCTTTTGATCGTTATATATACATACGGCTTCTACCGGTTTATCTTGTGTTGTGTGAAAATTAATGTGATTGATTTATAAATGACCCAAATGTCTGTCTAATACATAGTTAGCCAATGCACCAGTCAATGTATTTAGAATTCTAGGAATATGTTGATATTCAATATAATCAAAATAACATTCCAAGAGGCGAATTCGCAAATACACCCGTAACAACGTAGGACTTTGAATAGTATAGACATTACTTAACTGTAGTACTATGAGCTGCGAATCGAGTTGCACAACCAAATGACAAATTCCAAGCGAGATAACATCAATCAAAAATTTGATAATGACGCTATACTCTGCAATATTGTTGGTCGCACGACCGAGACACACACCTTGTAAGGAGACAAGTTCGTTTGTAGGGGCATAAATTGCCCATGCAACAGAAGCAAGGTTCTAAGTACTACGGCTAGCGCCATCAGTGAAGCCAATGTAGGATAGCGAAGACTCCGACATCTGGAAATCAAACACAATGTCACATAAGGGCAAAGACCAGATAATGACAAAAGCAAGCTACAATAACACAGAAGAAGTATGATACAATAAAAATACAGGTACTCGTGCATAGGTGATCTTATGCATAGTACTTCTTCAAGTACAACCCATTTCTGGGTTCACTCAAAGGGATACCATCGTAATCTACTAACTCATAAGTCCCTTTTTCCAACACTCGTCTAACGATATAAGGACCTTGCCACATGGCTTCGAATTTTCCAGCTCCTAGCATATCTCGATCAAGTTCATAAAGGAGAATAAGATCTCCTTTTGAGAAAACGCAAGGCTTGACATGTTTTTCGTATTGAGCCTTGACATGTTTTTTCTGAGCTTCTATGAATAGGGTAGCATCACGTCGAGTTTCGTCTAATCGCATAAGATACAATAGACGTTCTTCCTCAGCAGAAGTGTTTGGTAGGAGTTCAACAACTAGTTTTAAAG
>JZKD02S2191250.1:403994-419633 GCA_000966675.3 Picea glauca | reverse complement strand
AGATAGGAATGAAATATATCAATTTTCGTTCAATGAATCCTATGTACGGGAGGGAAAGAGAAGTTTTTTGGACCAATCTTGAACTACGATACACAATTTCCTTTAAAATGCAATTGCAACGAATCACACAATAATAACAATTCTCTATTGTTTCTTTTTCAATAATTTCAACAATTGATTCTCAATATTTTCAAAGACGATTTTTTTTTTGAAAGAAAAACGTTTTTCACTTTTCAAAAAGGAACTACACCATGATGGTGAAAGCGAGGAAAACCAAACACTAATGAACAAGCAATAAACAAAAACCCAAACCAATCTTTTAATGGAAACAAAAATGACAAGCAGACCAAACTAGTCTTTTCAATTGCATGAGAAAAGTAATCTTGCAAATAATGAGCAAATGAGAAAGACAAAGAATCTCAACTTTCAACCGATCGTCAGTTCTTAACCAAACAAGCACTCAGATTCCAAAATCAAAGAGTATATCTTTGCCCAGAAAAGTCAAGATATGAAATTCAAGGAAAAGATGGACAGGAAGAGCCTTTGATTTCCTAAGACTGATTGTGCACAAAATCCGAAGACAAGAAAACATCAACCAATGGTCCAAGAAGCTCTTTTCAGGCACCTATACTGATCTGGGCAGCTGAACATGCAAAAATCTTAAATCCAAAATTTTGAAAAGAGGGTTCGCAGGCTATTAGTGTTACACAGTGTGAGAATGGGTCATTCTCGTAGGCTAGCTTTGAGCAGAGTGCGAGAACCTCACACTGGACCTAAAATAAAAGTGCGAACTCAATATATTCTCGCAGGCCACTGTGGGGTTCAGTGCGGGAATGTCTGAAACTAAACAATTTTTTGGAAAAAGAAAAAAAAATTGAAGGGGCTTATGGACCCAGAGGGTCTATCAGGGTGTCCTTAAGACTCAGAGATTGATAGAAATGGAGAAAGGTAAGGCAAGAGAAAATGGCCAAGGAAAAACACCAAAAACCACAAAGAAAATGAGTCGTGTTCCCCAGTGGAGTCACCAATTTTGTTATCGGACTAATCGGTAGGTGCGGACACTAACAGACCTCCCTAGATCCACCTGGATCTAGAACAAAACAGGACAGGACATGACTCTTTACCTAAGTTATGACCATTGAATTAGCTAGTAGGGAGGAACAAGTAACATACCTTTGTATCGCTTCCTAGGGTCTCCGTTTCTCCCGCTTCGCTCCGGTGCTCTCATGAGGTCAATACCAAGACAACACAAACCAACCAAAGTGAAGATAGAAAAATATATTCAATCGTCAACTTATGTGTATGATCAAGGAATTACACAATAAAGTAAGAATGACTTTATGGGAAAAGGACATGCCACTGTATCATATTAATCGAAAGTAGAAGATACAACTTGGTCGTCTTGATGTCGCAAGCTTCCTTTTGCTGGCTCTTGGTTCCAACACACGCAATTTCTCGATCCTTGTATGAAGAAGATCCAATTCCTCTTGATAGACTTGCTAGAGTCTCCAAGCTCCTGTTCAAGATAGGTCCTTCACACAATTCCTTCACCAATTCTCCAATTAATCTTGATTAACCTTTTCCATGATAATTCCATCAATATATAGGAGAGGATGAGATGGTTACTTGGATAAGAATGATCCCACAATATTAAGAAAACCAGTAAAAAGATAACCATTCGAATGCCAACCCATTCTCTATAAGATTCCCGTCTAGAACCATCGAGACTTCATCTTTTTCCAAGCTTGAGAACAAGTTCACACCCTAGCTATGTAGCACAGTGTGAGAAGTTCGCACCCTAGTTGAAGGCAGCCTGCGAGAATGGGTCATTCTCGCACCCTAGGATATAAGAAACCTGTGAACTCTCTTCAAAAATATGTTTTTTGGGAAGAGATGAATGTCACTTTTCTTAGGATAAAGTTCTTATTAGGAGCCTGAGTACACCATCATCAATACACCATCTAGATGACCAAAATCATGGGTAACACCTGGGCACCAAACTCGCCTGGCAACAACTTCGTCCGGTCCACCCACATAAAGCAGCCGCCATCAAGCTTGAAGTTGAGAAACTTCTCAAAGTTGTCTTTATCTACCCTGTGGCTGTAATTGACTGGGTTTCCAATCTTGTTCCAATTGACAAGAAATAAGGCACAATCCGTGTGTGCGTTGATTATAGGGACATTAACAAAGCTTGTCCTAAAGACAACTTTCCTACCCCCTTCGTTGACCAGATCATCAACGATTGTGCCGAAAGTGAAATCTTCTCTTTGATGGATGGTTTCTCCAGATATAATCAAATCAATATCGTACCCGTGGACCAACACAAGACTGCTTTTATTTGTCCTTGGGGCACTTTCACCTATCAGAAATTTCCATTTGGTTTAAAGAATGCCGGTGAAACTTTTCAATGTGCTATGTCTTACACCTTTCATGATATAAAGCACATCATGCTGCCATATCTCGATGACTTACCCACTCATTCCATGCGTCGTGTAGATCATCCAATATACCTCCGCGCCATTTTCCTTTGATGTCGGTTTTACAATATACGCTTGAATCCCCACAAATGTGTTTTTTGCGTAGAATCTGGCTGACTTATGGGATTTATTATTTCATGTCAAAGGATCCAGGTAGATCCTTTGAAGGTTGAGGCGATTCTCAATCTCTCTCCTCCTTCCTCACTTCACCAGTTACAAAGTTTGCAAGGGAAGGAAAACTTTCTCTGTCGTTTCATCCCAAACTATGTTGAGATAACTCTTGGATTTACATGACTACTCAAGAAAGGTTTTGAGTTCATATGGGATACCATTGCCAACAAAGCTTTCGAAGCTTTGAAACTATCTTTGACACGTACCTCGCTACTCTTCCCACCTGATTACAGTTGGGATTATTTCCTTTACCTCGTAGCCTCAGACTATACCATCACTATGGTTCTCATCCAGGAGGATAATTCTCATGATGGACATGTCATCTATTACTTGATTCGAAGTCTCACGACTACCGAAACCAAGTATTTACATGTTGAAAAACTGGTCTTGGCAGTCGTCCAAGCTGTTCAATGTTTCCAACACTATATCCTTTCTCGCAAGACTACGGTAATTTCTAGTTGCAACCCTATGCAACACATTCTTACACGCCAATTGCTAGGGGGAAAATACTCCAAATGGATCATAATACTCCAGGAGTTTGTCTTATAATTCAAATGCTCTAATTCCAAGAAATCCTTAGTGTTTTTCGAGTTGATATGCGACCTTCCCTACTTTGAGACGAAAAATGTAGCAGCAAATTCATTACCTGATGAATCCCTTTTTCTGATTAGTTCCAATGACCTTTGGTACGTAGATATCATCATATATCTCCAGACCCAGACTTTCCAGCCCAATTTGTCTAGCACTGACCACCGTCGAATATGCTACCAAGCCCATTAGTATATTATCCTCGGTGATACTCTTTATCGTCGTGAGATTGACTCCATTTTTTGACGCTGCCTCACATTTGACAAAGCTGAGAAAACCCTAAATGACTACCATTCTGGAGCCTATGGTGGTCACATGTTTGGGTATGCTATTGCCCAAAAGATCTTACAAGCAGGGTATTTTTGGCCTTCTTTATTCAACGATTGTATAAATGTTGTCCAGAAATGCCACGCTTGCCAAACCTACAACAATAAAATACGATCACACCCTACTCCTCTACACCTTGTGGTCTCCGTTGATCCTTTTGTGAAATGGGGTATCAATTTCATGACATGTCACCCTCACTCGGCCGGGGAGCATGGTTACTTTATTGTAGCCATAGATTATTTTACAAAATGGGCCTAGGCGATGCCAACATTCGACAATACCGGAAGGACTGCAACATTATTTATATTCAATCACATCATTGCTCAGTTTGGTGTTTCTCAAGCTATCGTTATTGACCATGGTATCCACTTTAGAAACTTCATGATGTCCAAACTCACTAAAAAGTTGGGTCTTCACCATGACAACTCAACACCCTATTACCCACAAGCCAACGACCAAGTTGAAGCAATAAACAAAATCCTCATTACCATGCTTCGACGAATGATAGGGATTCACAAAATGAGTTGGCACACGATGTTGTTTTCAACATTGTGGGATTACTAGACATCCGTTAAGTCTGCTACCGGGTTTACACCATTCCAGTTAGTCTATGGTCTAGAAGCCATCTTGTCTATTGAATGTGAGATACCCTCCCTAAAACTAGCCGTCAAACTTCTCCCAAACACTTATGCCGAAGAATAACATCTGTTGTATCTCGTGTAATTAGACGAAACCCGTCGTGACACCACCCTAGTTATAGAAGCCTAGAAGAAACACGTCAAAGACAAATATGAAAAACATGTCAAGCCACGCATTTTCTCTGAAGGTGATCTGGTTCTCCTTTACGAACAAGATCGGGATATGCTAGGAGCAGGAAAATTTGAAGCTATGTGGCAAGGTCCTTATATCGTCAGATGAGTTTTGGAGAAAGGAGCTTATGAGTTAGTGGACTACGATGGTATCCCTTTGAGTGAAACCAGAAATGGGTTTTACTTAAAGAAGTACTATGCTTAAGATCACCTGTGCAAGAGTGCTTGTATTTTATTGTATCATACTTTTTGTGTGCTTTTTCGTTATTTAGGTCTCTGCCCTCAACTGCTTATCTTGCATTGTTCTTGGTTTCTAGATGTCGAAGTTTTTGTCACCCCACATTGGCTTCGCCGATGGCGCTAGCCATAGTACTCAGAACCTTGCTTCTACTGCATGGGATATTTACGCCCCTACGAGCGAACTTATCAGTCTACGAGGTGTGTGCCTTGGTCGTGCGACCAACAATATTGAAAAATATAGCGCCATCATCGAATTGTTGATTGATGCTATTTCTCTTGGTATCCGCCACCTGGTTATACGACTCGATTCACAGCTAGTAGTACTACAGTTAAGTAACGTCTATGTTATCCGAAGTCCTACTTTATTACAGGTATATTTACGAATTCGCCTCTTGGAACGTTATTTTGATTATATTGAATATCATCACATTCCTAGATGTCTAAATACATTGACTGATGCATTATCTAACTATGTGTTAGACAGACATTTGGGACATTTATAAACCAATCACACATCACATGTATAACACGACACAAAATAAGTTGGTAGAAGCCATATATATGTATATAATGATCAAAAATTTTTACAAAAAGTTTCTGTCGAAGGATCAAAATATCAAAATACGAAGCCCATAGCTTCTACAAATTAGCGTCACGGATGACACTTAAGATAACACACAACTTCTCGTGCCACCCTACGAAGTAGTCGACTGATAGAATCGAACATGCCCACAGTATGGCATTGGTAATGTCTTGGGATCTCCCCAATAGCAATATCCGGGACGTTCGTGGTCAACCCCTCCAAGTTCTACTCCACTGCTTCGTAGTCTTCAGCATACCATCTCGCCACTGGAGATGGTTCTCCTCACCGTTGAATGGGAGACATTTATGGAGGTCGATATGGCCCCACATCAGTGTCATCAAAAAGAGATTTTTTAATTAGTTCTTGGATAAACATAAAAACATTTTATATGATAAAATTTACAAAAACATTTAAAAAGAACAAAATATTTACTTCTTACCCAAGTCACCCCACTAAGCATCCTCAGGTAGGGCCAAATCCAGATCCCCTCGAAAATCCAAACCAACATATGCGTAGTCATCAATCATCAGCATCTGGGGCCTCAACCAGTTGAAAAATGAATCATTGTACTTGATTATGGGCCCTGCTACGTGTCGAGCCATGAGGTTGCACCACCTCAGCATCCTGGGATCCTGTGGAGCCGGTAAACCCCAATCAACCTGTAGTCATAGCAGTTGGACCCTTTGGAGAAAGAATGGCACTGAAAGTGATTCGTACCCAAACTACTTTAAGTCACCCTTTATGCACTTCATTAATTGTCTCTTCATACTACAAAGAACTGCATCCGACCAGTTGAAGACCCGAGGCTCTGTGCACTCTATGGAATATTGGAAATAGCTCTGGAGAGCCATGTGTGGATCCTTGCTCTCATCCATGTGTGCAATAGTGAATAATATGGTTCGTAGGGTCAAATCATGGACCCCCCAAATGGAAACCTTACCCTTGCTCCTCTCTGCCTCGGGAACACAATACTGGCGACAATACTCACTCATAGGGAGGCCGCCACCTTTGCCTTCGGTAAAATTAGTATGGTATCCACGCTGTGACAACCCCATTAGAAAATAGATATCCTCGATATATAGGGTCAACGTATGGACTCCCACATGAAATAACTTTTGGTCCACGTCCCACAT
The DNA here is from genome assembly GCA_000966675.3 of Picea glauca. Taxonomy (NCBI): domain Eukaryota; kingdom Viridiplantae; phylum Streptophyta; class Pinopsida; order Pinales; family Pinaceae; genus Picea; species Picea glauca. Next base: position 413,305 of record JZKD02S2191250.1, on the reverse strand, counting down.
GTGGACCAGGTATTCCAACAACCTGAGTTGGGCTCTCATGCCCGGAATCCTGAAGAATTTCAATAGCCCACAGTCCTGGAGGGCAGGGACTATACCTGGGTCATTCTCGCTGATAACATCATCCTCCTCATGTTCCCTTTCTCTCCATTCTAGCATTGTGATGGTCAAACACCTGCAAAAGATCCATGAGAGGGGAGTCAACAACTTTTTTTAAACTCTTGCATATTTTTTATTGAGCAAAACCAAAATTTGAAATCCTTTTTTCAGCCCCCGCAAGTGGCCCATTTTCACAGTGAGAGATTCTCGCAGGTGCCCTGAAGGCCACCTGCGAGAATCCTAGATTCTCACGTGTCCCACAAGGCCCACCTGCGAGAATGCTTGAGCGCATGGTGTGACCCTAAAATGGACCTAAAACCCTAAAAATTGCCAATAAAACTAAAAATAAACCATGGAAACGTTGAAAGATCAAGAACTTACCTCATTGGCTGAAACGGTTCGTCGAATGATCGCTTGTGCCTCCTGCAATCGAGCAAAGAAATTTGGGGGAAAACGAGGTATTTTGGACAGGTTTTTGGCAAAATCACATTGAAATGGTAAAAATCCCTTTTTACCCATATTTATTCACTTTTTACTATTTTTATTGATTTTTTATATTATTTTTATTGCTTTGCTTATAAAACCTAATGCCCTAATAGCCTTGTGAGTATGGTTTTTTTGCATATATCATGAATTCGAAGTCCGAACGAGGGGGTATGGGTGTTTTTTCTTTTTGTTGCATGTACGACTACTTTTTTAGGGTTTTTGTAGGAAAAACTTCGAGTTTAGTCTTTGTTCGTTCTTGCGCTCGAAAATATATGAGAACGTAATCGAGTACACGTTTTCTCATCTTTTCATACTTGTCATGGTAACACAAAAATGACTAACCTACGGGAGTATCCTTTAAGCTCTTTTCACACTCAATAAAAATGAAAATATTGCTGAGCGATCTTGTTCTTTTCATGCTCGTTAAAGTATTTGAAAAAACGTTCGACGGGCGATAGTTTCACTTTTTCGGTCTCATCTAACTCTTTTACGAAAAATGAACTGGGAGAGTTTTCTTTAAGTGTTTTTCAGACTCTCAAAACATAAAAAACCCCCAAGTTTTCTATCCTTGGACTCGTTAAACAAACATCGAAAGACTCGCAATGGGACCAAACCACTCCTTCCTAGGGTTTGTTAAATATACTCTGAGGGACTCGTCCAAAGGATGAGCTTACATCGACAAGCATATGTTATCCTCCTCAAGCTTGTGTAAAAATAAAGAGGTACTCACCATAGATGGTGGGGGAAATTTTGGGAAAGGGATATGTTTTCGTATTCATATTAATGGCAGTAAGCGTTGCTCTTGAACATGACACCCCCTATTCGTCATTTGAATCCAGGTTGGGAAATCCATTTGTCTCTCATTCGACTTGCTACAAGGTCATATCTTGGGTCGTCTTTGAGTCAGTGCTACCAAGTCCTTGGTCGTGTCGTTCATATGTTCAAGAGAAGTTCACACGAGCCCTCTATTGAGTCGGCCATTTGCAGTTGTCCATTCTTACTATGTCAGCCTTCCATGTGTCCATTTCGACCCATATTCATACTTTGTTTCATCCTCAAAATCTGTTACTGATTTCATGTCATTCATGGGGGATACATCAAGGCCCTCCTATGATGAGTCTTATTCCGTCGACTTCGACTCATTAACTAGAAATGAGACTTAGAAATCATTTAGTACGTTAGAACCTGCATGCCTTAATGGTAGGTCTCTTCGCTTTTGACAAGGGTTTCACATCATTGATCCCTGATCAAGAGATTCTGCCGAGTGCTCGACTTCAGCCCATGCATTTGCATTCGTTTGGATTGTACTTTGGTACCTTGGGAGTCATTGACATCAATAGTGATTTCCCTCACACTTGTTGACGGTTTTCATCAATGACTGGTAATCAAGTGGTTTCTACCATGTTTGACTTCAACACATGTGATAACATGGTTAGATTCGTACTTTCAGGTGACGGGGTTGAAGACCTTGGGTCTCATCTTTTTTATCCAGACTGCGATGGAGTATGTATGATTTATATCGGCACATAGATCCACTTTGTATGTCATGTGGCTATGTCATCTTAATTCAAGTCCTATCGCATAGATCCACAGTGTATTCCTAGTGGCTATGTATCATTTTGACGGCATGGATCCACAGTGTATGATTGGTGGCCATGACCTACGTTTATGATTCCATTCATTTGTGATCTGAGCATGGGAATGCCTACCTCAGAATTGGTATTATATTATGTAGATGCTTGGTTGTTTACAGGTTTTCGATTAGGTGCACTCCTAGTTTCTGACACACATGCGCAGTTTACAAAGTATTTCAGCTGTCACAGATTCCAGCCTCATACTTTGGGGGGAATTATGTTACACATGATTTTGGTCACTCTGGTGATGTCTCTATAAGTGATGTATTCATGCTCCCACAAGGACTTTTTGCCTGAGAAAAGTGACTAATGTCTTCTTCCAAAAAAACACATTTTTAAGATGAGTTCACAGGATGCCCATGTCACAAGGTATGAAAATTCCTCATTCTCGTAGGCCACCCACACTTAGGGTGAGAAATGTTCGTAGTATTCTCTATAGGTAGGGTGAGAAACTATTTTTAAGCTTGGAAAAGAGAATAGGTCACGAAGGTTCTAGAAGGGAATCTTCTAGAAAATGAGTTGGCACTCGCATGGTTGGCATCCTACTGACTTCTCAGATTTGGTGGGATCACCCTCATCCATGTAATCATCCCTCCTTATCCTATATATTGATAGGTTTCTCATGGAAAAGGTTAATAAAGATTGAATGAAGAATTGGTGAAAGGATTGTGTGAAGAAATATGCTTGGACAGAAGCTTGAAGACTCTATCTGGTCTATCAAGTTGTATTGGATCTTCTTCATGCAAATACAGAGCAAGTGTGTGTGTTGGAACCAAGGGTCACTGAAAGGAAGCTTGCAACATCAAGGCAATCTGGTTGTATCTTCTACTTTCATTTAATATAATACAACGACATGTCCCTTTCCCATAAAATCACTCTTATTTTATTGCGTAACTCGATCATATGCATAGGTTGACATTGAATATACTTTGATATCTTCACTTTGGTTGGTTTGTGTTGTCTTGGACCTGATTTCACAAGAGAATCGGAGCAAAGTAGGAACACCAGAGACCTAAGGAAGCGATATAAAGGTATGTCACTCATTCCTTATTAGTACTAGATTCAATGACTACAACTTAGGGAAAGAGTCGTGTCCTGTCCTATTTTGTTCTAGATCCAGGTGGATCTAGGGAGATCTGTTAGTGTCCGCACCTACTGATTTATCCGATAACACTGTATTAGATTGATAACTCGAAATGATAGGTTGAGTTAATGATACTATGACTATGTGTTTATAATTTTCAAATGGAATGTTGCATTGTGGTGTTTGAGGTATGGATACCCATTGTGTATGATATGGATATTTTTGGGTTGCACACTTAGAGATAGTCACAGAGTTTTAAGCATGACTTTGTTGTAATTTGATTATTTGTATTATGAATTCAAGGACGTTGTTTCTACCTCATTGTGTTGGATGGATAGCTCATCTTTTTTATTATTTAGATTTGCGTTGAATCAGGCTTGTGCAGTCACAGAATTACACTTGCATTGATTGAATTATTTTGTGTTTCCTATAGCCTAGCATGAGTTGGAATGGTGATTGTTGTCTATCTATTTAAATGATGAGTCAGGGTTTTTGCAATTTAAATATGGATTATTGGGTTGGTTTTCCACTATGTATGTTTAACGAATTTCATGCATTTTAAATGATATGCCCGATTGCAACGACAATATAAATTCATTGCAATTTTGAAACACGAATTTTGAGTGTATTTGATGATTGGAGTAATATGTGGCAGTGGTTTATTTTTATGATTAACAGAGTGGAAATGGTTACTATTATACATTTTAGAATTGTTATAAGATGTAAATTGGATAAATAATAGGAACATAACTCCCTTATAGATTGTTGTGGAATGCATATTGTCTTGTTAATGGCACTGTGTTAGATATTTGACTATGAACAATGAACTAGTTAATACACAATAATTGTTATTGGGTCACAATGATCATTTGGTTGGTGTATCTCCTTTTAACATAGTGATTATATGGATTACTTGATTAATTTTATGAACAGTTCCCATTCTCATTCCCCACCATTATTTATCTTTTCGCTAATTACAACCCCATCGCCTTCCCACATTCATTTTTCACTCCATGTTCTAATATTGATTATAGTCAAGAATGTTGGACATATTGTCATTGACGTCAACAGTCAATTTAATGATCTGTTGTTAATGATGAATTACCACATATGAGATTTTCATTGATGTCAATAGTATATCAGTTAGCAAAATATGTCAAACAGTATGCAAAGATCATAAGCGTAAGATCAGGAGGAGGAGTGAACAGTATGAAGATCAAAAGCTCAGAAGGGAAAACACAGTACACGATTATTGTTGATCATGATAGGATCAATAATGTTCCTATGATAACGAACAGGAAGAGAGAGCAACATGAAGATCAAAAGATCAAAAGGGAAAACACAGTATGCTGAAGCAATTCGTGATTATTGTTGATCATGATAGGATCAACAATGTTCCTATGATAAAATCTTAGGAGGGTTAGCAAATGCAGAGATCAAATCTCAGATGGAAGAGCGTATTGTATAAGTGTCGTCGGGATCGATGGAAAATTGAGAAGTCAACCAATTCACAAAAAAAGCGTAAGCTCGGAATGAGAAGCCTTAGAAGCCATCCGATCAGAGTGAAGAAGCCTCAATATTCGTTTGATCAAGGTTGAACGTGTTGATCATCTAAATATAAAAAACATCAGTCATATGAGTGACAGTGGGCTTGAGGATTGTTGGAGGATCGTGACCGTCGATCTGCAAGCCAGATCAATGACAGGGATGAATTGTGGGGAGTGAAAGAAGAATTAAACTACTCACCAGTTACAATCCCACGATCTGTCTAGATCATCAGATCTCATAGCTTCAAATATCTATGCCTATGTTTGATACAACAAACAATGATTTTAAGTCAGATTAAATCATGAGCGTCAGATGCGCAATCGCCTAATCTATGGCAAGGATGAATTGCGGAGATTGAAAGGAGAATTAAATGTTGTGCTAGTTCCAATATCGCAATTAGTCAGGATCGTCCGATCTTATAGCTTTGAAGATCGATGATTGTGGTTAACTCAGCAACAACACAAAACCTCCAACTGCAGAGTTTGGGTGACGAGTTAAATCACTCGCAAGTTTTGTTTTTGAAATCATCCTCGATCGTGGTTCTGCTTCAAGAATATCCATGACCATTGGATCACATTTTGAGTGGAAGGATAGGATAAACGAGGTAAAAAGGATGAGATTTTGACTATCCAAATACCCGTTAGTCATCGGACCAAGCCCGAGCTCTCGTCAAGCCGTCAGATCATTTTCGAGTGGAAGGATAAAATAAGCGAGGTAAGATCTGAGATCTCATTCATGCAAATTTCCATCAGTTGTTGGATCATTCTAAATGGAAGGATAGGATAAGCCAGAAGAGAAGCACTACAGACAGATCGAGTCATTGATCTAAGATCCTGATCAAACGAACATTCTTCACTTCAGGTCTAAATATGTGAGGAACTTATGCACCATCAGTTTGAGATTTGAAATACTTGGATCCCAAAAATCTGAAGTGAATACAAACCGTCGGATTTGGAGGACATAACGAGGGCCGTTGGATCAAGGTTGTTTATTATTAGATAATTTCAACAAGGACGTGTGGGAGATACATGTCAGCGAACCTCGTCAACAAGGACGCATGGAAGACCACGTCGGCAAAGACACAGGGCATAATCAGATGATGACAAATGTCAAGAGGAAATTGACTCATGCCATGTCAACAAGTGACATAAGAAAGTTACATCACTTCGAGAGAATTTCTTCAGGAATTTTACCACGAACGAATGTCAAAAGTCCCGAAGACCCGAACAACCAAAGTCTCTCTTAGCCATCGATTTGAGATACCCTTCGGATACTATCCTGACCGTTAGATCAAATAGATGAACATGTGTCACATTGGGAGATCTACGTCGACATCAGCAAGAATATGTGACAGACCATGTCAACAGTCTACGTCAGCAAGGACACATGGCACAGTGAGAGAATGAAAAGTGTCAAGCTGAATCAACATTTTTGGTACGTGAAAATCACGAATCAGAGTGACACGTGACAATTACTCAACTTGTGACACGCCTACAAGTGACATAAGAAACTTACGTCACTCTGAGAGTTTTTCTTAAGGAGATATACCACCAGCACTTGCCCAAAGTCCCGAAGTCTCGAATGCCGGACTCCCGAAGTGGACACAAGATGTTTGATTTGAAATATCACTCGGGAGAATTTATGATCGTCGATCTACTACAATGGAAGGATAGTGTAAGAGGAAATGTTAATTGATAACAAGCGGTGTCCACCATTGATGACATACACAACAGGTGATCACTCGAGAGGAAAATGGAGCAGAGTTTATTCGAAACCTTCGAAGTCCCAAAGTAGACATAAGTCGTCTGATCTGAAAGATCGCTTCGAGAGTATTCTCAACCGTTGATCATACTACAACGAAAGTTGAGGCCTGATAATTCTGAAGCCTGGAGACGCAAAAGGATCTTGATCGTTGATCAAGAAAGGGACATGCGTCAACGATTTGTCAGCTCCAGAAGATCGACGTATGGAGGAAAGAAGGGGTTGAGACTCGAAATCTCTGAAGTCCGGAGACCTGAGGAAATATCGACCATCGATCTGATGTTCGGTTGCACTCATGATCGTTGATAAAAATATAGTGGAAAGATATCATAATCATAATAGTCCAAAGACCCAGAGTAAATGGTGGCCATCCATCACAATGCTTGATTAATTCTCAGTCGTCAGATTAAGGAATGAAAGGATATATGTAAGGATCGAAGATAACCAGTGATCTGGTTCTGAGATATAATGTGAACCATTTGATCTGTTTGGCGATATCGTATTCGAGAGATTTGAAAGGTTTAATGAAGTCACGAAGACCCGAAGGGAGAAGACCTGAAGTCCCGACAATCGTCCATCTCATTGGGAGAATGAATCATGGCTGTTGAATTGATAAGCGCTCATGCTCTCGTCTCTCCTAATGTGAGTTCACCACCGTCGGTCATATGGTCAAGAGATTTTAAATGGAATAATGTATGGGTCGCTTAAATTTTTAATCTTGTGGTTCTACACCATTGATCATATGAACTCGTTTGAAGGAAGTGCTGATATCTATTATCATAGAGATGAAGGAAATCGATCCATGACTGTGATCGATTTGTAAAAGGAAAAGGGGATGCCATGTGGAAAGTTGAAGACTTAGATTGATGAACTAGTGGTCCCAAAAGATATTTTAAATGGACAAGTTATTTATAACTTGTTACACAAGTCGGATCAATAACTTAAACAAGTTTTGAGCATAAGCCACTATAAATAAAACCATGAATGGTTCACTTGAAACAATGCTTGTGTATGAAGCATGGCTTGTGAAGTGAAGAGGCAGATCTGGACCTGAGGTCCATGTGAATATAAGAGAGAGATGTAGAAGCGAATATTGGGTGAAGATATTAGAGGAAAGATAAAGTGAAGAAGGAACGAATTTAAGAGAGAAGATGAAATGTAGTGATGAGTGTTTTTATGATATACCTCTGATCATGAGATAGAGTTGATTCTATAATGGATCACTACTATTGGAGTTGAATAAAATCTAGTTCGATAGACTGGGTTCTATCAGCTAGTTGGGTCTTGCAGCAAGCGAGGTCTTGCTTGAGAGTTGGTGTTCTCCGAGGAGTTGGTGCTCCTTACCTCAGTTGGTGCTAAAACAAATCAGTTGATGTTGGGAAAATCCTCTTTCACATATATTTATATTACGATATTCATATCAATTATACAAAAGCTAATACAAACATACGGTATCTCTTTATCCATTGTAATTATGATTTGATTGTTCTTAATATGTTCAAATATGTTTTAACTACTAAATCGTGAGAAGAAAAAGTTAGAATAGTCCACACACTAATTCACCCCCCCTCTTAGTGTGGGTGGTGTGTTCAACAATTGGTATCAGAGTGGGTTCCTTCAGCATAGTTTAACCACTGGAAGGTAGATCCTGAAGAAATGAGTGGACATATGGCTCTCTCTGCAATTGAAGCTCCCTTATTTGATGGAACAGATTATTCCTCATGGAGAGAAAATATGAAATAGTATTTGAATTTAAAAGGATCTGAAGTTTGGAATTCAGTAGTAAGAAAGCCCTGCAATTTAACTACATCAAAGAATCTATCCAAAATTACAGTCCAAAGAAGAGCAAGGAAGAACAATGAAGTGGCATTGAAGATTATTCTCAATGGATTATCAGATACAGTCAAGGTAAGAATAGGACTATGCACATCCAGCAAGGACTTATGGATGAAGTTAGAAAATATGTATCAAATCAAAAATGAAGACACATAAGACATTCCTATCAAGGATGAAGATCAACCACCAGTAAAGGTAAGGACTCTCCACAATATTTCGATTGCAATAACAGTGATATTGAATCCTCCTCTGCAAGTAAAGAAAAAGAATCAGATACAATAACAAAATGTTTTGTTAGAATTTATCCCATGGAAGAAGAATAAGAAAAACTATCAAAGGCCAAAAAAAAGGTTGATTGGAGTCTCTGTTGTTGATTAAGGTTGGTTGTCATTGATGTCAACCCTTGAAGAAAGAACCGTAGCACAAAGGTTTGGGTAATGGACCCAATAGTATTTGATGTAAATATGACTCGTTATTTTTTTTTCATGGTTGATAAGAAGTAAATATGGATGAACTCCAAAGTGGTCTCCTTATGGTGAAATCCCTCACGAAAAGACGCTTTGTGGAGTAAGAGAACCCATGCTTAATTGTGGAATAATGAGATGAAGGAAAGTGAATTTGTCAGGAAAAATATCCTAGATGGATATTTCCTGTCATGTCATTTCCGGTGGTATGTGGAACGTCACATAATTCCTCATGGTTAGAGAGTTATGGCCATGAGAAGTTGGAGACCCCAGGTTTGGGTAATGGACCAAGTTTGTTTGATGGGTAACGATATGAGTTATGATATATTTTTAGATAATACTATTCTATATGGATAGTACATGTCATGCCATTTCTAGTGGTATGTAGAACGTCACATAACT
>JZKD02S2191250.1:377926-388945 GCA_000966675.3 Picea glauca | reverse complement strand
AGGATTGGGTTACTTTATTCATAAAGAATGATTCCATCTTGTGGGAAGATATAGAATGGGTTAAAATTTAGATATGGGAAGACACCCCACTCTTGGAGGAACCATTAAACACTTGATTTTTCTTAGAGGCCATTAAATATTGAAGTCTCTATTCTAGTAAGAGCACTCATATATGCCAATATACTTTTCTCTCCCTCAAGCATGTCATGTTGGGTATATAAGTTGCCACTCATTGTGGAAATACTTTGTGACATAATTGATAGTGCTAAGGCCTTCATAATTTAAACATATTCAATTCCCCCTTTGTTCGCACTTACACTCACCACACCCATGTCTTAAGGGCCTCCTTCACAAAGGATAATTGTCACACCACTACACCTTCTAAGCATAAATAAATCCTCTATTGAGTGTGAATGTGCCCTCACTACTGTCAGGAATGTATTAGAATAGACCTAAATATGGCAACCCATGAATGTGCCTTTCTGCTAGTAATAACTCCTTGGAATTAATGCCCAGATGTTAACAAGTTTTCCTAGGCCACAAGAAACAACCTTCTTATTGTTGTTTTCAATGATGGATAGGTCTGCCAATGATATCTTCATCATAATGATGAAATGATAAAAAAGGGACCCCATAAATACTCCAGAATAACCATGTTTCTTGAAAATCTAAAGGCATTAGCTGCAAATACTATTTTCAACCCATCAAGATGTCCTAACCAATAGATATTCTTCAAAAAGAAAATGCCAAAGACAACAGTCATGTTTCCACCAAAGTGCATCTTCAGATTTCTAGAAGTGAAATAGAAAGGCTCTCTCTCCCATCATAAACAAGATGCCAATCTCTCTAGCTCACAACTCCTGGTACAGTGCTTCTGAAAATCCCTAAAATGTTCATGCATTTTGGGACATGCTCTATATGAGCTCCCTCAAACTTGAGTACCACAGTAGAGTAAAAGTCAATAAAATTTGTCGAGACCATTGAATCATTGCTTGTAATTCCTCCAAAGGAAGTTGAGTGCATTGATCATGTCATGATTGTAAATTTATGAAAGTGATTCAAACCAAATATTTTTCTAGAGTTGAGTGATTGTGTGTGAAAGGAGAACATTGGTTGTGTGTTTCCTTTGTATAGGTATTGTAGAAATATAGCTACTAAGAGAAAAATGAGAAGAAATGATAAAGACCTGAGCACTGTTCAGAACAACAAGACTAGTGAAACCCTATAATTCTCTGTTTGAATCCCAAAAGGAGATTGAGAAAGCTAGGTGGACAACAAGACTAGGTGTCGATGAATGGTGGACAACAATTTATAAAAGGTGGAGTGTGCAGAATAGGGGGTGAAATTTAGTCAATTGTTTTAATCCCTTACATAATTTTCTACCACAATAGTCATTAGTATGCATATGTTCTATTGCTACCTCTTTTCGGAATGATTAGGCAAACATATAAATCAATTTTGTGTCCAAAATGAACTGTGACAGATGGTTTATCTGCACCCTTCATACCAGCTTTAAAACAGAGAAAATGAAAGAGTAAAATAGTACATCGTTGTACAAAAGGAATACCATTGAAACACAAAAGTAACACGCATCAGAAGAACTCACCTGAAGGCATTTTGATGCCATTTCAACTATTAGCACTGAATCATCCAACATGTATTGGCACAAAAGCTTAATTATAGCAGTTACAAGTTCTTGACAAATCCCCACCTCAGGATTGATACTCACAACAACGTCACCATATTTGCCTTCTAACCAAGAAAATCCATTATTGCATCCATCTGGTAAATGAAATGTAATGGCATATGGATCCCCAACACCAACCTGCATAGATATAAATATATGTCAATATAAAATGTAAAGGATTAGGGGTGTTTGGATCCAGTAGATGCAGATAAGGTTGCCTAATACATATCAAATTAAATCGCTAATGACCTTCCAAAAGAGTCCTATTGAAAAAGAGCAGTAGACAGAAAGTAGAACTTTCAAAATCGATTTCAGATTATTGTGAAATATTTTATAAAATTTGCATACACTTAAAAGAAGAACCGACAAAAGCTTAAATTTGCAATTGCATTTTTCCTTGAAAATACAGATCAAACTTACTCTTGCAATAAAATATCCAACTAGGTCTCTAATATTGCTGACATCATCATTGTGGCATAGTTCAACAAGTCTCCAGACAACAGAAACAATACCAGGATATCCATGCCACCTCTTAAGAAAAGTATTTCTCTTGATTGGACTTTTTTATGAACACTCTGCAGACTGAGAAAACAATAAGAACAAGCTCCCAAATGAGAACCTAAGTTAATAAAAAAGTACCTTCAAAATGGTTATTATGTTTCCATAAAAAGTTATGTCTGGGACAAGTTATCTAACAGGACATACCTCCTGAGACGTAACTGTTGTGGAAAACTGGATGTCCTTTTGAAAAACTAGAAACAAAGAGAATTATGTAAGATCAATGACATAAGATACAAACACCTCATAAAATAAACAAATTGTCCATTGAAATAGAACATTTGTAAAGAATCAAGGATAAAACCTTGATAAATGCATTTGCCGGAGTCTGACCCAAACAGAGATCTGGATGGAATTTTCGTATATGTTCAAAGCAATCCAAATCAGGAAAAGGATCCAATTCCTAAATCAAGACACAAAAAGTAAAGAAGAACAAAACAAATCTTATAGATAGCAAAGAAGAGTTATTGTATAAGAATAACAAATAAGTCCCTAGAAAATGAGAACCAAACACAGATATGCACATACCTTGATGGAATTATACAATGAACGATAGCATCCACAATTAATCGATGCAACAATGATAATACTTGAGATGATGGTTCTATAGTCCTTTCACCAGATTTTACATGATCAGAGATAAAGTAACATGCAACCAGTTTTGATATTATTGAGTATAGCCAGAAACAACTTAATGAGTTAAGCATGAAAGAAAATCTATGGGGTCTGCCACTAATCCATCAATAACTCAACCTTGTCCAAGATCAACAATGTGGTTTTAAGAAGAAACTGCACAAAAATAAAAAAGAAAATTAGTTGCTTACTTGAAGTTGACTGCCTACTACATGAGAGGTCTCTTCCGAAGGCAGTAATTTAAATATGTCAAGTAGAGATGACATCAGATGACAACACTGATCTTGCAATTCGTGGAAACCTAATGAAAGAAGAATAAGGTGGAATAGATAGCTACAAATTCATTCAAAGAAGGTCATTTAACCTAAAACCATTATACTGAAAGCAACATAATATGGGAGGGAATGTCACTTATTACATATAAAATAACTTTTCAACTCCTTTGAAAGAAAGAGTCTCAAATTCTCTTGTAAAATGTAACCACAATATGCAAAAAAGAAGTCATGGTAACAATGTTTAACATTTTTCCTTTACATACTAATGTATCATCCTTATAAATGACATTCGAAGAGGATGTGAAGAGGGTTCAGTGAAGGCAAATAAATCAAATCACAAGCAAGATAGGACAAGGAGCTATGCCCCTCACCAAATGTAAGTTCACTATCCTGAGTTTTTCGAAGGGCATTCTAGCAAGAAAAGGCAGGTATGAACACCGCCCTTACTTCTACTAGCACCACCAGTACTCAAGCGAAGGTTTATAAATACGAGAATTATCTAATCTGATGAAAATAATTATGTTATATTAATTAATATTAGAGACAAGTAGATTATATAGTTTTAGAGTGTAACCTTGGTTGTGAATTCAAATACTATTATTGTTAGAGCTGAATAATTGATCCCATCTCATTTATTTAAGATAAAAATGAATGTTAAAAAATATTTGGTTGAAAATTTGTTGAGAAACAAAATCTTTTATACATAATGAGATCCCATATTCTCACTCTGAAATATAAGGGTAAGAATTCCCCTGAACAATTATATTCACATCAAGCCAGAACACACAGAATAGAGGACACACAAACAATAATCTTACAAAAACCATTACAAGTGGCAGTCCTCTAGTGGATTTCTCTACAATTTTCAACATTATAAACACAATTGTACCACCGAAAAGATTATGGAGCGTACCTCTAGTCTTTCAGCTTGCTTATCCACTTCTTGCAATCATACACAGAGAAGGAAGACTGTAAAAAAGTGAATACTAAAAGTATAGCTGCAGCCACCAGAGTTAAGAATTTCCACGAACTGAAAATATGTTCTCGTTCACGAACTCCACTACAACAACATTCCATTTCCTATTATAATATCTATTTACATCCTCTATTACATTGTCTAGATATTCAACCTTCCTGAGACGAACGCACTTACCCATGATGTTCCACAGGCTCGCAACCTCTCCGTCACTTTGGAGGTGGTTGCTAATAATTCCACTTTGTCTCAACAATTTCACATCCTCTTCAGCGTCAATCATCTTGTTCATGAAATCCATATATCGTGTGAAAGCCATCACACTAGGCATGGCCGAAGCTTCGAATGCCACCAGATTTAGTATGTAAAGGAAAAATGATACATACTAATGTATCATCCTTATAATTTTCATATGAATCTCCACGCCATTCCATAGTGATGCCGAATTGGCGCATGCTAGAAGAACAGTAGCAAATGTGAAGTGATTGGATTGGAGACTTGTTCTTGACATCTAGTGAAAGAGTGCCAATGTCTCCTTAGGAAGCCCATCCCTTGTACAAGAAGCAATCATGATTGTCCAAGAGCATGCATTTCATTTAGGCATTTGGTCGAATACTTTGCGAGCGTCCACCATAGTGCCGCACTTGGCATACATGTTGAGAAGTGTGTTGTGTAAAAGTGTGTCTCCCGTAAATCCACTCTGCTTGATGTGGGCATGGATCACCTTACCCTCTGGTAGGGAATTTCTTTGAATACATCCCTGCAGAAGACAAATATACATAGAGCAGTCTAAACGTTTACCTGTGATACCCAGAATGCCTAAAGCCTCGCTGAAGTGGCCCTGTTTATAGAGTGTCAAGATAGTCAAGAGATGTGAGCTCCTTCTTTCTCCTGTGGGGTGATCTCCTCTGTCCCAGCTTGCTGTCGATCGGGGTCGACTGAGTTTTTCTTAGCGTGGGTTCTGAAATTTGGGCACAATAATGATCGTGGGTGGGTTTTTTTAGTCAGAGTTTTCAAAATTGGGCCACAAGGGTTTTCAATAGTGGTAAGGTTTTGTTTGCTAATTTTTTATTTTTTTATTATTTTTAATAATACATATAATTAATGTATATTATTATTATTATTATTATTATAATATATGTTTGGTTTTTTTTTTTATATATTATATATTTTATATAATTAATATATGATATAATTAATATATTATATTGTGGGCGGCTAAGAACACGAGTTTACTCCCTAGAGGTCATAGGTTTAGGAAGATATGATTGCAATGACAATGGAGATGACAGTGATGATGATGGCGATGAAAACGACGATGATGACGACAATGATGAGGATGTTAATGGAGGACTTATTTGACCCAAATGTACTAGTCCTTCTAGAGAAGTAACCAAATGACCCAATTAATTTTTCCAACGTCACCTTTGAGGGTTTTCAATACTAGTCTGTATGCAAAGTTAATGGTTTTCTTTCATTAATACTATGAGTCTAGAGTCTAATATACCATTGGTACAAATTATTGGTCTTACTGCCAGCACATGGATTCAATTTACTTCCCTTGAATATCTCCACTGCTCTGCCTCTGTCATATGGGGCTACGACTTGACGCCAATCATCAGTGTTGTAGCTAATGTTGATGGCTATGCCAAACCTTTGTAAATAAATCCAACACCACTTGGACAACCAACACTAGGCTCTATAAACCCTCAATCCATGGCTAACGTCTCAAATCCACAACTACCAAGTCTGGTCACTATGGTTTAACTCACAATCAAGCGGGGCTACTCAAATACTCCATCATACATAGTGTTGCTTGAGGCTAAACGCGGTAAATCAAAACAATGACCAGTGGTGCAGGTGGTGTTTGCTGGCTGGTTTTCTCCTCTGCCTCTGCCGAATTGAGTTTTTCTATCTAAACCTTCCCTAAGAAATGAACGAACGATGTATGGGGAATCGAGACTGGTTTTTGTTGACTTTTGCGAGGTACCTCCCTCCCACCAACCTTTCTCCCACTAAGTTTATTGACATTATTGTCATTATTTTTTTTATTATTATCACTATTAATTAATTAATTTGTTTTTCATGTGATGCATCCTTACATTACATAGAATAGAACATTATCATGTCAAGCAATCCACCATTATGAGTTTTTTCGATTAGTTAATGCCTAAACACATCATCTAGCCAACTCCCCAATGTCTTTTCGACCATCTAGACACCTTCATTTTTATCCAAAACTCAACACTAGGAGTATGTTTTTCAATGCTCTTCAATGTTGGCAAGAAGGTTATAGTCTAGGACACCAATACAAGTGGGGATACCATTGGATACTTGTGTATAACTATATCCTTCTTAAATACAACAACACTATAGCCTCACACACGACTATCTTATATGCCATTAACTTTTACAACATGATCATAAGTCCTAACTTTCCTTGGTGATTACTGCATAACCAACACGAAATTACATGACATTCTTCATATGATCAACGCATTAATAGATTTTGAACATTCTTTATATGTCCAATATTTCTTACCTTTAACATACCCCACCTGGGTATCATTCATATAAATGTATTCAAACATCATAAACATATCAACTTATGATACCAAAGCATGGTTGAAGGAATTGTTATCCAATTTCTTTTTAGTGCTCATGCAACATTGGCATGACCAATTTCATACCTATAAGGTTTCCATCAACATATTTGATGTTACCTAATCCACTAGTGACTTATGTAAAATCACATGATCCCTCAACCAAAATATTGACAAGCATCCTCTCGTCCTTATTCTTTCCGATGAGGTTGACTATCATAGGTAGTTGCATCATCAACATCTTCAACCATGTCCTCAACCATTCCTAGTTATGCAATCACATCAACCACATTTAATCACCACACCATTATCATTGAATATGTAACAACAAACCACTTTTAATCAAGATGCAATACCATATATGCTCAAGCATATCTATATGCACTCTACTAGATATTAACTCTCAATATGCCCACTAGGACATATGCATTCCAACTAGTTTATTCTCTTGTATTTTCTTGCATTCCTATGCCTTAGTTATCTACAATAGAACCCAAATAATTATAAACATAAAATCAAGATACATATTGTAATTCCTTTGTATCCTTTGGCTAGCACAACAACTTCACACAACTTCACCCAAAATCAACTTGTAGATTGACAAAGCTTTTGATGCAGGTATTGCCTCATAAACCTAGTTTGTCTCACAACTGCTATACATGTGAGATTATTCAACAAACATGTGGAAAGAGTACAATATTTCTTGTGTTTGTTTGGTGGCACTGCATATGTGACCAAAGAGTATAGTACTTATTAATTAAAATATAATCCCATCATAAGGATAAGCCACTGTGGTAATAGCTTGCAATACATCACATGTGTTTAGAAGTGTGCACCTGGATGTGTGTGAGAGAGAGATGGATAGATAGATTTTATCCACATCCTCAAGACCAAAGTGGTCTATATGAATAAAGTCACATAAGTAAAAGGCCATGCCTTGACAAATATACTAATAAAAACTGTTGCCAAAGTACAAAACTATGCTAGAAAAGCAAGGGGCTTCCCTAAATATGTTGTTGAACAGAGCTACCCTAAATATGTTGTTGAACAGAGCTGCCCTAAATATGTTGTTGAACAGAGCATTGATATTTTTGCAGGCCAAGAAACACATCAAAGTATATACCAGACAAGGATTTTCAGGAATACCATCTGCATGGAAAAAACACAATATTACTTTTGCATGATAGCAGGGCACTAACAAAAACTTGATGGTGGAAAGATGATGATTGGAAATGGACTTATACCTGTGGATTTCATGTTGAAAAATTCTTGGGTTTTGGCTATTTAGTAAATGCCTCAAAGGAATATTTATAAGCTGGAATCAGTGCAGTGACAGGGGTTATAATAGTTATTTCTTTGTTTCTTATATGATGTTGAGAGATGCATAGCAGAGCTTCAGGACCAAGTTCCCCCATTTGATTTAGAAACTGCAATTACTTTGTTCCAGAAACAAAAGGACTATCCCTTTTAAAAAAATTGGTGATGATGGTGATAATATCTTCTTTGTAGAAAGCACAGGTGACATGTTTTATCAAGGGTGGTGCCAATGATTAAAGAAAGGTTCAGTGAGCTCCTAGGAGAGGTGTAGTCCAAGCATTTATAAATCAAGGACAATCCATTGACATTGCAGACTCAAAATGTCAATGGAGTTTATCTACAGAAAAATGATGTGGCTATAGTGCAACTCTTAAGGTTGAGTTGAAATACCTTCATGATTATGTTGGGATCAATACAATCAAAGGTTTAATAGCAATTGGAAAAGTTGTTGCCCTTATCCAACATGAATGGATTCCAAATTCTTTGATAGCCATTGGGGAAATAACCCTTGAAACTTAGTGAATATAAATAACCTTGATGCAAAAGATGATTATACAGTGGCATAGTATTGCAATGGAGCAATGTTTGTAGCATTTAAACAAGTTTTGATTGACATACAATCAGTAACATACAATCTTAGAATTTGATTGACAAGATGCAAGGCAGGGGAGGCCATCCTGCAGTTGAAAGACTAAAATTCAAAAAATATTTTGTGTCTTATATGTTGTTTTATGGGGATAGATTCTAGGATCAAGAAGGTGTGACAAAGTGAAAAGGTTGATTGGGAGAGGCCTAGATCGGTGGTTGGTTAGGGGCTTCATATAAAGCAGAGGCATGGAGAATGACCATATTGTCTTCCATCAGTAATAAGCAACAAGAGAAAATTGAACAACCAACACTTTAAAATAATGGAAGTTCGCTATATAATAATCATTGATAACAAATAATGAAAGCAGATTTTAGAGGTGGATATGTTGGCTCTTGTTGCCTATGCAGGGAGGGGTAGTTGGTATAGTTACAACTTGGCTCAATGATGTTTAATTATTTATGTATTTGTAATTACTCAACAATCAAATATAATATGCATTTTTCGGAAAATAAAAGATTAAATACTATTTATATAATAGAGTTTTCAGTTAAGCATCTCCAATTACAAACCTTTTCAAGTTTGTTGCAAAATGAATGAGTTCTCAAACCATCCTACAATTGCTAAAACTAGATTTTAGTCAGATGTTTCTGTGGGGTGTGCTCTTGTTACAATGTATGCAAAATCTGGGATTGTAGATTATGCATGCAAAGTGTTTGATGAAATGGCCACAGTAAGCTCGACATTGTGGAATTCAATGATTGCAGCATGTGTGCAGAATGAACTTGATATGCAAGCCCTTGAACTCTTTTCTGAAATGCATCATCTAAGCCTGAGATTGGAGATATTTACGTTTGTCATTGTTCTTCGGGCTTGTGAAAACTTTGGTGTTCTGGAATAGGGCAAAGAGATTCACGTCCATGTGATCAAAACTAGATTTGAGTTAAATATATCTGCAACTATTGCCCTTGTTACCATGTATGCTAAGTTCAATAGCATAGAGTATGCACACAAAGTCTTCAAAAGAGAAACCAAACATGACTTGATCTTATGGAGTGCAATGATTACAGGATATGCTCAGGCTAATTTTGGAGAGGAGGTATTGGACCTCTTCTGTGAAATGCAACGAGCAAGTATGAAACCACATCAATTAATATTTGCAAGTATTCTCCAGGCATGTGCCAGTTTGGAAACTTTAGGATATGGTAAGGGGATAAATAATGGACATGCATATTGAAAAAAAAAACAGTGTGTGCTTCCCTATAAAACCTCATGAAATTACACGGAAAAGGGCCAAACACACATGAAACTAAAGAAAAAATTGGAAAAATTAAACTGTTGGTTGCATTCATGTGTCCTCAGACACAAAAACCTTGTTTATCAAAGAGTTTGACCTTCTTTTAAAGGAATTCAAAGTTGTATTTGGGAGTCCAGAGCATTCTAATGTTGGTTCTATTCTAAAGAATGTTGTGTTTGGAGGATTTGATGACGTGTTGGAATTGGGAAAGCATGCAACAGAGTGTATTGACAATGAGGAGCTTATTAACAATGGTAAAGGGACAAAAGAGAGAATAAACAGATACATAGAAGTATTTTCAACAACTTACTATTCTCTTCGCGAGTTCTCTCTCCTGGTCGGTGCCCTCCACAAGCTCTCTCTCCCGGTGCCCTCCACGATCTCTCTCTAATCACACAGCTTGTGAGCTCTCTCCCCGTGCCCTCCGCGAGCTCTCTCTAACCCTGAGCTCAAGCTCTCAACTATCTCTGCCTGTGAATGGGCACGAGTTCATGAATGGGCGAGCATAAAATTACTTTCATGAATGGGTGCGAGTATTATCATTGAATACCTCTTAACATGAAATTGCAGCCTCCTTCTACCCATTCAACTATTGAACATTACCATATAGTTTCAATTTCCCACAAACAATTACCACCAAAGGTGTTGGAACCCAATGGGGGTCATTAAGGGAATTTTTCAAGGGCACCTTTCCATAATCCCACAAGTGAGTTTACTTGTGTTTATAAGTAAAATAAAGGGCCACTAAGGTTTCCTTTCATAAATTTGTGGCTTTGGGAATGAAGTTACCAAGCCTTAGTGTGCCAGTTAATGTTGACCCAAATTATAGTATAACACTAGAATCAAGGATGATTTTAAGGATGGAAATTTATTTTAAAATGTAGAAACCTTAGCGAATCTTTATAATCCTTCATATGCTAACTATAAATGTTTGGCTATATTTTTGTAAAAATATTCAAATTTCTAAGGATTCTATATAGCTTTTATAAAATTTTGGCGATTTTTAAGGTAAAATAATTTTATCCTATAGAATTTGGGCGAATCATTTTTAAAATAGCGAATCTCATTTTTGGAAAAACCATGGAAAATT
>JZKD02S2191250.1:329812-377916 GCA_000966675.3 Picea glauca | reverse complement strand
ATCACTTGACATCAATCAATGACATCAATCAATCAAACCATTGGCATCAATGACAACATGAATCAACACCGCCATGGTAACACGACAGTAACATCTTGACACATGTGTTGAATTCCTGGTGTCGTCTGAAGTGTGGGATCTTCATAACATTTAGAAGGGTAGACTGCGCGAGGTTCATCATCCACGACTGAGGGATGATATTCTAGTTCTTCCCTTTAGTTCTGGTTAGGTACTTGTATGGGGAGAGCATACCATAGATCTTGCGATCTTTGAGGTTGAAGTCCCTGAAATTCAACGTTGTGATCTTATATTGCTATGTATGAATTGAACGTATCCCCTTCGGGAGGTACGTAGTGACCATGGTGTACTCAAATTCTCTTGGGATGCTATCATGAATCACCGTGCCAGCTAGAGGTAGGATGTAATCAGGAAATATGGTTGGAATTAGTTTTTCATTTGCAAGGTTGTCTTTATGCTTGGTTCTCTTTTCTGTTGATGGTCGGGATGACCCCGATCCATGAGTAGTCAATGGAGAGGCTTGTAGTCCTCTTGTCGATGATGCTTGTACACTTGTAGACATCGACATGACTCTTTCAATCATGAGGTCGATCGTAACGTCTTCGAAAACTCTCTCTGTAGCGCTGACCTCGTCTGACATACACGCTCGGGGTGGGAAATCTTTGGGTTCGAGGAGTAACTTAGACACTGTAATAGGATAGAGGGAAATAGTGCAATGATCACTGTGTAAAATCAACGAGTCTGCGGGCTTAGATTCATGGTTATAAAAAGTTTTATTGGTGCATGGTGCAATGGGATAAATAGATAACTTGGCAACAGATTGCTTGCAACGGTCGAGAAGCCTTCATTAACTCTGTTCTGTCCATTATGGCATGGTCCAACGGTTTGGTGGTGAACCATAAATGCCTTTCGACCTGTTCGAGGGGGGGTCGACCGAACGGTTATATTATTCCCAATGGCTATATTTCTTATCCATGGTGAAGTGTCATGTGACGTTGTTTTGTTATCCCGGTGAAGCTCCAATTTTGCAAATTTTCTTCTGCGAAGTTCCCTCTGGAACCTTCTGTAACTTGTCGAACTTAGCTCTCTTCTTACTTAGCTTTCTAGCTTTATTTCTAGTGAGCTTCGTCTCAATATGCCTTTTTCCATTCTGATTCTTATCTTCTTTTGGCATAGTTACTTCGCGTCGTTGAGATTATTTCCTAAGATTCGAGGGTGATACTTATTTTTTATCTGGAACAAGTACTTCAATCTTTTGTTGGTCGTCCAGTTTTCTTGCAACTTTGATATTTGGGTCTCTAGTGTTAAATAGCTTCAATATGTTCTTATGTTCTTCAATTAAGTGTGTGATCCTCCTAGTCATGAAATCTTTTAACTCTTTCTTCTTCTACTCTAAAACTTCTTCTTCTTCTTGCCTTCTGGCCTAATTTCTTTCAATCCAAGGTTTTCCTAGTAACATGGTAAATGGGGTGTTGTTCTCAATAAATTTAATAATCTCAAAATCTTCCTCTGTCAAAGTTCCATTGGCCTTCCTAGATATCTGGTTGAGATTTCCACATAGGTTTATCAACTTTCCTTTGAATAGTCCTATTCCTCCTAATGAAGGAATCATAGCAAGCCTCCCTATAGCTTCCCAAGTTCTGTCTATCATGATATTCACCTATTTTTCCTGATCTAGAACACAGTCAATGTCGAAGTCTCCTATTATTTCTTCAAGACATTCTTTTTCTTTGAAGACCTCTGATAAACTGACATGTCGGTGATCATTTAGGGTGTCTTTCATTTGTAGCAATACTTTCTCTGATTCTTTCTGGGGTTCTACAATAATCGTAGTTTCTGTATCTGCCTTAGGGTTTTCGTGTGGCATGTTCATTTCTTCAAGCTTAGAAATCATTCTAGGGAAATATAATACTTCATGGTCCATATCTTTGCAAAAAAGACAACTAGGTCTTTTCCTAGGGCACTCCTTAGCAAGGTGTCCCGGTTTTCTGCAACTGTAACAGAGGGTTAATCCTCTCTTTCTTTTAAATGATTCCCTACTCTTTCTATATTGTGCGCTAGGGTCATAGTAGCTAACTTGAAAATATTTCTTTCTAGGATCTTGCATCCACTGGTTAGTCCAAACATTCTTTCTATGCATAGGTATAACATATTTTTCACTATTCTTATCAGATCTACTCATATCAAATCTTCTTTCATCTATTAATGCCCTAGTTTTCAAGCTAGGACATAATCTATCAAACATACCTAGATCCATACTTTTGAAACAAAAATCCCCACTTATTTTACTTCTACATAGCACAAAGCTTTCAGATCTAGAACTTTTCAATATTCTTACCTTTATCAGAGCACAAATCTTGCAGATCTTACTTCTTTTAATAAAAAATTCTCACTTTTACCTTTTTCAAAGCACAAAGATTTCAGATCTTACCTCTTTTCTTTCAATCAGACTTCTTTTCTTTAGCATATAGCTTCTCAAACTAAGTAGAGTATTGTGCACTAGAGAGACACATCTATGCACAAATATTTCACAATTTCAGGTCGGATCTTTGCACAAAGCTTCTTCTTCCTCAGTTCCCAGCAATCATAGTTTCAGGTCCCGGCAACGAAACCAGTTTTTGGCATAGGGGTAGACCCAGGGTTCAACGCACCAACAAAACCCTAACTACTGGCCCTTTCAGCAACACCTATGAAGCAGATGAAGTCTCACCCGAGGTAGAGCCAGGGATGGTTGCAAGACTCAGGTGTCTGCAACCTTAGCTGGGACACATATATGTGATTGTAATACCTAATAGAGCACTTAGTAGTTATATCTATCTATATTTAGATCTTAGTTACAATGCAATTAAACCCTAATCACAATACAACGCAGTGGTCAACCAAATTTGGCATCTAGCAACACTTAGCACGACGAAACAGATCAGATCTAGTAGATTCAAGCACTAAGAACATTCATATAAGTCAGATCTAACATCCATATACATCATTAGCACAAATCATAAACATATCTATCTATCTATATCAAATAACTTAGCAAGTAGAAACACATCAACACATTTCACAAAGCAGAGAAACACAACATATACGTGGTTCACCCCCACCCTGGGGCTACGTCCACCAACTCTTCTTCTTTATTATCTTCTTTAATCGGTTACATGCACAGAGCCTCAAAGCCCTACTCTGCATAGGACAGGAGATCTGCGTAGCTTGCTAGATCCTCCTTCCCCGAGTAAATCTAAGCACACAACCTTCCACGACCTCTTACAATGACTTGCACTTCGCTCTGCAAGTCTCACACAGTATGCACAAAGAATTTACAATCCTTCAATCACATAGATCTAGCACTTAGCCATTCATAACTGACTTCTTCTTACATTTCCTAAGACATCTATTTATACTTTACAAAATAGGCCTAAACATGGGTAAACCCATGGGCCGACATCCCATACCCGTTACATAATCCCAAATCCATAAAACGACCCAAAAAGGGGCCGAGATCCTGCGATATCTGCTTCATCTTGTGCTCCTCCTTCGACAAGATGTCAAAGTCCCAAAATAGGTCAACTTGACCAAGGATCTCCCAAAACTTGGTCAAGGGCCAACAATAAGAAGACCTAATAGAATCTTTCGCTTCTAGATGGATCTTCCTCTAGATGTTTCTTTTCATAGACATATTTAGTATAAATAGTAGTCGAGGGTATGAGAACCCTAGCTTGGATATTATTGTAATAGAGATCTACTCGACTGGAGGTTTCCCCCTCGAAGAGGCCCGTGAACATTGTGTTGAAATAATGTAACTGCAAAGTGTATTCTTATTATTATTTGATATATTATTCATTCGATCAATCCCCATTGTGGATTGATCATGTTGACTATTGTAAAAGGACCAAATCCCCTTTTGCAGATTAGTCATAATATAATTGTAATAGGAAAAAGAAGAAGTCATCCCCATAATATATCAAAGAGGCCCCAGAATATAATAAAGGTGGTTATAACCACATAGGAGAAGAAGTCGGCCCTGCCAGTGAAAGGAAACTCCCACACATGCCAGTCTTGTATAAATAAGGAGGCTAGCGCCTCACTTAGACATACACTCACTTGTTCATTGAGAGACAATTTTGGAGCTGCAGTTAGAGAAGAGAGAGAGAGAGAGGCACATCTTTAGGAGAGGACTTTATGTATTTGTTTGAGTTATCTCTTGGCATTGTATTGGTTGTCTATAATAAGAAATTTTTGTTGGGTTTTCTTCCCCATGAGGGTTTCCCAGGATAAATGATGTGTCTCTTGCGATTTTATATTTCTTAGTGATCTTATCTTATGTTGTTGTTATTCATTAAAATGCAAAGAACTATAATAATGGATTAAACATTAACATGGTATCAAATCCAAGCTGAAGAGAGCATATTTCACAAGAGAAAAGTGAAAATTGTCACTGTTTTTGTACATGCAAATTAGGGCTTTTGTTGGTGAGGTATTTCAGCCCTAAAACCATCTAGAAAGGTGCGCCCTCCCTCAAGGATCATGTTGGCACCTTTAGCACAAATTTTCAGAGGCTATATCTCTCGGAAAGTGAAACCCTAGTTTCACAAAGTACCAGAAGTACCAGAAAAGCAGAGTACCAGAAGAACCAGAGCACCGGAGGTACCAGAAAACCAGAAGCACCAGTCCAAAAATCTGCAGATCAAGTTTGGAGGGGTAAAAGTTGGATTTTCATAAATCTGACTGCACCATCTTACTTTCCTCAGCTCAGCGCATCTATCCCCTAGATCAGAATTTAAAAATTCGAAGTTTGAAAAAATAGGGTTTCCTCATAAAACCCTAAGTTGCAGTTGCAGTTGCAGTCTCAAAACCAGTTACAGTATCAACTGCAGTTGCAGTTGCAGCTGTAGTACCATTTGCAGTTACCCTTGAAGTTCTTAAGAGTTGGTAATGATTACCATTGCTACTAGATGGTGCCACTACCTGCAAATGCTATCAAAGGTATGTACTCACATATGTTTAAATGGTTAAACTTTAAAGATTATTTGTAGGATAAGGGATCTCTTGCCATAGATCCAAAAGGATCTCAAGATCCAACACATTCATAGGAATGATGCAATCTAGGTGTGATTATTCAGATATGCATCCATTTGTTATATTGATCAATGTTGCATCATTCTAACTCTTTTTGAGTCAAGGTATTAGATGGATTAAAAGTGGAGATCATAGAACTTATCCTCTAACCCAACCTTCTGTCAATATAGCGTATTATCTTAGTACATAAGACAGGTTGAAGAAAGCACTCGTCATCTTGAGTGAAGGAGACTCGTAAGAAAAGCAAGCACTCATTCCTGAGGACAAGGCTCCAAGTTTGATTAATCAAGTTAATAAGATTCAAAGGTACACATGACAAGTTGATGAATATATTTGAGATATCAGTCTTTGTAAAGTATCATACTTGATAGCATGTGAGCATATAGAGGTAAATGCTTAACGTAATCATTTGTTTGATACAACTAACACCTCCTCTAGGAAGAATATCATGTGTTAGTTCCAGGTTTCCATGAAGGAATGTTTGATCACAACACTATGAGAGTGTTGACCTCATTTCGTATTATATTCCTTACCTTTAATCTTTGCTTCAGACAAATTACAAGTGATAGCTCTAAAGGAGCTACTGTGATGATTGTTCGTGCTATTTATTTATATTATCAAAAGGATATTATTCTTGCTTGTTGTTTTTTTGACCTTGCTCCAGGTCATAGGTAATAACCCTGAGGAAGCTATAGTGAAGGTTACAGAAGGCAACGTGCTAAAGGAGAAACCATAAATGAAGTAATCATCATTGGAAAAGAAGAGAATGGCTTGTATAAGCTAAAGGGTCACTCAGAAGCTTCCATGATCCATGCCATTGAAAACTCATGTGAAATTTGGCATAGAATATTAGCCCACATTAACTACAAGGTACTACCATACATATGCAAAGTTGTCACAGGTTTACCAGAACTCAAGGCTGACCATGAAGGCATGTGCAATGGATGTGCACAAGGGAAGAACACCAAGAACCCTTTTCTGAAGAGAGACAACAAAGCATAAGGAGTCCTAGAACTCATTCATTTAGATGTGTGTGGCCCAATTCCATTGTCCTCCATTAGTGGGTATGTATACTATGTATCATTCATTGATGATTATTCTCGTAAAACCTGGGTGTATTTTTTGAAATCTAAAGATGAAGTGTTCAGCAAGTTAAAGGAATTCAAAGCTTTGATAGAGAATCTTTCTGAAAGAAATATCAAGATACTCAGGTCAGATAATTGAGGAGAATACACCTCAAAAGAGTTTGTGAACTTCTGCAAAGATGTTGGGATCAAGAGGGAACTCACTACTCCCTATAATCCTTAACAAAACGGTGTAGCTGAAAGAAAGAATAGAATGATAATAGAAGTTGTGAAGACTATGATCCATGATCAAGATCTTCCTATGTGATTATGGGGAGAAGCAGCAATGGCAGCTATATATTTGCATAATTGATTATCCCATAGTGCACTTGGGTTCAAGACCCCTGAAGATATGTTCACCGAAAAGAAGCCAGAGGTAAGCCTGTTCGGTATGTGTTATATTCTTTGCACAAGTAGTAGTGTTTGAGCGTATGCGCTAGGTGCAGAGGGGGGCCGCTAGGCCCCCCACGCAGGGGTTCAGGGGCAGCTTCCCTAGAGAAAAAAAAATCCACCTCGGGAAATGTATCATGTATTTAGGTGGTTTTTCGGCACATGGTTTTTGCCGATGGTTTTTCTATTTCCGGTTAAGGAATTAGGGTTTTGGACTAATCCAGGTCATTGGGTTAGGTTTTTGGATGTCGTTGGCTCCTATATGTATTTTGTATTGTAAACATTGTAACACAATGAATGAATATAGAATATGTTGGTTTTCCTGGTTTGGGTTTCCAGGGGAAAAATCTATGTGTAATGTTTGTATTTGCCATTGTATCTTTTCTGTTATTTTTTGAATATCTGTTTGCAATAGATATTGTACAAGGTTAGGATTTACAAATTCATCTCAAAATATTTGGCTGCCCATTTTTTATAACACACTCTGAAAGAGAAGAGAAACAAGTTGGAACCCTCAGGAAAGAAGGGAATATTTGTGGGATACTGTGAGGTCTAAAAGGCCTTCAGAATTTATATACCAGGTCACCATCACATTGAGATCAGCAGGGATGTGACCTTTGATGAATATGCAGTGCTCAAGAAATCAAGAAGATTCCAACTTGAAGAAGTATATGAAGAGGAACCTGTAATCCCCAGAACTGTAGAATCAGTGAGGGAGGTTCCCAGAGCTACAGAACCAATGAGGCAAGTCGTAACTTCCCCTGATGAGGAAATTCTAGAAGACCATGATATAATAGAAGTTCAATAACCTCCTCAGATGATGATCCTCCATAAAAGAAAGCCAGCTTGGGCTAGAGATCTTATTCAAGATGGAGAGAAGTATGGTGTTCACGAAGGAACCACGAGACAGGTGAAAAGACTAAAGCCATTCTCCAGTTATACGGCTTTGATGTGTGATCTCCTAGAGGAGGAACCTACCTATTTTGAAGAAGCCATTCAGCGGAAAGAATGGGAAGATGCCATGACAGAGGAATACCAATCCATAATAAAGAATGATGTATGGGAAATAGTTCCCAGACCAAAGAGTAAGGACGTGGTATCTTCCAAATGGCTCTTCAAAATAAAACATGGTGTTGATGGAAATATTGAGAAGTATAAAGCAAGATTTGTGACTCGTGGATTTTCTCAAAAGGAAGGCATTGAATATGAAGAGACATTAGCTCATGTAGCTAGATACACTTCGATCAGAACCATCATAGCCCTTGCAGCTAAGATGAAGTGGAAGTTACACCAGATGGACGTAAAGATAGCCTTCCTAAATGGTGTCATCGAAGAGGAAGTGTATATAGAGAAACCTCAAGGATTTGAAGTTGAAACAGGAATCTCATGTCTGCAAATTGAAGAAATCCTTATACAGATTGAGGCAAGCTCTTAGAGCTTGGTATGGCCATATAGACAATTTTCTGACAAGCTTGGGATTTACCAAGAGTAAAGAAGATTCTAACCTCTACTTCAAGGTTATGAACGATGAGCTAGTGATACTATTGCTATATGTGGATGACTTATTCTTAATTGGAGAAGAAAATCTCATCACCGAATGTAAGAAGAGACTCGCCTCAGAATTTGAGATGAAATACCTTGGCCTAATGAATTATTTCTTAGGTCTTGAGGTATGGCAGAGTCTAGAGAGGATATTCCTTAACCAAGGGAAGTATGCAATCAAAATCCTGAAGAGATTCAACATGTTAGAGTGCAATTCCATGAATACACCCATGGAAGCGAAGCTGAAGATGATGGTCGATACTTCGTCAGAATTGATTGATGCCACGCTGTATAGACAGATCATTGGATCGTTGATGTACCCAAAAAACACCAGACCATATATTTGTTTTTCCGTGAACACCTTGAGTCAGTTTATGGTAGAACCTAGACATGTTCACCTAGTGGTTGAAAACATGTGATGAGGTACCTTAAGGGTACATTAGATTGTGGTCTCAGTTATGATGGAGATCATGATTTCACATTGAGTGAGTACACTAATTCAGATTGGGCAGGAAGTGTTTCTGACAGGAAAATTACTTCAAGATGTTGTTTTAGTTTGGGATCAGCCATGATCTCGTGGCAGATTAGGAAGCAATACATGATTCAACCATGGATGAGCAGGTTCCTGATGTGTTGACCAAGCCCCTATCTCGTGTAAAGTTTGAGCACTTTCAAGATAAGCCTGGTATAGTCCGAAAGGACCTTCCTCGAAAGGGGGAGTAGTTGTTGTGATGATACATCTCTTGCTTCCATCTTTATTGTTGTGACGTAAAGAAAGACGATGTGATGAGACAAGAACTGTGCATCCGGCTTGACAGTTGCGACGTAAAGACAGTCTAGTATCCTGCTTCCATCTTGATTGTTGTGACGTAAAGCAGGACGAGTATCTTGCTTCCAGCTTCATTGTTGTGACGTAAAGCAAGAAGATGTGATGTGACTAGTACTGAGCTTCCAACTTGATAGCTATGACGTAAAGCCAGTGGAGTATCTTGCTTCCAGCTTCATTGCTGTGACGTAAAGTGAGAATATGTGATGTGACTAGTACCAAGATTCCAGCTTGATAGATGTGACATAAATCCAGTCTAGTATCGTTCTTCCAACCTGATGGTTGTGACGTAAAGCAAGAAGATGTGATGATACTAGTATTGTGCTTTCGGCTTGACAGCTGTGACATAAATCTAGTCTAGTATCTTGCTTCCAACCTGATGGTTGTGACGTAAACCAAGACGATGAGATGAGACTAGTACTGTGCTTCCAGCTTGATAGTTGTGATGTAAAGCCAGTCTAGTATCTTGCTTCCAGCTTGATTTTTGTGACATAAAGAAAGATGAGTACCTTGCTTCCAGCTTGATTGTTGTGAAGTAAAGAAAGATGAGTACTGTGCTTCCAGCCTTATAGTTGTGACGTAAATCCAATCCAGTATTATGATGAGCCAACCTCATGTTGTGATGATGATGTATTAGTTTTATATTAATCCATATTGATGCAGATGATGATTTCATTCCTTTGAGAATGATGATGTTGCTGATGATTTATAGATACGACGGTCAGTGTTCCAAGATGATATTGATGATGTTGTCCTCTTGATGTTGTTGATGATAAAGGCCTCTCTCTCATCTGATGTTGATCTAGAATACCCTTCTTGTTAAGGGGGAGTGTTGAAATAATGTAACTGTAAAGTGTATTATTATTATTATTTGATATATTATTCATTGGATCAATCCCCATTGTGGATTGATCATGTCGGCTATTGTAAAAGGACCAAATCTCCTTTTTTGGATTGGTCATAATATAATTGTAATAGGCAAAAGAAGAATTCGTCCCTAGAATATATCAAAGAGGCCCCAGAATATAATAAAGGTGGTTATAACCACCCAGGAGAAGAAGTCGGCCCTGCAAGTGAAAGGACACTCCCACACATGCCATTCTTGTATAAATAAGGAGGCTAGTGCCTCACTTAGACATACACTCACTTGTTCATTGAGAGACAAGTTTCAGAGCTGCAGTTGGAGAAGAGAGAGAGAGAGAGAGAGAGAGAGAGAGACGCATATTTAGGAGAGGACTTTCTGTATTTTTTTGAGTTATCTCTTGGCATTGTATTGGCTATCTATAATAAGGAAGTTTTTTTGGGTTTTCTTCCCCATGAGGGTTTCCCAGGATAAATGATGTGTCTCTTGTGATTTTGTATTTCTCAGTGATATTATCTTATGCTATTGTTATTCATTGAAATGCAAAGAACTATAATAATGGCTTAAACATTAACACATTGCTTTCATAATCAAAGTGTTATTTCTGTTGTTATTCTTATATCATTTCAGTGCTATTGTGGTGATTGTTTTGGTTATATTGTTGTTATTCTGCCATTTCTAGCATTTTATTTCTGTTATGCATACTTTTTATATATGGTATATTACAAGTGGTATCAGAGCACTTTCCTCGGCAGAATTTGTGGGTTAATTTTTTTTTTCAGGGTAGAGACATATTCCAGCGTCTTTAAGCCACAGAGATCTATTGTTACGCACATAAACCCACAGTTGAGGGATTCATACACATAGGAAATACAAGTGGTATTTAAGTGCACATCTGTTGGACACCCTTGTAACCCCTGTTGGTACCCCTTCGAGTGGTAGTGCATCAGACAACACCTATGTATGGATCGACCTATATTACCTGAAGCCCTCTTTAGATAAACCAATCAGTTGCCTGACTGCTATATTTCCATCGAGAAGAACACTCGAGATGATACTCTCTAGTACATGGGTAGTCGGGTAGTACGACTAAGGGTACGGTCTATTCTCCTTAGTTAGTTCCCTAAGATATTGGGCCGAATATTATTGTTGGACCCCGCACGTATATCAGAGAGATATAGAATAGGGAAAACCCTTGTCTGTAGAACCCTTGAATACCTAACCGTTGGGGACAGAAACACAAACAAATTAAAACAAACAAGATCTCTTGTCGCACAACTATGTTCAGGTTGCCAAATAACTACACATTTCTTCCTGGTTAATAATTTGGGCATTTCATCACTACATTATTCTTCATACTGGAGTATAGGCCCATACTCGTAGCCAAGACTTGGAAGCTTGCTTCAATACCTTTCAATCTAATTTCACCGAGACCCAACAAGATGTGAAACAACTCAGTGCCAATGTTTCCACCATAATTACAACCATGTAGTCCTCAATGGAGGAAATGAAACAAGACCTGACTACCCATCTTGAATCTGTTGTTTTGATTCTCTACACCAAGATGCATATCCCTACAGATAACCCTTTATCTGAACCACCTTCAAATACTAAAGCTGAACATTCCTCTAAATTTCAGCACCATCACTTTCAACGTGACCTACACCTTCTGCGGGTGGATGTGACCAAATTTGATGGCTTAGATCCAACTGGTTGGGTAACCCAAATGGAACATTATTTCTCTTTATATGACATTACAGATGACTTGGCCAAACTCTGGTATGGTGTTCTCCATCTAGATCAAGAACGTGGAGAAAAACTTCCCGTCAAGGGTATATTGCTTGGACACAATTTGTGGCATATATTTATGAACGCTTTGACACTGACACCAACCATTTGGGCCATTTGACAAAGTTGAAACAATTAGGAACAGTGGAAGAATTTATAGCTGCTTTTGAGCACCTAGATTTTTAGACAGAGGGCATGTATGATGCCTTTTTCCGAGAGTGTTTTATCAGTGGCCTCAAGGATGAGATTTGGGCCCATGTCCTCATGGATCGGCCTCAGAGTTGGGTGAAGGCTACTAAAGAGATAAATAAGCACAACATGTTGTATCTTCTCAAAACCGGAAACCCTCCTTTATCCCTCGCACTAAAACAATAAATCCCACTACTCCCTCTGCTCCACTAAAGATCCAAAAATTGATCAGGGATGAAATGGATGAACGCCAACTCAAAGGCCTTTGTTATAATTGTTATGACAAATATTTCCTGGGCCACAAGTGTAACGAAAAAAATATTTTTATGGCCATCTCAGAGGATATTTTGCAAGAGGATTTTGAAACTTCCCTTATGTCTGAGTCACCTGAAACCATTGACATAACCCCTCCCTTAGACCCTCCCAAAATAGAACTGGTCATTTCCCTAAATTATCTCATTGGATTCTTTGCTCCCCAAACCCTCAAGATCATCAGTTACATCAAGCATAGGAAGGTCATCATTCTGGTTGATAGTGGAAGAAACCATAATTTTATTCATTGCCGCATTGCCCAAGAAACTCATTGCTACATCCATGCCATCAATAATTTCCAAATCATGATTGTCAATGGTGGCTCCATGAAATGTGGAGGAAATTGTGAAAATGTGTCTCCAAATTGGTGACTACCACCTCAAATCTCATATGTTTTCTATCAACATGGGTGGTTGTGACATTGTGTTGGGTGCAGACTGGATAAGGACTTTGGGTCCCATTCTCATGGATTTTAAGGAATTAACCATGAAATTCGACCATGAGGGCCAACAATATAAGTTCCAAGGCATCACCATCATTTCAACTGAGATCATTAGTTCCCATCGCATGGAAAAGCTGCTCAAAAAAGGTCATTCTGATGTTATTTCCCAACTCCATGCCATACAAGCAACAGAGACACCCTCAGTGTCGCAAGACCTCCAATCCATCCTTTCTAAACATCAAGTGGTATTTTCCACTCCCTAGGGACTCCCTCCTTCCTGTGGTGTTCATTATCATTCCATTCCCCTTGTACCAGGAAGCCTTCCTCCCAATATTCATCTGTGTCATCACCCCTTTTCCCAAAAAAAGGAAATTGAGAAAATGGTCCAGGAAGTCCTTAACGCGGGCGTTATCCTCCCTAGTACGAGCCCCTATTCTTCTCCTATGGTCATGGTCCTCAAGAAGGAATGTTCTTGGTGAATGTGTCCTGAATTTTGTGCCCTCAACAAACTTACCATTAAAGACAAATTTCCCATTCCTGTCATTGATGACCTCTTGGATGAATTGAGTGGCACCCAGTTCTTTACTAAACTTGATCTTCATTCTGGCTACCACCAGATACGTATGAAAGAGGCAGACATTCCCAAGACTACCTTTAGAACTCATGAGGGCCACTATCAGTTTTTGGTCATCAATGAATCATGCCCCCTCCACCTTCCAAATCCTCATGAATCATGTCTTCCGTCATTTTGTCTTAGTTTTCTTTGATGATATCCTCATCTATAGAAAAACCTGGACAAACCATCTTGCCCATGTGGATTGAGTTCTCCATCTACTCTCTCAGCACCAACTTTTCTTGAAACAGTCTAAATTTTCTTTTGGCGCCTCAGAAGTTGATTACTTGGGTCATCTAGTTGGCAAGGACGGTGTCAGGGTGGATCCTAAAAAGATTGAAGCTATGCAATACTGGCCTCACCTAAATACTCTCAAAATCTTGCGTGGATTTCTGGGCTTAACAGGTTATTATCGCAAGTTTTTTAAGAATTATGGAAAGATTGCAGCACCTCTCACTGCACTCTTAAAAAAGAACTCTTTCACTTGGACTCCAGCCGTTGCTCAAGATTTTCAAACCTTGAAGATGGCCATGTGCACCACTCCAGTCCTGGCCCTTCCTGATTTCACAAATACCTTTGTCTTGGAATGTGATTCTTCAAGAAAAGTAATTGGTGTTGTCCTTATGCAAGAGGGTCGGCCTTTGGCCTTTACCAGCAAGCAATTGTCTGAAAGAAATCTAGGAAAATCAATCTATGAAAAGGAAATGTTGGTTATTATACATGTCATTGATCTGTGGTGCCCTTATATATTGGGGCAACTCTTCCAAATTAAGACATACCATCAAAGCCCCAAGTATTTTCTGGAACAACGCATTTCCTCCCCAGAGCAACAAAAATGGGTGACCAAGCTCTTTGGATATGATTATGAGATCATTTACAAAAAAGGAAAAGACAATGTGGTTGCAGATGCACTTTCCCAAAAATATGAAGATGACAGATCCTTTTTTTCTCTTTCCTTCATTGTACCAGATTGGATCCAAGCCATCCGCCAAGAATGACTACATGATCCCAAAAGTTCATAGTTGATCCAACAATTGCAGTCCAATGCTCCAGCTTCCCCAGGGTACTCTTGGCTCCATGATGAGCTTCAATACAAAGGTCGTTTGTATTTAAGTAAACAATCCAAAATTAAATCCACGGTACTTTCTGAGCTTCATGCTACACCCACAGTTGGGCACTCTAGGTTTACCAAAACGTATGACAGGGTCAAACGCTCTTTTTTCTAGGATGGCATGAAACAAGACATTCATAATTTTGTAGCTGAATGTGATGTGTTTCAATGCAACAAGGGAAAAACAGTCAAATCTTCGAGCACACTACAACCGCTTTCAATTCCATCTGCTATTTGGAGGGATATCTCTATGGATTTTATTACAGGCTTACCCAAATTGGGAAATAAATTAGTCATCATGGTGGTTGTTGATCTCCTTTCCAAGTATGCTCATTTCTGTGATCTTCAACACCCATTTACAACATCCACGGTGGCTCAAATTTTCATGGATCATGTCTTCAAGCTTCATGGCATGTTGCATTCTATTGTTTTTTATCATGACCCAACTTTCACCAGCAATTTTTGGCAAGAACTGTTCAAGCTACAAGGCACCCAATTTCATATCAACACAGCTTATCATCCCTAGACTGATGGTCAAACAGAAGTTGTCAATAAGTGTTTGGAAACATATTTGAGGTGTTTCTCCTCAGAAAATAAAAATCAGTGGGATCAATGGTTACCCCTAGTTGAATGGTGGTAAAACACTTCATACCACACATCTATTCACATGACTCCTTTTGAAGCGACATATGGAAAAAATCCACCTTCAATTCTCTCATACTTACCTGGTGTCTCGAAGGTCCAGGTGGTTGACCAAACGCTTATAGTTCGAGAGGATATTCTCTTTACCCTCAAAAAGAATTTGGTCATGGCACAAAATCACATGAAGCAACAAGCAGATCAAGGTCACTTTGAACATCAATTTGCAGAAGGGGATCAGGTGTTTCTTCGACTACAACCTTACAAGCAAAATTCTTTCAAGGCCGAGAATTGTCAGAAGCTAGTGCCCAAATTTTATGGTCCTTATACCATTCTCAAGCATGTGGGACAGGTGGCCTATCAGTTATATTTTACCAATCATTCTAAGCTACATCCTATTTTTCATGTTTCATGCTTAAAGAAGGTGATTGGAACTAAGTGCCAAATTCAAACCAACCTTCCCGAGTTAGACGAAGAAGGATCCATTTAGATACAAACAAAAGAATTTTTGGACCAGTGTGAGTGTCACCTGCATTAGAGAACCATCAAGGAAGTATTATTCCAGTGGAAAGATACAACTCCAGCAGATGCCACTTGGGAACCAGCTGCCATTCTACAACAATTTCCACATCTCAAGCCTTGAGGACAAGGTTGTTTTTAAAGGGGCGGACATGTTAGGGTCCTAACCCGCACATAGGTAGAGCAATATATTCGGATGTAATAAAGGTCAATATTAATAAGGCCTTTTAATAAAATAGAATAAGTCGAATGTAAGAATACTTAATAGAAGCTTCCACTTCTAGAAGGATCTTCCTCTAGATGCTTCTTTTGATAGACATATTTAGTATAAATAGGATTCGAGGGTATGAGAAACCTAGTTTGGATATTATTGTAATAGAGCTCTACTCGTTTGGAGGTTGCCCCCTCGAAGAGGCCAGTGAACATTGCTTGCATAATCAAAGTGTTATTTCTGTTGTTATTCTTATATCATTTCAGTGCTATTGTGGTGATTGTTCTGGTTATATTTTTGTTATTATGCCATTTCTAGCATTTTATTTCTGTTCTGCATACTTTTTATATCTGGTATATTACATCTATAACCATAATGAATCAGACTATAGCTATCTTCATGAATACACTAAAGAATTTCTTGAAAATAGTTAAAAGCATGTCTTGGAAATAAAGGAAATGTTGAAGGACGGTGAAAATATAATATATGACCAGGACAATCAGTTACAAGAGATATAAGAGGAGATCGAGAAGCTGAAGAAATAAATTAGTCAAGTAAAAGAAAAGGAGAAGGAAGATGATGAGCTTAGCAATCAGAAGCATATCCTGGAAATAAAAGAAAAGTTCAAAGACAATAAAGAAATCATATATGTGCAAAAGATTCAATTAGAAAACAAAGAAGAAGAGATCAAAAGATTGAAAACAAAAGTTGTTGATCTAACAAAAGAAAAGGAAGAGGAAATAAAGAGACTGAAAAATGAAATCAGTCAAGCAAAATAAGAAAAGAAGGAATATGATGAACCAAGAAAAAACTTTGCAGAACTAAGGGAAAGCTATGTCAATCTTAAAATTCAACTTGAAGAAGCCAAAAGGAGAGAAGAGGTAGTAAGGAACTAGTTGGACAAAAAGGAAGAATCATGCCATGAGCTAGAAGCGAAAGTTGTGAATCTTAGAAATAAGGTTGAGAAGTCAGACACCCAAATCAAGTTCTTGAACAACTCCATGACCCTGGATGAGATCTTGGATAGTCAGAGATCACCAAATGAAAAATCCGGTCTTGGATACAACAAGGAAGAAATCAATACTCCTAAGAAATATGATGCAGGTCCTTCATTCGTAAAAGGTGAAAATAGGTCTGGCACAGTTCCTTCAGTTGTAAAGGATGAAAAAAAGTCTGACACGGGTCCTTCATTTGTAAAGGATGAAGGTAGGTCTAAAAAAACTCCTTCATTTGTAAAACGTGAAAGCAGGTATGACTCAGGTTCTTCACGTTCAAAGAATAAAATCAATGCTACAAAATTTATAAGATCAGATCAAGGAATACATCCATAATCTATTCATATACCTCAAAGCAATTTCATAGGAGAGACACCTTCATGGATGAATCAAAGAAGGTATGAAAGTGTTTTTAATGGTTATTATTTTTCTTGTAATGAATATGGTCATAAAGCCTTGGATTGTAGGAACCATGAAAGAAAATAAGTTGGTAGGTTCAACAATAGTATAAGATGTTGGAACTATAATCATGTTGCACATATTTTTGCACATTGTTACACTATGAGATGATATAGCTATGGTGGATATGGCCACCAAGCCTATAACTATTGGAACTCAAGAAAATAGTCAATGAGAAATCCTTCACACAGTACGACAAAAGGAGTAAATGGAACATGGAAGAAAAATGAAGTTGCAGTAATAGAAGATTAGAGAACAAAGTTCAAGAAACCAGGACACTCACAGATGTGGATAGAAAATATTGAACAAGTGAACATGAGTAAATTTAATTGATACAAAGTTAATTGTAGTCATGTGACAAGCATAGTATAAAGTTGTCTCAAAAAACTTTAGAGCAATGGACAGTAAATAATCATCTTGGATAAAGATGGATACATTTGGTTAGAGACCGATGAGAATCAATAGGAAGATCCAAGAATTGTTTGAATAATATGAGCTACAATTGTGCATTGTTCCAATAGGATAGTGGCATCTACAAAAGCATCATTATGTGTACAAAATGAGGTACATTACATCCTGTAGAATTAATAAGGGGAGAACAGTCAGTAAAAACTCAAGGGAAGTTTTGGTTAATAAGAAAGTAATTAGATTAAGTTTTGAAAAGACTTGATCACTACAAAAAATTGTATCAAGAAGACTACTCATTTGAAACACAAAAATCCCAAACAATTGAGATAAGAAGTTAGTTAACAGGGGAAGAAACCTTGTCAAGAAGAACTACCTTTTCAGAAACAAAGGGGGACAGTAGTCAGAAGCAGAGAGAGAACATATTGACAGTGGGAGTCATTCAGCTATGACAAGTAGAACATGACTGTAGGTAGAGTTACCCAAGCTTAGATTTTGGTCATTAACATACAGATCTTTACTATAAGAGGAAAAATCCTTTTCCATTGATGTCAAAGGGGGAGAGAAACTTCATAAGAGGAAAGCATCATCACAGGGGGAGTTTTGTATATGAAGTTAGTGTGTTTCCCGCAATGAAAAAGGGGGAGATTGTTGGACATATTGTCATTGATCGATGATTGTGGTTAACTCACCAACATTGCACAAACTCCAATTGTGGATTTTGGGTGAAGATTTAAATCACTCGCAAGTTGTGTTTCCAAAATCATCCTCAATCGTGGATCTGCTTCGAGAATATTCACGACTGTTGGATCACATTTTGAGTGGAAGGATAGGATAAGCAAGGTAAAAATATTGAGATTTTAACTATCCAAATACCCGTCAGTCGTCGAATCAAACCCGAGCTCTTGTCAAGCCGTCATATCATTTTCGAGTGGAAGGATAGGATAAGCGAGGTAATATCTGAGATATCATTCATGCAAACTTTCGTCAATTGTTGGATCATTCTAAGTGGAAGGACAGGATAAGCTAGAAGAGAAGCACTACAGACAAATCAAGTCATTGATATAAGATCTAGATAGAATGAACATCCTTCACTTCGGGTCTAAATATGTGAGGAACTTACGCTCCGTCAGTTTGATATTTAAAATACCCGGAGCTAGGAAATCTGAAGTGAATAAGGACTGTCGAATTTGTAGGACATAACGAGGACTGTTGGATGAAGGTTGTTGATTAGCATACCACGTTAGCAAGGACGTGTGGGAGATCCATGTCAGCGAACCTCATCAACAAAAACGCATGGAAGACAACGTTGAAAAAGACACATGGCATAATCAAATGATGACAACTGTCAAGAGGAAATTGACTCATGCCATGTCAACAAGTGATGTAAGAAAGTTACGTCACTCCGAGAGAATTTCTTTGAGAGTTTTACCATGAACGAATGTCAAAAGTCCCAAAGTCCCGAAGGATGAAGGTTCAAATTCACTCTCAGTCATCGATCTGAGATACCCTTCGGATACTATCCTAACTGTTAGATCAAGTAGATGAACATGTGTCACATCAGGAGATCTACATTGACATCAACAAGAATTTGTGGCAGACCATGTCAGCAAGGACACATGGCACAGTTAGAGAACGACAAGTGTCAATAAGAATCGACATTTCTGGTACGTGAAAATCATGAATCGGAGTGACACATGACAACTACTCGGCTCGTGACACGTCAGAAAGTGATGTAAGAAACTTACGTCACTCCAAGATTTTTGCTTCAGGAGATATACCACCAGCACTTGCCCAAAGTCTTGAAGTCCCGAATGTTGGAGTCCTGAAGTGGACACAAGACATTTGATCTGAAAGATCACTTTGGGATCATTCTTGATCGTTGATCTACTACAGTGGAAGGATAGTGTAAGCGAAAATGTTAACCAACAACAAGCGATCTCCACCATTGATGACTTACACAATAGGTGATCACTCCGGAGGAAAATGGAGCAGCGTTTATTCGAAACCTTCAAAGTCTCAAACATCGAAGTCCCGAAGTGGACATAATTCGTCCAATCTGAAAGATCACTTCAGAAGTATTCTCGACTGTTGAGCATACTACAACGAAATTTGAGGCCTGAGAATTCTGAAGCCCAGATACGCGAAAGGATCTCGAACATTGATCAAGAGAGGGACACACATCAACAGTTTGTCAGCTCCAGAATATTGACGTACAGATAAAAGAATGGGTTGAGACTCAAAATCTCCAAAGTCCGAAGACCTGAAGGAGATATCGAACATTGATCTGATGTTCGGTTGCACTCACGAACGTTGATCAAAATATAGTGAAAGGATAGCGTAAGCATAATAGTCCAAAGACCCAGAGTAAATGGTGACCATCCATCATAACATTTGATTAAGTCCTGGTCATCAGATTAAGGAATGAAAGTATAGATGTAAGGATCGAAGATAACCATTGATATGGTTCTGAGATATAATGTGAATGGTCCGATCTGTTTGGATATATCGTATTCGGGATATTTGAAAGGTTTGAAGTCACGAAGAGCTAAAGGGTAAAGACCCAAAGTCCCGACAATCATCCATCTCATTGGGATAATGAATCATGGCCTTTGAATTGATAAGCTCTCATTCGCTCATCTCACCTAACGTGAGGTCACTGCCGTCTGTCATATGGTCAAGAGATTTTAAAGGGAAGAATGTATGGGTCGCTTAAATTGTTAAGCTTGTGGTTCTACGCCATTGATCATATGAACTGGTTTGAAGGAAGCGATGATCTATGTTATCACAGAGACGAAGGAAATAAATCCATGACTGTGATCGATTTGTAAAAGGAAAAGGGAATTCCAGATGGGAAGTTGAAGACTCGGATTGATGAAATGGTGGTCCCAAAAGACATTGTAAATAAACAAGTTATTTATAACTTTTTACACAAGTCATCTCAATAAATTAAACAAGTTTTGAGCATAAGCCACTATAAATAAAACCATGATTGGTTCACTTGAAACAATGCTTGTGTATGAAGCGTGGCTTGTGAAGTGAAGAGGCGGATCTAGACCTGAGGTCCATGCGAATATAAGAGAGAGATGTAGAAGCGAAGATTGGGTGAATATATCAGAGGAAAAATAAAGTGAAGAAGGCACGAATTTCAGAGAGAAGATGAAATGTGGTGATGAGCGTTTTTATGATATACCTCTAATAATGAGATAGAGTTGATTCTATAATGGATCACTACTACTGGAGTTGAATAAAATCTAGTTGGATAGAGTGGTTTCTATCAACAATATGGGTCTTGCCTGAGAGTTGGTGCTCTTCGAGGAGTTGGTGCTCCTTACTTCAGTCAGTGTTGAAACAAATCAATTGATGCTGGGAAAATCCTCTTTCACATATATTTATATTACGATATTCATATCAATTATACAAATGCTAATACAAACATCGGGTGTCTCTGTGTCCATTTTAATTATGATTTGATTGTTCTTAATCTATTCAAATATGTTTTAACTTCTAACCTATGAGAAGAAAAAGTTAGAATAGTCCACACACTAATTCACCCCCCCCATATTAGTGTGGGCGTTGTGTTCAACAAACAAAAATTGTGTTGAAGTAGTTGGCAGTAGCATTGTCTTGGTTGAATTACAATGATGTTTTCTTTGGTTTGGAGTTGATTGTTGTTGTCCTTGAGAAGTAACCACTTTTTTTCCCTCTCATCATACCATGTTTCACTCAATACAAACCCCTCACATATCCCGGGACCCTTTATTCACCCCCTGCTCATTGATTAATAGTTAAACAATTTGTATGGATTGGATTGTGTGAGTTTGATACATTATTGAGCCAAAATCTATTTCATATTTTTAAAAGTTCTCATGTATGGTTATTTAAAAGGGGATTATTTTATAATTAATCATGCATCGAGGAATGAGTTTTTTCAGCCGAGGTAGCCATGGCTGAGGAAATCGAGGGAGAGTTAACTGGAACAGAGGCCCAAGAAGGCCAAGGTTCTCCATACATTTTTATGTTGACTCACAAGAGCTTGACCAGTTGTTTCAGGCCAGATTTTTCAATTGGATTGGGCAAGGAGTGGTCCAACCCAGGCTTGAAAGGCCTCCTTTCCAAGTCCCGTGAGCCCCTAGTATCCCTGTACCTCCTCACATCTCATTGAAACCCGAGGTTCCTGGAAATGATGGATGACAAGAGATTGTCCACCCGACAGTCTCCCAACATCATGGATGGCCTAATTTATCCCTACCTTCTCCTCCTCCCATTAACCCCATTGTCCAAACTTCCCCCACTCACCAGTGTAGTCCTCTCATGCTAGAAAAAGGTTGAAAACTGAGGCCCAACATTCCCTTGACAATGGAAAAGCCACTGGTTCCCCTTCCTCACCCTCCAATGGCTTTGACAAATCTGTGTCATCCTGGATGCATTCGAGGGACGATTGTTCCCACGTGATCAACGAGATTAGGCCTAAAAGCTCAGTGCATCCAAAGGAAAATTCAGGAAAATCGAAGGGTGACAGCAGCAATCAAGGAAAGATTGCATCTCAGAGTGGGAAATATGGATTTTGAGTTTTTTATTTTATCTATTGTTGATGACAGTTGACTTCAAGAATTTTTGGACAGCATGTTTTATTTTTGGATATATGAGTAATACTTTTTTTTTATAAATAATTTCAAATACCATGATCTAAATTGTCAAAGGTGAATATGATGATGGGAGCCACAAGGAAGTGTGTTTTTCTTAACTAGCTAGTTATGTTATGATTGTTATGAGCTAAAGGGAGTCACAAGGGGTCCCACCTACTAGTTATTATTTATTTATAACCCTTATTATGATTATTACTTTCCCCCCTTAACTAAAAAGTTGGTTGAATCTTTAGTTAACTTAACTAATGAGGTGGTTCAACTACCTCAACCAATTTTGATTTGCTTAAAGGCAAAAGGAAATGGAGGGACGGGGGGAGATAGAAGCAGAAGTATACTAAGGTTTTCTCTTTGAGTTTATGTTGAGATAGTTCAGTTTTCATCCATTCATTTATTCATCATAGCCTAATTCTCTTTTATGATAGCGGGGTCTTATTGTAGACATCAATATTCAAGGCTGAATTACATCATTCAAGCACTTGTTTTTTAGAGGTGTTGATCTATCTTTGATAGTCTGTGTAGACTTGTCTGTTTGTGAATTATTTTTCATGACTGACAAAGGATATCATGCAGAGTCGAGTGGGCAACAATCTGTGGCAAGTTGATCCAGCTTTTAGAGTTTATTTTTATTTTTTATTTTTTATTTTTTTTTTCTGTCAGAGGTCCTTTTGTATGTTCCATCGGGGATGTCTAAGTTTGAATTTGGTCCAAATTTTCTATATGATATTTTGTAAAGAAAATGACTCTTTGGTGAATTGGAATGAAATAAAGGATTTCTTTATGTCTCATCTATCTTGATTATCATCTTGGTGTCTTTACTTCTGTATTTACATTTATTTCAGCAGCTGTTATATTCATAAAATTACATAAAAAGTAAATTTCTAGCAAGCTTTTCTATTAATAAAAGACTAGCCTAAGAACTTGTAATTAATACTTGTGAGTTAGGATGTTATTTTTGTTGGCTATAAACATAGGGTGATATTCCCATATATTTTTATTTAGCCAAGAAGAATCTGAAAATGCTTGAGTAAGATCATTTCATATCTTTTCCTCAACACCCATGAATCATCCATTCCCTTCTAGGACTGGTGTGTAGAATCTGATGATGAACAAATTGAAGAAATCCTTTCCAGAGATACCCAAGTTATAAAGTTGTTTCCCTGAAAGGATATAAATTGCACTACAAAGGTCCACCATCTGACGCTCCATCCTCCAAAGAAGAAATCATTCCCCTTAGAAAAATAACTCCTCCCCCTCTTCTCCCAAAACAAAACAACACAGTTCTAGAAAAAACTAATAATAAAACTGGCAAGACTAATGTAGAAAATAAGGATAAACAAAGCATATCTAGTACTATTGAATATAATGAAAAGGTGATTCAAGGGAAATCTAAGAAAGCTAAGAGTGATTTGAATTCACATGCCCTATATTATAATGTAATCAAAGACATGAATAAAATTAAAGCTAATATTTCCATGTTTGATATTTTCTCTCTTCCGCAACAACATGAACTTCTACATGATTCTTTCAAACCCCATGAGATTCAAACAAAAACTATTGGAGTTATTGAAATATTAGCCTCTAGAAACGATACACCAGAAATCCACAAGGTAGAAATAGCATCATCTATAAATGCGGCAAGCATAGGTGCTTTTTTAAAATCATAGGTACCACCTTTTCTTCTTATGAAATTTTTAATTTCAATTTAAATAATTGTTTAGCAGATTTTGGTGCCTCTTCCAACATCAAGCCTTTTTTTGTTTTCCAAAAGATAAATGTTGTTCCGCA
Source organism: Picea glauca (assembly GCA_000966675.3). NCBI lineage: Eukaryota > Viridiplantae > Streptophyta > Pinopsida > Pinales > Pinaceae > Picea > Picea glauca. Next base: position 353,964 of record JZKD02S2191250.1, on the reverse strand, counting down.
AATAAAAAAAACCAAGATTATCCAATTAGATAGGACATATGTTAAAGTAAAAGGGGAACTCGTGGATGTGTTAATCATATTTTCATCTGATCCAAGGGTTCATCAGACTATAGATATAGTTGTAGTAGACATTCCAGAAAGTTATGGGTTTCTCTTGAGTAGAGATTGGTCAGCTAAACTTCAAGGTTATTTCTCTACTGACTATTCTCATCTATAGCTTCCCTATAAAGGTAAAGAAAATAAAATTTGGGTTAACAATTAAGCACACATGAAGCACGCAGTGAAAAAATTATAAGGTAAGAATGAGCCCATTAGCTTTTCTCATTCCATCCTAGGAAATTATTTTTTCAAGACTGATTATGGTTGTTATGAAGCTCAGACTTATGAAATACCATTTGAAATACAATCAAGCCTTCTTCCATGAGTACATAATGGTGCATGTCCTGTACTTACTAACTTAGGATTTAGTTTGACTAGAAAAAATAACATCCTGGATATGTGGACCATGTTCTTTGACGGTTCTAAAACATAGGATGCAGTCGACATAGTATGTGTACTGATCGACCCTAGTCGAGGAAAAACACTCATATCATGTCGATTAGAGTTTTAATGCACCAACAACACTACCTAATATGAAGCCTTAGTGCAAGGCCTCAATAAGGCCATTGACCTCAAGGTAAAACCCCTGAAAGTGTTTGGTGACTCGGAGATCATTATTTGACAGGTAAGAAATAATATTCATTGCTTGTCTCTGCATCCGAAAGCCTGTAAACAAGAGGTATGGAATATTATTTATTCATTTGATGCATTTAATATTAATTCTATACCTCGTGATAAAAATGTAGACACTGATATTTTGGCCAATGCATCATCTAGGTTTATGCCTCCTGACGATGGTTTTTTGGTTGAAATAATGTTTAGGCCATCCATACCTGACAATGTGACAATTTGGAGAGTATTCAACTATGAATCTCAAAGTGTCAACTTCCTTAATAGTTCAAACACATTCCAAGACTCAGTGATCGATGATGAAATACATAAACAAGAGTTGCAAGCTTATCGAGAAGGAACTAATAAGGTAAAGACAAATTGTGTTCCAAAGAATGTTTTGACTCTTGAAAAGTTATTTGATTGATAGTCTAATTTCAGAAGCCATCTAATCCAAAGACCAATTGCTCCATGATGATGCATTTCTTGGTCAAATTGGGAACATCCGAACAACCTAATTACTTCAACTTGGATACCTGTTGTTTAGATTCAAAAAAACATACGTTCATAAAATTGTTCAAAAAGTATCGAGATGTTTTTGCCTATACATATGACGACTTGAAAATTTATGATACACGAATAATACAACATGTGATTCCCATCAAGGACCAAGACATTTTAGCAGAAGCTTAGAAATATACATCCTACTCTTGAACCTCTTATACAAAAGGAACTAAAGAAGTTGTTAGATTCCTGAATAATTTTTAAAGTAAGACCTTCAACTTTGGTATCTAATATGGTGCCCATAAGGAAAAATTCAGGAGAAATAAGAATTTGTATAGACTTAATAAATCTAAATCGTGCTTCCAACAAAGATAACTATCAAGTTCCCCCAATGGAACAAATCTTGCAACTTGTCTCTGGGTCTCAACTATTTTCTCTACTACATGGATTTTCAAGATATAACCAGGTTCTTGTGGTAGAACCAGACCAATTAAAGACCAATTTTCAAACTAAATGGAGAACTTACGCTTACAAAAGAATTCATTTTGGTCTTTTAAATGCAGGAGATACCTTTCAAAGGGAAATTGATATTTCTTTCAAAGGATTAATTGGTCAAAGCATGGTGGTTTACCTTGATGATGTTACAATTTATTCATAAAAAAAAATACCACCCAAAACATCTTAAGCAGATTTTCGAGCGTTGCAGAAAATACATAATTTCGCTTAACCCCAAGAAAATTGTATTTGTCATTTCAAAAGGAATTTTATTGGGGCACGTTGTTTCAAAATAAGGAATTTCGGTGGATCTAGAGAGAACCAAAGCCATTTTACAAATTTCTCCACCACACAGCAAGAGGTCCATGCAATTTGTTTTTGGAAAAATAATTTTTGTTAGAAGATTTGTTCCAGACTTTGTTGAAATTGTAAAACCTTTACAAAAGATTACTAAAAAGGATGTGCAATTAAAATGGACACCTCTAGACAAGGAAGCATTTTAAAATATTAAAATATCTATAGCCGATGTGCCATCTCTTCGAAGTCATGATTTTTCAAAATATTTCCTGCTATATACATTTGCATATGAGCATTCACTAGCAGCAACACTCACACAAAAGGATGAACAAGGAGAAAAATACCATATTTCTTTTATGAGCATTGGGTTACAAGGTGTTGAACTGAATTATCCTCTGGTGGATAAGCAATATTTTTCCTTCCATAAAGGAATCAAGCATTTCAGACTGTATATCCTAAAAAATCGCACTAAATTCATCGTTATACACCCTGAAGTGAGATCCTTTTTCGTTCAAAAGGAATTGGGTGAAAGACGATGAAATTGGATGACGACTCTACAAGAGTATGACCTCAAATTAAAACCAGCCAACATCGTGAAGGGTCAAGGATTGTGTAAATTAGTGACACAAGGAGATGATGTTGAAGAGGATGGTTGGAAATATGAACAGATAATGTATACTCAACAAGTTCCATATGTTCCAGCCATTGAAGTATCATGTTACAATGATCTTAAGTATTATTTACAACGTGGAACCACTCCATGCCATCTCAATGTTAAGAAAAAAATAGCGGTGCGACTGAAATATTTATAGTATCAATTATTACATGTCATCTTGTTAAAAAATAATTACGACAGAGTGTTACTCATGTGTCTTAAAAAATAAGAAGCTGATAAAGTTCTAAAAGATATGCACGATGGACCAGCTAAAGGTCATTTCTCAAGAGACACAATAGCTCACAAGGTGATAAGAGCGGGATACTACTGGCTCACCCTTTTCAAGGATGCTCATGTGTACTCGAGAAGTTGTGAATCATGTCAAAAAGAAACAAGGAGGGAACACAATGTCTCTTTTCCTCTCCAGTCTATAGCAATGTAAGAACCCTTCAAGTAGTGGGGTCTAGATATTATTGGTGATATAAATTCCTATCTTAAAGAGAACTGTGGTTGATCACCAAAGAAATTAGCACAATGCATTACCAAATGTTCTTTGGGTTGATCGTGTCACTCCCAAAGCTTCCATCAGAACATCCCATTATTTTCTTTTGTATGGAAAATAATTTGTATTGCCCTCAAACATTTATCTACCTTCTCTCCAACTTACACAACAGTCTCAAGGTAGAGAATGCCTAGTCATCCAAAGTCATACAAATACCTTGTTAAACCTTGAAGAAATATGTGATAAGACTAAAACCAAGTTTGAAGCTCACCAACAAACAGTAAAACATTGGTTTGATAAGAAATACGCAAGTGAGAAAGAGTTCCAAGTTGGGGATCTAGTTCTGAAATGGGATAAGCCACATGGAGATAAAGGGAAACATTCTGAATTTCAAAAATGTTGGCTTCGTCCCTACCTTATCAAAGAAAAGATTGTCCAAGGAACTTTTTGATTACAAAACCTTCAGGGAGAAATCAAATCTCTCCCTGTAAATGGCCAAGTCCTAAAACATTATATTAGTTATCCATTGAGGCTACTGGTCACTTGTACATAAATAAAACATGTTTCTAGCTTTCTCTTGATTTTGTTTCCTTAGTTAGTATGAGTTTTATTGATCTGTTTGATTACTAGTTTATCTTTTCCTTCTTTTTGGATGCCCTTGTGATTTTGGAGTTCTCACAACCTAAAGAAAGTCGCATGCTTAAACGTATCACATTCGGTGCATAGGGCCTAAACATATATGTAATAGGATGTTCATTCTACTCCTCTCCCTAGACATATGAACCCTTTGTGCACTATCACAAGTTAATATATGGTAGAGGAATGTAGCTTGTCAATATAAAGAGACACTGGGAAAACAGAGAGCCAAGAGACTGTAGTAAGCAACAAATTGTTGTGTTACAAGATCTAAATGAAATGATATAGATGAGATGTGTGTAGTAGGTTAGGAATCGTGACTCGAGAAGTTTTCTCATCTATAATCAAGTTATCATATCTCACCATCATATGTGTCATCGCTAGTACCTTTAAAGGATTAACTAGACTCCCCCCATCCACTTGTATCTCTAAATAAAAGAGAATCAAATATTATAAAAGGTAAAGTCTTGGGGAAAGGTTTTCTAGATCACATGGGACATGCAAATATCTTCGTCAGGGCTATGGATTCTCGTTGGTAGCAGAGCAAGTATTGTGACACTGGGTTAAATTTGTCAGGGCTATGGACGCTCGTTGGCAGTAGAAAAACACCAGATAAATGCATCACACTTGTATTCTCAACATTCCTTATGTTTCATTTATACTTTACTTCCTGCATCTTCCCTTCATCCATTCACTATAAAGTATGCTATAAGTTTGAAACCAATCTGTTAAATTTTAACAAGTCTCGACACTCTTTGAATCACCTTTATATTTTCAATATGAAAGTCATGGGACCTATTTTTTTCTTCCTTATGATTTTGTGTGTTGGATTTTCCTTCCTAATAAAATTATGAATGGATGTCATTTTTTAGACATCCAAGGCTTCACCCAGCGTGTCACCATTTGTTGTAACTAGCACTACAACCCCTCCATTTTACCTTTTATTTGGATACTTCCCTAAAATGGAGCCTCCTCATTTTTTGAGCCTAAATACAAATCTCATAATCAAAAACTTATCCTAGTAACTCATGTTTCACTTGAAAAAAACGAGAACTTATTTAAAGTTGAAGTTTTAATAAATTTTTGGAAAAAATAATTTTGACTCTTCTGCCTGCTCGGAGGAGTTCCCTTCAACTCTTTCAATATTCTTGGAGGAGTTCCATTCAACTCTTCTGATTTGATCGAAGGAGTTCTTTCCAATCATTTTGATAAATAAAAACCTATCATAGAAGTTGTGTTAATAACCTCTGATTATATTCGATGAAGTTGTGTTAAGAGCCTCCAAGCTGCTCGAAGGAGTTGTTCTAAGATCCTCTAAGCTGCTCGAAGGAGTTGTTTTCAGAGCCTCCAAGCTTCTCAGAGGAGTTGTTGGAAAACCTCCGAGAAAACCTACCGCATTTAATGCTATTATAAACCTGGGGGCTATATAAAGTGAAATGGAGTTAGACCATTATCGCTATACACTAGAGAGCAAGAGAGCTGAGATAAACATTGTTTGAGCAAATTTCTCATTTTGTTCCTTTACACGTGGCCATGATTAAATTGTAAGTCTATTCTTCCTCTCTTTCTTTTGTTCAAAATATAGGGTTAACATATTGTTGCCGCTTCTTTCCCTTATGTGCCTTCAACCCTGAACTGTTTCTCTTTTCCTCTCGAATTTCTTCACTTTGTTGCTTCACCAATTCCATACCCTATGCCCTTGTCCACCAACCTGACCCAGTCATGGCCATATATTGAACAAATGAGTGTATTTGAAATTGATCCTTCCCCAAAACCCTTTCCTCAATTTTTAACCATTTGCAAGCCTCCTCCTTCATTTTCCTTCTAGGGAAAGGAGTCTTGACTTGATTAAATCCTAAGCACCTATCTTGTTCCTCTAAGTCGGTCGATGAGTCCCTCACCATGCTTCGTATTTGCATAAATAAATCCTGAAATTTTTTTTAGTAACTCTCTGATCATATCGAAGAAGTTACTACTAACTTCCCCGATATGCTCGGGAGAGTTATTATTAACTCTTCTGATCTGCTTGGACAAGATACTAATAACTCCTTTGAGTAGATCGGAGTATTTTTTTGTGAAACATTCGAGCACCCGAAGACTATATGATACTCTTTGAATGTTGCTCGGAAGAGTTAATATTAACTCTGAACTGCTCAGAGGAGTTACTATTAACTCCTCCAAACTACTCGAAAGAGTTATTCTTTTTCCCTTCGATTTGAATTTAAAATTCTTCTATTTCATCAGGTTAATGCCCAAGTATTTCACACTCATAATCTTAGTAGGAAATTTATTGCTTTATAAATAGCATGATCCAAATTTATCTTGTATGCAGGCTCAGACATGTCACCGTGAAAAAAAGCAACAATGAAGACAGTAGGAGTTGAACTATTTGGTAGCTCTCAACAGATAAAAGATATGAAAAGTGTTAGGACCATATACGACGATACATCAGAACATTTGGACAAAGAAGGAGGGACATTGAAATGAAGGGAATTCCATTACATGTTCAAGGAACCAAGTGAACTCTGGGCATTTAAGAACATCAAAAAATCAGGAATTTTCAGGGTGGTGGCACATCCAACAGTATTCCCTTGTGCAGATGTTATCTCATGGATTTTGAAGAATGAATACATAGATAGTAGACATATCTTTAATGCAAGGAAGGATTCCATAGCTTCATTCAGGCCTGATGATTTAGCCAAGTGTTATCACATTGAGGCCAAAAAAAAAAATTAGATGGTCATATCCTTAGTGAGTTGGAGCTCACACCAAAATATTTGTTCTCCACCTAGTATAAAATAGATAAGCAGTTCAAATATCGGCTCAAGAGTCGATATCCAACAACTAATATAAGAAGACCCTGCCAATATATGGTAGCCATGTTGTGCAGATTTTATGGGGAACCATATGTAACACACTTTCCTTTGTCATATATGCCATTAAGTTATTTATGTGCAGATGTAGGTGCCTCATTCAACTGGGTAGACATATAGTCTGGAAAATATTAAAAATGTGATTTCATTTGTTATGCAAGAACAACTGGGTAGCTTCCCCAACTTCCATATGGATTCATATCTTTTAGACATAATGTGCATAGCTAAAAAATAACCGAACACGGGATGTAGTTGGTTACCCACTGATTCCACTATCCATATTTACTACAAGTTTATTTGGGAGAAAAAATACCGAACATATTATCAAAGGATCTATGAAGACTTCATTTCTCCGCTGTATGAATTCATTTTTTTCACCTCCCCACCTTGTATGACCAACAAGGACATAGAAGTTATAAGGAGGATTGGGGATTTCTATATAATGGAGCATGGTACATATATAAGGATGTATGGCACAATGAAACCATCTCACTTACTTCCTAGGTTTATCCCTGATAATATTGTTCTCCAGGAAGTAGCATATCAGACAATCATACATGGGGTCGGAGGAAAGTTATGTAAATTGAAGAAAGCTATATGGTCACCATTGCCTCTTTACATTGGGAACTACTTCTTTGAAAACACCAAACAAGCCCATACAAAAGTATATATATTGATCTCCTATCATTTTGTAAGGGAAACATTTAGGAGACATGACCCCAAGAACATCGTCAAAGAACATCTTCATAGCATGAGACTCCCTTACGAATACACCATCGAGTTCTGGGAAGAAAAATGAGTACATCAAAATTCCAGAACCTGTGATGAGGTTATTTTCAATAGGTAGGGTCAACCAAGAGGTAGGATCGTGGATGAAGAAGCTACAAAAGAGACGGCTAAAAAGGATGCAGAGAGAGATGAAGCTGAGAGATTTTCCGCCATCTCCCTCTCGACTCCTTCAAGTTCTACAAAAGAAGATGAAGAAGCACCAACCAAAAAAAAGAGGAGGGACAAAGAGAAAGTATTGAAGAAGAGAAATGATGCTAAAAATAAACAAAATCTTGAAGCTGAAAAATTAAAGGCCAGGGAAGAAAATGAAGCAAGAGAGAAAGTGGAGGCCGAAGCGAAATCCATAGTCGAAAAAGAAAAAGAGTTAGTTGAAGCAACAAGAGTAGTGACAAAATTAGTAGAGAAATCTGTTCAAGAAGATAAGAATAATAAGGATACATATGATAGAGAAGGTGACACACACCCAATGGACTTAGATGTCCCTAGAACATCCACCGTAGATGTAGGAATAGAAATGACAAGCATCGGTTTGAGTCTCGGGCCTTGGGAACCTTTTCTGTAGACTGAAATATTAGACATTCGCAGTTTCACGTATGATAGAAAAATTGGACTTATTATATAAGAAAGGGTTAAAAACGTTTTTGTATTAGAGGTAGCTCTTTTATCAATAGTAAACCAGCTTCCCGTCACATGATATGTCAGGGAAGACCCTGTGGAAACAACTAGGGCAGAATTTTCATTCATGGATGCAACTATAGATAATATAGAAAGGATGTGGAAACAGAATGAGGAAAATGAAGTAAGGATCAAAGAGATAGAATAGAATCTCTAGCAAGTGAGGATGGATGAGAGAATTCTTCTCAATTTTAAATCCATCACAGAAAAAGTGAGAAATGAGATGAAAGGTGCCATCATCGATATGTATGAAAACCTGCTTCTCTTCCAAAAAATGGTTGCAATAGTCATTGAACAAAACGATCAGATACAAATGCAGTTGACGCAATACAACACTATCCAAGAATGTATAAAATATATTGATACTTGGATAATATATAATCTTGATGCACCTCCGGAGTTATATAGATCCTTCAAATCAACAAGGAAGACATATATGTATGCATTAGACCATTTCCAACAGGTAGGGAAACGAGTAGACAAAGAAGTGACCAAAGCAATGTGGATCTTCTCAAGAACTCACAAAGAATCTAAAGAGTTGATAAGGCATTGTCGACTCCCAATGTTAGACGAACTTGGGAAGAATTTAGTCATGGAGGAATTAGTGAATGTAGTTCATAAAAGAACAAGTAGGAGGACACAAATAGTTGAAACATCACCTTTTGTCGCAACCAACCTTATTGATCAACATTTTCTACAACCAATGAAGCTCCATACGATGATACAGGCTTACATGAAAAAATTGGAGATGGATATGAGCGCCTTGGATGATAGCATTTCCATGATAGAAGCAATTATGGAAAACTATCTTATAGGAGGATTGAGTCATTGTATAACCAGTTTGAAGTTTGGACGACTTATCTCAAGAGAAAAAGATCATAGGAAAAGGAAAAACCATTGTTTTATCTTTCATCTTTTCCTAACTACCTCAAGTTTCGTCCTTTTGTACCACTTGTCATAATAGAAGGGAATGTGAATAGTTTTGTAACTGCCTCTTAAATAAGAAGGAAAAAAGACAAATAGGAGCTACTATTATTTGTATAAAGGGACTAGAGACTCTCTGAACAAGGAGTTTTGACTTTTTGTCTTTTCGAGAATTGTATAGACCAAAGAACTATTTCAAGAACTTATACATTGTTAATGAATATTTAGAATCCCTCGGGGCCAGTATTTTATAGAAGAAATTATGTGTAGAAACTAATCAAAGCTTTGAAACACTTCAAGTGAAGATATTTGTTGTTTCTATGGACTCTAAGAATGCTTTGTTTGTTGTAGACTAATTCTTATGCAATCTTAATCATTTTTCAGTTATTGCTATTTCTTTGAATATTTCCATTCCTTGAGTTTTGTGAGTTGTTACAGTATATGTCATTGTAATATGAGCTAATCTGATTATATACTTATATATGCTATTGCTTCCAATCTTTCTCTTTTTATACAACTAATTGTATTAAAGTTGTTTTAAGTTTTGATTTCATTATAACTCATCGATTACTTTGAATTTTCTCCTAGCTAGGATAGGTTAACATAGATTAGTGATAAATTAGTTGTCTTTACATACATGGTATTCATCTACATCTCTGCATTTCATCCATCCTCGCATCAGTACATCGAATTGTAATCGGTAACAAAATCAAAGTTAGCAATAGTGGCAGTCGGGTCAAATTCTGAATGGGACTCCTAATCCAAACGTTGTGTAATCTAATTGGGACTATATACTAGGGAGGACCCCTTGCTATTTTCGCGCGAATTTTGACCCCTCAACAAGATGTATGTGTTTAACTTTTGTTACCACATCCTTGGTGATTGATTTATACCATAAATGGATCTTTTCAATTTACGCACCAAATATTTATTGCCCTTTACTACAAATCCCTCAGGTTGTTTCATGTAGATTTATTCTTCCAGATCCCCATGTAGAAATATTGTCTTCACATCCATCTGTTCTATTTCTAGATCAAATTTTGTAGCCATAGACATTGGTACTCTAATGGAAGTTAATTTTTCAACAGGAGAAAAAATTTCACTAAAGTCAACTCCTTCGAATTGGGAATATCATTTCGCTACCAGTCAATCTTTGAATTTCTCGACTTGACCTGGTGCATTCATCCTCTTCTTGAATAACCATTTTCTAATGATAATATTTCTTCCACTGGGCAACTTTAATAAGTCGCATGTATTTCTCTTATGCAAGGATTCCATCTCTTCAACCATGGCGTCCTTCCAGAGATTTCCCTCTGTTGAGTTGATTGTCTCCCCAATCGACTTGGGCTCATCATCGATGGTAGTTAAAATGAATGCGGAATGAAATTCGGGAAGAATATACCTTTCGACATGTTTTATTACTCTTTCTGACCTCCTCACCACCGGGGTTAGTTGTTCCACCTCTTCTTCTGATCCAGTCGACTCATTTGAATTATCTTCTTCATTCCTCAGTTCAACTGCACCGTCTCATGATTATTCTTGATCTGAAAAATTTCCTCAGGCTCAGACTTACTTCTGAATTCTCTGAAGACCACATCTCGATTGTACACTATATTCTTTGATGCGGGATCCCAAAGATTATATCCTTTCATTCCTTCTTTGTATCCATTGAAAATACATTTGATTGTCTTCTTGTCCAACTTGCTCCTCTTTTCCTTGGGAACATGCACAAATGCATCACAACCAAACACTTTGAGATGTAATACCAAATGCTTCTTACCCAACCATACCCAATGCTTCTTACTGAACCATACCAATGGCCAAAACTACCAGTTATGGAAGATGCAGGTGGAAGATTATTTATATCAGACAGATATATTCCTACCATTGGGTGGAATAGAAAATAATTCAATGGCCATGAAGGATGAAGAATGGGAGGTTCTTGAAAGAAAGGCACTAGGAACGATACAACTGAGCCTGGAAGCGTCGGTGGCTTTCAATATTTTGAAAGAAAAGACAACCAAAGAGTTGATGGACGCATTGGCTAAACTGTATGAAAAATCATTGACGTCCAATAAGGTATTTATAATGAAGAGATTATTTAATATGAAGATGTCATAAGGTGGGTCTATTGCAAATCATTTAAATGAATTTAATACGGTTACTAATCAACTAAGTTATGTAAAAGTGGACTTTGATGTCAGGGCTCTTCTAATATTGTGCTCATTGGTAGAAAGTTGGAATGGATTGGTCATGGTTATAAGTAACTCTATCTCTGGTTCAAATACTTTAAAATTTGATGGTGTTATCCTTAGTGAGGAAATGCAATGGAAAAGCACATGTGAGACATCATGTAATTCTTTGAACATGGAGAATAGGGGAAGACAAAAGGATAGAGGAAAGGGCTCAGGGAACTGCGGGAATTCTAGGAAGGGTAGATCCAAATCCATATTTGGAAAGATAGAGTGTTGGAATTGTAGGAAGAAAGGACATCTGAAGAAAGACTACAGAGCTCCAAAGAAACAAAGAGATGGACATCAAGAGAAAAATCAGGAAGCAAATGTAACATGTGATGTGTTACAAGATGCTTTGATTCTTTCTGTAGATAATATTTTTGAGTCTTGGGTAGTAGATTTATGGGCTTAATTTCATGCCACATCCCATAGGAAACATTTTCTAGATTATGTTCAAGGTGATTTTGGACAGGTTCATTTGGGTGATGATGTACCATGCAAAATTGTTGAAATGGGAAAGGTAAAAATAAAGCAAAGCAATGGAAACCAATGGTTGTTGAAAGAGGTAAGACATGTTCCATATCTAAGGAAAAATTTAATTTCAATAGAGTAGTTGGTAAGTGAAGGTTGTATATCCATATTTATAGATAAGGTGTGGAATGTCACCAAAGGATCATTGGTGATAACAAAAAGAGAGAAGGTAGGTACATTGTATTTATGTATTGGTAATACCGACTCGTCTATCTCTTTAGCTTCTACAGGAGTGGATACAACACTATGGAATCATAGGCTTGGATACATGAGTGATAAGGGGATGCAGATACTTCGCAAAAGAAATTTGTTTCCAGATCTTAAGCAAATTGATTTGGATTTCTGTGAGCATTGTGTTTATGGAAAACAAAAGAGAGTCAAATTTATCAGAGTCAAAAAATAAAAGAAGATTGAAAGGTTAGAGCTTGTTCATATAGATGTATGGGGACCAGCTCAGGTATTATCTATTAGTGTCTCTCGTTATTATGTTTATTTTATTGATGATGCAACTAGAAAAAATTGGGTTTATTACATTCAACAAAAATATGATGTTTTTGATACTTTTAAGAAATGGAAATCTTTGGTTGAGAATGAGACAGGAAAAAGGTTGAAGTGTCTTAGATCAAACAATGGAGGTGCATATTACAGCAAGGAGTTTGATTATTACTGTTCATACCATGGGATTCATAGAGAGAAGACAGTTCCAGGTGTTATCACCATAACAATTCGGTATGGACTACAAATTCCAGATTTAGCAGAGGGCTAAAGTAGTGTAGAGATCCGGTGTGATTTGGAGGATCGGGTTACATCTGGAGGAGAAGGACCAATATAGTGGAGGCACGAAAGGTGGGGCCTGACGGACGATAGATCATGGAGCGGCCCAGATCAATGACCAAGACCCATATCGGGCAATGAAATAGCACAAGGTTTAATTTTGTGAGAGGGGGGGTGGGGAAAATACCGCAGTTTCTTTTCGTGGACTCGTGGTGACACCAAAGGTACATCGGGGCGAAAAGTGGTCTACTCAAAACCATTTTTTCCAAACCCCCGATATCGGAAGTTGATGGTATTATCACCTGCTAATCTGCATTTTATTTTTCCAAAGCAGCTTTTCCTTGTGTTATCTTTCCACTCATATTTTAAGACTTTTTCACCAGCTCTGTCAAGCTCCCATCACCTAAATCCTTCACCCAATGGATCATCCAAAACGGTCATGTACTCCATGAGTAAAAAATTGGCAAATATCCCAAGCCTATACCTAGCCTTAATTATTATCTAAATCCCTTAGTTCCATCACTTATTCATTTTTACCCTTATATTCATATTCCCATTGAAAATAAAAAATATTCCTTTTATTAAGAACCATAATCCTATCCACAAAGTCATGTGTTAAGCCTCATATGCCCAAAGTCCTTAGAAAATAGAAAAAAGGGGTTTGTGATTATTAATATAAATATTTTTATGTTAAAATATTTATATTAATATTTAATCCAATATTTAATTTATGGAATCACGTCAAATCATATCATGGGCACGAATCTCAATTTATAATGCGCAAAATTCAAAGGTTCAATGGAGGGTGCACATACATATTGGGGATTGAAATAGAGAGGAGGTTAATTATGTGAAGGCAGGCCGGGAAAAACTACTGTGGTTTATTTGGTGGACACGTGTTTTTACTTGGAGCACATCGGAGGTAAAAGCAGTTTGGATTGAACCACTCTAGCCAAAGCCCAATGTAATAAATGCACCATTTATCATATGTTTAATGTGTAGAATTTTTCGAGGAGTGCATTTCAACAAAAAATATGGAATTTCTAATAAATGAAATTCCTCCTCACGGTGAAAAGGTTTTACAGAGGTAAGACTTAAGTTTTACAAATTAAATACATTAATGCTTATTTCCATGCAAAAGATTTAAATGGGAAGATGCACATGAATGAAGACTTGATAATTCTTTATCCAAAGATTTACAGAAGTAAAAGAAGAAGATAAAAGGTATTTTACCAAAGACGGTAAATTGGAAAAAACACACAGTAAATATTTTTTCACAATGAAACGGTAAATTGGAAAAACATTACACAGTAAATGTTTTTTACAGGGAAATGGTAACAGTAAATGTTTTTTACAATGAAATAGTGAATTGGGAAAACAAGACATGGTTTTAAAAAACCACGGGCATGAATTAAATTATGGAAATTTAATTCTACAGGATAGAAAAATATTTGGGAATTATTTTTATTTCAAATATATTATTCCCAAATATTTAATGAGAATATGGATAAATGGGATTAAATTTGAAAGAGTATAAGTGACATCTCAAAGAGAACGTGGCAGAGGAAGGAGCTAGAGCATTAGAGGAATCTGCAGGGATCATGAAATGCTTTTTTTTTATGAAAACTGTCATTTGTAATTATTGTAGAAGATGAAACGTTTCATTTCAGTTATTGTAACTAGTTGCACACTAAAGGAACTCGAATTGTATAAGTATTAGAGGTTTTGAGTGTATTAATGGAGGGCATAAGTGCAAGGGCACAATTCTGGTGGTTCTGGACTCTATTGTAATTTTTTGGGGCTGAATTGAATACATATGCAGTAGCTTTGAAGTCTCTTTGAAAATATTCTAATGGAGGTGATATGAGTTTTGTTTTCCATCATTGCATGTGTTTCCTATGATCTTTTATTCCATATACATTTTTCTTCTATTTAAATTGGAGAGTTAAAGGCCCATAATTCATCATTTGATGCTCTTGGCTTAAGCAATTTAAACTATGTATGTTTCTTCTTAGCTAATTCAGAATTCATTCCTGTAATGATTTGATGCAGTTATCTGTTTCTCTTTCCTCTTACCAATCTAATTAAATTCAAGTTATAACTCAGATTCATTGCCTCATTTAGCCTTTATCCTATAGAGAGTTCTATTGGCCAGTCAATGTTTTCATTCAATTTCAGAATTTTGACTCCATAGCCCAAAGTGTTCCTCCCCTTCCTTGTCAGCAACTTTATTAAAAACCCCCAAAACAAACCAAATCTAGCCACCAATTTTCAAAGAAACATCAAGTGACATGAGAGAGCCCTCTTTGAGTTGACCAGGCTAGTGCTTTAGCTATAAAGCTAGTTGAAACAATTACCTCTATTGTTTGTCTATTCAACAGGACAAAATTTATAGAGTGCTAACATTCTGGCGCCGTTGCTGGGGACGAAATTGAAAATTTTTCCTTGGGAAGAACGACATGGTTGAGTTCTAAGGTCTGAGAGAAGCAGACACTTAGGCACATATTGGTTGTATTCCTACTCTGGCGACTCCACATATCAAAAAATCAGTTTGAAGGTGATTCCACTGGTAGAAGAATCCAAAAATTTGAACTTTCACTGGCGACTCCACTCTCAATGCAGGATCCAGCTTCCAAAACATCATTGGCGACTCCAATATCCAAATATGAGTTCAATATCTGCAAGGTATGCTCCAATGAATCGATCTCATATTCATGGCTTTCCAAATCGTATTCCTCACATAAATTGGAAAAAATATTTGCCTAAATTCGAAGATGGTAAAGGAAATGATGTTGCCTTACACTTGATTAGATTTCACATGCACATATGTAAGTTGGGGGTTAAATTTCATGAGGATTGTTTGATGAAAATTTTTATGGCTACTTTGGAGGGGAAAGAAAGATTATGGTATGAAGGTTTAAAACCATGCATCTTATACTCTCTTAAATATTTCCATATAAAATTCTTTAAGCATTATGGAGAATCTAATCCTTCATCCTTGGTGTTTGAAGATTGTTGTGAATTTTGTGAACATTTCGTTAAGTACCTTGAAAATGTTTTTGGCGATGAAGAGTGTATGAATGATGAAATCATAGAAGTCCTTTATGAATATTCGACCCAACAACAAATAGTAGCCCCTCCTTTGGTTGAAGATGAAGTTGATCAAGTGTTGTCCCTTGACCATGTTTTGGGAGATCCTTGGTCAAGTTTTCCATATTTTGGGACTTCGACAATATGTCAAAGATGGAGCACAAGATGAAGAGGAGATCGCAGGATCTCGGCCCCTTTTTAGGGATTTTTGGGTTTTGGGATCATGTAGTGGGTATGGGAATGTCGACGCATGGGTTTACCCATACTTAGGCCTATTTTGTAATATATATAGAAGATTAGGCGATGTAATGAGAAGAAGTTGTAAGGAATGGCTAAGTGTTAAGGTTGGATCTGTGTGATCAAGAGTTGTCGATGCTTTGTGCATACTATGTGAGACTGGAAGAGCTAAGTGCAAGTCATTGTAAGAGACTGAAGAAGGTTGTGTGCTTAGATCTACTCAGGGAAGGAGGATCTAGCGAGCTACGCAGATCTCCTGTCCTTTGCAGAGTAGGGTTTTTGAGGCTCTGTGCATGTAACCTATTGAAGAAGCTAATAAAGAAAAGAAAGAGTTGGTGGACGTAGCCCCAGGGTGGGGGTGAACAATGTATATGTCATGTTGCTCTGCTTTGTGCAATGTGGTGATGTGCTTATATGTTAATATGTTTATTTCTTTAATATAGATAGATATATCTGTTGATGCTTTGTGCTTAATGATGTATATGGATGGATGTTAGATCTGACTTACATACATGTGCTTAGTGTTGGAATCTATTAGGATCTGATCTGTTCGACATGCTAAGTGTTGTTATATGCTAGATCTGGTTGAATACTGCGATGCTTTGTAATTAGGGTTTAACTGCGCTATAACTAAGAATTGGATATTGATAAATGTTAACTATTGAGTGCTCTTTTAAGTGTTAGAATCATAGATAAGTGTCCCAGATAAGGTTGCAGACACTGGAGTCCTGCAACCACCCCTGCCTCTACCTCGGGTGAGACTTCATCTGCTTCGTAGGTGTTTTTGAAAGGGCCGGTAGTTAGGGTTTTGTTGGTGCTCTCTTGAGTGTTGAACCCTGGGTCTACTCCTGTGCCAACAAATGGTTCCATTTTTGGGACCTGAAACTATGATTGCTGGGAACTAAGAAAGAAGAAGCTTTGTGCAAAGATCCGACCTGAAATTGTGAAATCTCTGTGTGTAGGTCTATCGCTCTAGTGCACAGTACTCTACTTGATTTGTGAAGCTCTGTGGTAAAGAAAAGAAGTTTGATCAAAAGAAAAGAGGTAGTATCTGAAAGCTTTGTGCTCTGAGAAAGGTAAAAGTGAGAATTTATGATTAAAAGAGGTAAGATCTACAAGCTATGTGCTCTGATAAAGGTAAGAATAGTGAAAAAAATTTAGATCTGAAATATTTGTGCTCTGTAGAAGTAATATAAGTGGAAATTTTTGTTTCTAAAGAATGGATCTAGGTATGTTTGATAAGAATTGTCCTAACTTGAAAACTAGGGCACTGATAGATGAAAGAAAATTTGATATGAGTAGATCTGATAAGAATAGTGAAAGATATGTTATACCTATGCATAGAGAGAATGTTTGGACTAACAAATGGATGCAGGATCCTAGAAAGAATTTTTTGCAGGTTAGCTACCATGATCCTAGTGTGCAGTACAGGAGAGGTTGGGGATCATTTAAGAGAAAGAGAGGATCAACCCTTTGTTACAGTTGCAGAAGACCGAGACATCTAGCTAAGGAATGCCCTAGTAGAAGACCTAGTTGCCTATGTTGCAAAGCTATGGACCATGACATATTGGATTGCCCTAGAATGATATCCAAGCTAGAAAGGATGAATATGAGATAAGAAAACCCTAAGGCAGATCCAACAACTAAGATTATGGTAGAAACCCAGAAAGAATCAAAGAAAGTGTTGCTACAGATGAAAGAAACCCTGAATGACCACCGACATGTCAGCTTATCAAAGATCTTCAAAGAAAAAGAATGCATAGAAGAAAGAATATGAGACTTTGACATTGACTGTGTTATGGATGAAGAAACATAGGTGAATATTATGACATAAATAACTTGGGAAACTTTAGGGGATCCTGCTATGAATCCATCATTGGGAGGAATAGGACTATTCAGAGGAAAGCTGATAAACCTATGTGGAAAGCTTACCCATATATCTATGAGTACTAAGGGAACTTCGACAGAGGAAGAATTTGAAGTTGTTAAATTTATTGAGTACAATGCTCCATTTACTATGTTTCTCGGAAAACCTTGGATTGAAAGAGACCATGCCAGAAGGAAAGAAAAAGAAGTATTAGAGAAGAAGAAGCAAGAGTTAAAAGATTTCATGACTAGGAAGATCACGCACTTGATTAAAGAACAGGAGGATAGATCGAAGCCATTTGAGACCAGAGGATTGGATGTCAAAGTTACAAGAATACCAGAGGACTCCTAGAATATCGCATTACCTATTCCAGATACAGATGAAGTATTACCCCTGATTTCTAGGAAATAATCTCAACAATGCGAAGTTACTCTACCAAGAGGAGATAAGGATTACTAAAACAAAGCTCACTGGGAAAAAGGCTAGAAATCTAAGTAAGAAGAGAGCTAAGATTGAGAAGTTACAGAAGGATCCAGAAGGAACTTCGCGGAAGGAAAATGTGAAAAATTGTAACTTCGTCGGGATATCAGAGCAACGTCACATGGAACTTCACCATGGCGAAGAAATATAGTCATTGGGAACAGTATAATCGTTAGAATGCCACCCTGAATGGGAAGAAAGAAATTTATGGTTAGACAGCTCACCACCAAACCATTGGGACTACGCCATAATGGGCAGAACTGAGTTAATGAAGGATTCTTACCCGTTGCAAGTGACCTGTTTCCAAGATATCTATTTATCACGTCACACCATGCATCGAGAACAATTTTCTAACCATGAATTTGAGCCCGTAGATTAGTTTATTTTCACATAGTGATCATCGTGCTTTTTCCATCTATCCCATTGCATTGAGAAATTACTCCTCGAACCTGATATTGTTAACCCTGAGCGTGTATTTTGAATGAGCTTAACGTTGCAGAAAAGATCGTCGAGAAAGTTCTCATCGACCTCATGACCCAAAGAGTAATGTCAATGTCTATAGGTATACAAGTGTCATCGACGAGAGGAGTGCAAGCCTCTCCATCGACTGCTCACAGATCGGGGCCATCTCTATCGACAATAGAGAATAGAGCCAAGAACAGAGAAGATCTAGCCAATACAAAGTTGATCCTGTCTATATTGCCCGACTACATCCGGCCTCTGGCCGGCGCGGTGAGTTGTGATAGTGTACCAGATATTTCAAGTACACCATGGTCACTGCGTACCTCCTGAATGGGATATGCGCAGTTCAAGCACAACAAGACAAGATCGCAGTGTTGAAGTTCAGTGACTTCAACCTCGGAGATCACAAAAACCACAGCATGCTCACCCCGTACAAATACCTGACCAGGATGAAGGGGAAGAACTCAAAGATAATCCCTTGGCAGTGGACTATGGACCTCGCGTAGTCCACCCTCTTAAATGTAATGAAGATACCGCACTTTGGAAGGCACCAGGAGGTTAATGCATGTGTTAAGCTCCTACTGCCATGCTTCCATGGAGACTACTTGTGGCTAGACCATTTATTATAGTTGACCCAACATTCATCCTTATGATCACAGGATTGAGTATGCAAGGACCTAAACCACAAGATTTCTACCCAGGAAAAGCCATAGATCGTGCGCTAGCACAAAATATTAAGGATACATATTACAATGTGGAGAAGGGGACGTGAGGCTACAAGGTAGCCTCCATCCAGAATGGCGCGGTGCACCTAGCATGTCAGTTAATAGCTGAAATATGGTACGAAAGAATAGACCCATGCAGGTCACGGGCTTCATTATTGACCTTGCGGGGAAGTGTGTAGAAGGCTTACAGATGAACTGGGTGAAGTACCTAGTCAATCAACTCGAACTAGACCGCCACAAAGCGCAGGATCAGGGCTATGAATTTCACTTTAGATGGCTCCTGATTCCCATCATGTTTATTGCCTCAGAGATGTCAGAAGGTGAGACCTTCTTGGACATCGAGCCGTTTGAGCCTCTTTCCACGAAGTTCACTACCCTTTGGTATTCGAGTGATATGAACAAACAGTGGCAGTCAAACATTTTTTTTCATACCTATTACCTTCAGCTGAAGAGAGTCATCGAAGTTGAGCCTCGCATGACTCTGAACACCTTACATAGATTCCGACCCCTGATGAAGTTCAACGAAGATTGATATTTCATTTACATTACAACGCGAGCCGATGAACACAAGGAGCAGCTACAATCATACTATAAGCTCATGAAAGAGGATCTTGAGGAGATCACTAAGGACTGGTCGGAAGACCTCCTTATTCCAGTAGACCCTGCAAAGATGTCCAACCCTGACAGCCCAGAAACCGTGCATGATACACCCGAACCCAGCAAAGCGAAGAAGATTGAAGAAGTCCAAGACTTAAGCAGCACCTTAGGGAAGACTTCTTCCATATCATCTGAGAAAGGAGGTGATGACGACATAGAAGAGATGAAGGATAGAGAAGTTGAAAAAAATAAAGGTGAAGTAACACTGTCGAGAGATGAGACCGATCTCTTGAAGAAGAGGAAGGTTTCTCCCCAGAAACCCTCTTCACGGAAGAAATCCAGAGCCACTGTGACCAAGATGAAGACTGTGCTTATTGATGATGATTTTTATTTCATCATCGCAGCGCTAAACAACACCTCCCTGGAAATTGTAGAGAAGCAAGAAGCTAAGAAGGAGGAAATGTACGATAGAATCGAGGTTGAGCTCTGAGGAGTACAACAGACTCTTCAGTCCAGTCATGTAGTCTCCATTGTGCCTCTGCCATCAGGAGAACTAGAGTTGGGGGATGAGTCAGCCCAACTTCGCCGAGTAGTTTATGCAGTCGAAGCTCGTCTTTTTCCTGCACAAGAAGAAGAAGAAAAAACCACCTAGGCCTTGAAGCAAGTGCAAGGAATACTCATAGAACAATGCAGAGTTATAGAACATGAGAAGGTTTCTCTTCAGGCAAAGTTTGAAGAAGAGAAAGTACAGATGCAACAAGAAAAAGAACAGTTGCTCGCAGAGCAAATCAAAGTAAAGGAAGCAGTCAAAAGAACACTCTGCTCTGTGACAAGCATAGATCCACAGGATGAAGACCAAGTCATGCATCAAGTAGAGTAGATCACAGAAGCTGTCCAACAGCTACAACAAAGAATAACATATTTAGAGCTCCGCACTATACCTAACACCCTGCAAGATGTAAGGGACCAAAGAGAAGAAACTTCTTGAAGCGCAGTCAAAAGAATAAAATCCCTTGCCCTGGAATACAAGCAACTGAGTGATCGTAGTGCCCATACGTATGAGTAACTCATGAAGAATCTAGAACTAAAGGCACTGGATTCGCAACTCCAAGAAGTGAAGTATCAAGAAGAGACAATACAGGCGCAGTTGAAGCCCCTGTAAGTTGTGGAAAGAATGAAGTGATCCCAAGAGTAGCACACTGCCCAGCAGCAGGTTCACACTATTCAGAGAAAAGTCATGGAAGTGACTTAGAGGCTCCAACCTGTACAAGATGAGGCTTAACAACTGTTCACAGAGATAGAAGGTTGAGGAGAAGAACTGGAGAAAGTTGTTAATGCAGCTGAAAAATGCCTATAGGGACCCATGAACGAGGCAGTCATCCAAGAATTCGTAGAACAAGAGGCCCTAGCACAACAACAAGTTGAAGTAGCTCGAGCCACGCTCGAGGCATTTGAAGCAGAACTAGTCAGATCAGAGTGACTCGGGATGAGTCACAGGTGAGTGTTGGGGGCATGTTGGCCCTTGACCAAGTTTTGGGAGATCCTTGGTCAAGTTTGACCTATTTTGGGACTTCGACAACCTGTCGAAAATGGAGGCCAAGACGAAGAGGAGGTCACAGGATCTCGGCCCCTTTTTAAGGATTTTTGGGTTTTGGGATCATGTAATGGGTATGGGAATATTGGCCCATGGGTTTACCCATGCTTAGGCCTATTTTGTAATATATATAGAAGACTAGGTGATGTAATGAGAAGAAGTTGTAAGGAATGGCTAAGTTCTAGGGTTGGATCTGTGTGATCAAGAGTTGTCGAAGCTTTGTGCATATTGTGTGAGACTTGCAAAGATAATTGCAAGTCATTGTAAGATATTGAAGAAGGTTGTGTGCTTAGATATACTTAGGGAAGGAGGATCTAGTGAGCTCTGCAGATATCCTATCCTCTGCAGAGTAGGGTTTTTGAGGCTCTGTGCATGTAACCTATTGAAGAAGCTAATAAAAAAGACAAAGAGTTGGTGGACATATCCCCAGGGTGGGGCTGAACCATGTATATGTTGTGTTGCTCTGCTTTGTGCAATGTGGTGATGTGCTTATATGTTAATATGCTTAGTGCTTTAATATATATAGATAGATCTGTTGATGCTTTGTGCTTAATGATGTATATGGATGGATGTTAGATCTGACTTACATACATGTGCTTAGTGTTGGAATCTATTAGGATCTGATCTGTTCATCATGCTAAGTGTTGTTAGATGCTAGATCTGGTTGAATAATGCGATGCTCTATAATTAGGGTTTAACTGCGCTATAACTAAGAACTGGATATTGATGAATGTTAACTGTTGAGTTCTTTGTTAAGTGTTAGAATCATAGATCGGTGTCCCAGCTAAGGTTGCAGACACTGGAGTCCTGCAACCACCCTTCCTCTATCTTGGGTGATACTTCATCTGCTTCACAAGTGTTGCAAAAAGTGTCGGTAGTTAGGGTTTTGTTGGTTCTCTCTTGAGCATTGAACCCTGGGTATTCCCCTGTGCCAACATCAAGAAATTGTTGTTAAAAGTCATTTTCCTTCTCCTGAACTTGATGGAGATATTCAACAAGATTTCCAGCAAGATAAAGTGTTTCAAAGTTGTATTTATTCCAATATGAATGATGTGGTTTTTCAAATTCTAAGTGGCCTAGAGTTTTAGGAAAGAAACACAATAGTGTATTCCATTTTTCAATCAAAAATACAAAAAGATAATGAAGAGGCAGTGGTATTATTTGATTCATTTGAAAATCATGGTTTTGAAAGTGCATCCATGGGAACTCTAGACTGTGAAATAGTGCATGTTGTTAGATTTTCACATTTGTAAGAAGGTTATGAACAAGAATTTATTTCCATTCGTTCATTTGAAAGTCAAAATGACATTCCTCAAACAAATTTCCAGAAGTTTAATGAAACCAAATCAGAATTGTTTGATGAACAAGAGGATAGCCATGATGCACATAATATGGATGTTGCATTTGAAGATGTTCAAGAATGTATGCATATTTTTGTTGATATGCATGGAAGAGTACACAAACCTATTGGTGCCATTTCATTTGAAAATGTTCTCAGAACAAAAGAAATAGAGCAAAAACAACAAACACTTATGAAAGAGGCTTGTCTTTCTATTTTTGCTCATCAAGAAGAAAAAAAAATTCATGGTTTTCAAGATCCTATGGCCATCCTATTACAGTCTTCAGTGAAGGAGGAATTTGTTTCATTCATAAGCTCAAATTTTGGATTTAATTTTTTCTTTCAGATAACATCTTTTACATTTGTCTACCAGCTTAAGAAAAATGTGAGCAGAGGAGAATCAAGAAGCCAATTGCTTGATCGGTTTCATTGGCACTTTAGCATCACTTGATTGAGTATTCATTTCATCATTTTTAGTGTAGGTAGGAGTGTGCGAATAAGCTTGTTGGTCAAGCATTTTTCAGTCTAGATTTCCAGTATTGTGTACAGTCAGTTTTCAACAATGTATTCAGTGTTCAATATCCAGTTAAGACCAGTGTGCAGAATTTGGTTTTCAGCAAACACTGGTGATAGGTCAGAGCAGGGTACACACACATGTTTTGGGAGAATCCCAATGGATGAGGCACCGGGTCTATGAGTTCTTTGCTACCTCACGGGGAGGATAACATCCCTAATAGGAGCCTATGTTATCACCATAAAAATTCGGTATGGACTACAAATTTCAGATTTAGCAGAGGGATAAAGTAGTGTAGAGATACAGTGTGATTTGGAGGACTGGGTGTTTGCACTCTTTTCGTCGATGTGTGAGAAAAAAGTGAGTGCTTACATGCCTATTTGGGCTCTGCTAGGCATGACAGCTGTATGGTAAAAGGTTAGAAAGAAAACAATAGAGCTATTAACAAGAATTAGATAAAAACTAAATACAAACATGAGCATGGAAATAAAAATAAAAACAAATGAAAGTGGACTAATGTCACCAATAGATAGGATGATCTGATTAGTGAAATCCAGAGGTACAAAAAGGGGAAAGGGGACTTGGGTCCCTTCCTTCTCCAATGGAAGGCTCTTGAGGCCCTCAAGTAGATGCTCTCCTTACAAATGAAA
>JZKD02S2191250.1:206957-218868 GCA_000966675.3 Picea glauca | reverse complement strand
TTCCCTGAAGCTGGGAAGTTGCGCCAAGTTGGCAGCAAGATTTTGTGGGCCATTTGAGATCCTGGAAAGGATTGGGCCAGTTTCATACATGCTTGCATTACCTGCATCTATGAATCTACATAATGTGTTTCATGTTTCACTACTTAAGAAATATGTACCTGATACTAATCATGTTATCGATTGGACTGTGATTTAGGTGGAACCAGAAGGTGTCCTGCAAGTGCATCCTGTGCGCATATTGGACATGAAAAGCAAACAGCTTCGGAATCGAGCTATAGAGCTTGTAAAGGTCCAGTGGACCTGGTACGGTCCTGAAGATGCGACATGGGAACATGAAGAAGTAATGCGGGCAGAGTACCCACATCTTTTTGAAAATTTTGAAAGACTTGCAAGGACAGTGTAAGTTGCAATGAGGACAGTGGAAAAAAAATAAGGGGAGGGGGATTGTAGTGTCCCCAAGGTCGAGCCCCGTTGCAAATCATGATATATGAAATGAATTGTAAACATGTTCTATAGGCTGGTGAGCCAAGTTTTGTATAAGCTGGTAGGCTTATGTGTTTGTTAGGCCAGGAGCCTGCTGATGTACTTGTAGGTATGCAGAATGATTAATAAAATATAAACACTGCCTGGTGCAGACCGACCACGATGAATGAGTGAAGGGGGACTGAGCGTCCACAGAGTGGGCAAGGGATTAGGGGATGGAAGGTGGGAAAAAGGGGCTAATCCTAGGGGGCTTAAGCCTGGGAATAATATTTTAATATTATTTCCCAAAAGACATGTGTATTTTATTTTCATCCTAAGTTCCTAGCAAGGGAAAACGTGCAAACGGGATGCATGCTATGGGAACGCATGTAGTTTCCAGGGTGACAAGTGTCAACCTTGGTGCATGCAAATATAATAGCCGAGATGAACCATGTGAGGGGATCTTCTCCATTCTACCCGACCGTCTGAGCGTGAACCCGTCGGACCTCTCCAAGAATACCCTCGTACAATCCCGAAACGAAAACTGTGAGACTATCCCGTGATTCCTGAACCTGTTTGGGAAGCACGTGTCTATTTTTCCGAATTGGCTGTTGCGGCGACGCAGTGCTAGAATGCGCGTGGCATACTGGCCAGAGTAAGATTGTGCAGAGCTTGTGTATGACCTCTCTTCTGGTGAGGGAGGCGACTGTGGTTGGAAGAGGCAGGTTGTCAGGCCTGTGAGCAACTCTTTCCAGGTGAAAGAGTTTGCTGGGAAGTGGTTTCTTTCAGAGAGTGCCCAGCACCAGTTACGGGCTCTGAGACTTCCTGATCCAGCCTGTTGCCGAGACCCAGAGAGGGAGGTTAGCACTGATGGACTGTGCGTGTGAAGGTGTATACTCCCGGGCAGAACATGCATGTGGGGAATGAGAGTCTAGTAGTAGTGGGCGTAAGATGGCATCTTTGGGGAGAATCCTTCCAGATATTTTTGTGTTGTTTTCCCTGTAACCTCAGCCTAGCCTAGGATTCCTTTCCTTGGGGTGGAACTCAGTCCCATCTCGGGGGTGACCCACTGTTGAGATGATGAGCAGTGTGGTCTAAGGCTGGGAGGCTCGTGGAAGGCCTGCACTTGGTTGGTGGATTTCACCACTGTTACAAGATAAGTATCTAACTATGTTCTTATTACATTTTGCATGATTGTGCTACATAAATTATCATGATTTCCGTTGTGTATATGAATTATTGTTAAATGCTATGGATTGTTTAATCGTAGCAGTAAAATTATATGTTTTACTCTGAGTTAAATGTATTTCTTTACTTGAATGCATGCTATTATATAATTCATGTACGAATTATGTAAAAGTGCGTGTACCAATTGTTACATAGTGCGTTATAAGCTCTGGGTAAGCAAAAAGGTACACTACAATTCTAGGATCAAGAAGGTGTGACAAAGTGGAAAGGTTGATTGGGAGAGACCTAGATTAGTGGTTGGTTAGGGGCTTCATATAAAGCAGAGGCATGGAGAATGACCATATTGTTTTCCATCAGTAATAAGCAACAAGAGAAAATTGAACAACCAACATTTTAAAATAATGGAAGTTTGCTATATAATAATCAGTGATAACAAATAATGAAAGCAGATTTTAGAGGTGGATATGTTGGCTCTTGTTGCCTATGCAGGGAGGGGTAGTTGGTATAGTTACAACTTGGCTCAATGATGTTTGATTATTGATGTATTTGTAATTACTCAGAAATCAAATATAATATGCATTTTCCGGAAAATAAAAGATTAAATACTATTTATAAAATAGAGTTTTCAGTTAAGCATCTCCAATTACAAACCTTTTCAAGTTTGTTGCAAAATGACTGAGTTCTCAAACCATCCTACAATTGCTAAAAATGGATTTCAGTCAGATGTTTCTGTGGGGTGTGCTCTTGTTACAATGTATGCAAAATCTGGGATTGTAGATTATGCATGCAAAGTGTTTGATGAAATGGCCACAATAAGCTCGACATTGTGGAATTCAATGATTGCAACATGTGTGCAGAATGAACTTGATATGAAATCCCTTGAACTCTTTTATGAAATGCATCATCTAAGCCTGAGATTGGAGATATTTACGTTTGTCAGTGTTCTTCGGGCTTGTGCAAACTTTGGTGTTCTGGAATAGGGCAAAGAGCTTCACGTCCATGTGATCAAAACTGAATTTAAGTCAAAAATATCTGCCACTATTTCCCTTGTTACCATGTATGCTAAGTGCAGTAGCATAGAGTATGCACACAAAGTCTTCAAAAGAGAAACCAAACATGACTTGATCTTATGGAGTGCAATGATTACAGGATATTCTCAGGCTAATTTTGGAGAGGAGGTACTGGACCTCTTCTATGAAATGCAACGAGCAGGTATGAAACCACATCAATTCATCTTTGCAAGTATTCTCCAGGCATGTGTCAGTTTGGAAACTTTAGGATATGGTAAGGGGATAAATAATGGATATGCAAATTTAAAAAAAATAACAGTGTGTGCTTCCCTATAAAACCTCATGAAATTACATGGAAAAGGGCCAAACACACATGAAACTAAAGAAAAAATTAGAAAAATTAAACTGTTGGTTGCATTCATGTGTCCTCAGACACAAAAACCTTGCTTATAAAAGAGTTTGAACTTCTTTTAAGGGAAGTCAAAGTTGTATTTGGGAGTCCAGAGAATTCTAATTTTGGTTCTATTCTAAAGAATGTTGTGTTTGGAGGATTTGATGACGTGTTGGAGATGGGAAAGCATGCAATAGAGTGTATTGACAATGAGGATCTTATTGACAATGCTAAAGGGACAAAAGAGAGAATAAACATATACATAGAAGTATTTTAAACAACTTACCATTCTCTTCGCTAGTTCTCTCTCCTGGCCGGTGCCTTCCACAAGCTCTCTCTCTCGGTGCCCTCCACGAGCTCTCTCTAATCATGCAGCTTGTGAGCTCTCTCCCTGTGCCCTCTGTGCGCTCTCTCTAACCTTGAGCTCGAGCTCTTAGCTATCTCTGCCTGTGAATGGGAACGATTTCATGAATGGGCGAGCATAAAATTACTTTCATTAATGGGCGCGAGTATTATCATTGAATACCTCTTAACATGAAATTGCAGCCTCCTTCTACCCATTCAACTATTGAACATTACCATATAGTTTCAATTTCCCACAAACAATTACCACCAAAGGTGTTGGAACCCAATGGGGGTCATAAGGGAATTTTTCAAGGGTACCTTTCCATAATCCCACAAGTGAGTTTACTTGTGTTTATAAGTAAAATAAAGGGCCACTAAGGTTTCCTTTCATAAATTTGTGGCTTTGGGAATGAATTTACCAAGCCCTAGTGTGCCAATTGATGTTGACCCAAATTATAGTATAACACCAGAATTGGGTTAATGATGCAGGAACATCTCTCCACACAAGCCAACCAACCCACATGCACGCATTCAAGGATGAAAAGGCACAACCCTCATTTCAAAATTTGAAATTTGAATGTAATTAATGTTGTAGATTGTTGAGCCATGAGGTCATGCTTTGCACAGGCTGTAGATAAGGAGGCCTTTAATGTTTGTAAGGCTGAGATCTAGATCTGATTCTGGACTAGACAACCCATTCAATGTAATTGAATAGAGTAGGTGAGATTGGAGGGAAGAGCTCGAAGAGCCCCTCATGTAAAAGATCTTTTGGATCTCTTTTGAGTTAGTAGTGGTGGAAGAGAGAGTTGATAAGGAGCCGAGACTCTGTTGAAGTTCGTGCTCAGAACACCCTTGTAAAAAGAGGCATTTTTATTAATACAAACCAGAGCAGTTTTTCCTGCATATTGTCTGTGTTGTGTGAATGTCTATATGTGTTCTATTTATGTTGTAGATGTATGTTAGGTATGCATTTGTAGGGGTTGTTTGATTTCAGGGTTAGAGGTCTTTGAGGCTTCACACCAGGAGAGTGTGACAGAACGTTGCGGGTTATGATAGCCGTGCACAAAGGGTGCATTTCTGAATTCTGCGGGTTCAGAAAAAGGCGTGCCAAAAGGGCATAGTAGTTGAAATCATCAACTCAGAGGAAGACCTCAAGGTTGCTGAATACCTTGGAGGTAAGGTTGTGTATGAGAGACATAGTTGCATACATAATCTCTGAGGAGTTCTATAGAGATCTGCCAGGAGGGCATTGAACATAAGCACAAGTTTCATTAAGGGAGGAACTCTGCTGTGAGTTCAACAGAAGTCAGAATCACTGAAGATTCTGTAAAACTTTTTCAGGAGGGAATTGAGCCAGTGTACAGATAGGCACAGGAAGAGAACTCCTTTGAGTTCTGGAATTGAGGAAGAGTCCACTGAAGGATCTTCACAAGGTTGTTGAACACCCTGAAGACTCAGCAATAGGTTTCTTGAGCAAAGGAGCGCCAGGAGGGCATCAAAATTCTCCATCTGAAGGAGGAGGAAAAAGACCAAGTTCCCTACGACTCTGAGTAATAGGAAAGCTCAGGACGAATAACACCTTTGTGTGTGAAGACTCTGCAGGAGCACAGAAGTCAGAACCCTTCAAGGATTCGAAGGAGAAGCTCAGGAGGGAGATCATTTTCATATACACGGCGAGACTTAAGAATGTAGAGCTCGCAGAGGGAAAGAGCAAAAGTCGAGGCCTTTGGACACTTGGAGAATTCTTCCAAGCACAGGAAGAATGCACAGGAGCCCAAGAGGAGCACAAATGTTGTCGAATCTAGCCAGAAGATATCTGGACCATGAAGTTTTCCATGTCCAAGCAGTGTAGGAGGAGCACACAGGAAGACAAGGTCTAAACCATCAGATCTTAGTCAGAAAACCCGACAGCTGTTGGATCTATCAGGAGTTGCACAAGGATTAAGCCTTCGTGAACAGAGGCGAAAGTCCCGAAGGAGGAGTTGGTATCGGGATTTCGGCATTCGGGAGTTCGGAGGTCCTAAGGACAAAGGTCTGGACACTTTAGGACGAAAGTCTTGAAATAGAAAAAATTGATCGAAGCCATCCATCTGGAGGAGGACACATGTCGCGAGATCACCCACATCAAGGATTCGGGCACCGGGACACATAGAGGCAAGCATTTTGACTTCACACTTGGTGAAGTCCCGAAACAATCTGGACCATTCATCCATGGAGGACATGTGGCAGAGATCGAGAGTCCACTGGGATTTCGGCTACCGAGGATTCAAGAAGGCAGAGGATTTGTGTCAATGGGGCTCATAAGTCATGAAATCGCGAAATAAGTGTGGACCGTCCATCTGAGGAGGACGTGTGACAACAATCCAGACTTTCGGGGAAAGTCCCAAAAAGAAGTGTGTTTCGGGGATTTGGGTACTAGGAGTACCAGAGGACAGTGAAAGGCTGATGCAATGAGATTCATGAAATTCTAAAGCGCGAAGTCCCGAAGAGGCATTCAGAAGAGCAATATTGCCGGGAGCATTTCGGCAAATCAAAAATCGGGAATTCGGGAGCCCTGTTGACAAGAGGTCGGGCTCTCGTATTGATAAATATCAAAATAAATAGGACTGTGGTCATATGGGAAGTGGTCATATGGACCAAGACATAGCCCAGGGGCTAATTGTTGATTGAAGCCTTTTCGTCATATCGACATTTCGGTGTTCAAGAGATCGAGGGGACAGAGGTTATCGACATCAGAACTCTGTGAGTCTCGAAACCCGAATTTCATGGTCATGTACAGAAGACTGTTGGGTAAGAAGAAGGACCTGTGGATCGAGAAATTGAGATTCCAGCAGGGAATCAAAAGAGCTAATTCAGCTCGGAGGAGTGATTGAACGATCCTGAGAGAGAACTTCGACCCGAGGGTCAGAAGGGGTCTGCGTCAAGTTTGGTATCAGAGCGGGATTTCATCTGTATATTTCAGGTGAAGTGAGGAGAAGAAAGCAGAGTGCTGAAGACTTTGTAGATGACTGTTGCAAAGTGACAACAGATTTTCCAGGAGGGCAGACAGGAACAACAAGATGGATACTAAAAGCTATAGATACGCTGGAAGGAAGGACCTAGAGCTGATGAGAAAAGATGAATGGGATAAAGAACTTGTCGAGATGAGGGAAAGGATGGATGAACTTGCATTGGAGATGCAACAAAATACCAAGTCGCGATGGGTATATGAATGGCCCATGAGGACAAAAGCAAAATGGCCAGTCAAGGAGTTGATGGCTAGAAGACAACATACACTGTTAAGAGGATGTTTGAGGCATGTTGAAAACCTTGATGAACCTGAGGAGATGGTTCAGGTATGTGAACAAGAGACTAGGAGAAACCTCGGATTGGGATCAACTGAAGATCTCAAGGATTGTCAAGAAGACAGCCAGGAATTTCCCAATTGCCAAGAGGGAAATGAGTTGAGATTACTACGGGATCTCACAGATTGTCATGAGGACAACTAGGGAATTTCACGTTGCCAGGAGGGCAATGAGATGAGGTCACTGCGGGATCTCATAGACTGCCAGGAGGGCAGTAGGAAAATCCCAATTTTCCAGGTGGGGATGGGGACAGAAATGGGGCTATTTGAAAGTCTCATGGACTCGGAGGTGAGTTCATATCAGCAAGAGATGATGATAGGTGTAGACTCATATGGTTCTGTCATCCATGTGAATGAATATGATGACAAGTTAAAAACTTGCACCATCCGAGAGGAAGATCGGGGGAATCTTCTAATGATTGGGGGAATTGGAATATTCCTGCTACACAGCCTAGTTGAGGCAGAGATTTGTGTTGCCGATGATGCAACAAGAGAAGGAAAACTAGCTGAGACTTTCAAAGAATAATTGGAGAAGGTGTTAGAAGTTGCCCAAGCAGAAGAAGAAGATGAGCATTCTAAGGAGTGGCTCAATATTTTCAGCCAGGAAGCTGAAAAGACTGCAACGTTGGAGATTGCAGAAGCAGAAGAAGAAGAGGCAGACAATATGAGATTTGTTGATCTGTGTGAACAAATTGAAGCCTTGGAGAGAAGGGTGATAGTGTAGGGTATGCACATCCAACATATGAGGTTGGAAACAGATGAAGAGGATGGCATGGGGGATCATTGTGATCTATCCATCTGCAGAAAGAAAATGCAGTTGAGGAGACTGCATGAACAGCGCCAACCATTGCAGAAACTGGATGAGGTGATAGAAGACATCAGAAGGATGATTTTGAGATCAGAAAAGACTGCCAGCAAGGAGAAGCTGGGCAGAAAGGCAACAACAATGCAACAGCGAAAGCAACAGCAGCAGCAGGGAGATGGAGCAGATGAAAAACTCCATAAATTTGTTTGGGATCCAGAAGGATTTCAACAGCTGAGATGGGAATCTCATGAGCAAGAGCTCATGAATTTTGTAGCTGAGGAGTATGATGCAGGAGCATCTCTCCACACAAGCCAGCCAACCCACGTTAGCGCACGCATTCAAGGATGAAGAGGTGCAACCCTCATTTCAAAATTTGAAATTTAAATGTAATTAATGTTGTAGGTTGTTGAGCCATGAGGCCGTGCTTTGCACAGGCTGTAGATAAGGAGGCCTTTAATGTTTGTAAGGCTGAGATCTAGATCCGATTTTGGACTAGACAGCGCATTCAATGTAATTGAATAGAGTAAGTGAGATTGGAGGGAAGAGCTCGAAGAGCGCCTCATGTAAAAGATCTTTTGGATCTCTTTTGAGTTAGTAGTGGTGGAAGAGAGAGTTGAGAAGGAGTCGAGACTCTCTTGAAGTTCGTGCTCATAACACCCTTGTAAAAAGAGGCATTTTTATTAATACAAACCAGAGCAGTTTTTCCTGCATATTGTCTGTGTTGTGTGAATGTCTATATGTGTTCTATTTATGCTGTAGATGTATGTTAGGTATGCATTTGCAGGGGTTTTTTGATTCCAGGGTTAGAGGTCTTTGAGGCTTCACACCAGGAGAGTGTGACAAAACACTGTGGGTTCTAATAGCCATGCATAGAGGGTGCATTTCTGAATTCTGCGGGTTCAGGCAAAGGCGTGCCAGAAGGGCACGGTAGTTGAAATCATTAACTTAGAGGAAGACCTCAAGGTTGTTGAATACCTTGGAGGTAAGGCTATGTATGAGAGACATAGTTGCAGACATAATCTCTGAGGAGTTCTGTAGAGATCTGCTACGAGGTCATTGAGCATAAGCACAGGTTGCATTAAGGGAGGAACTCTGCTGTGAGTTCAACAGAAGTCAGAATCACTGAAGATTCTATACAACTCTACCAGGAGGGCATTGAGCCAGTGTGCAGATAGGCACAGGAAGAGAACTCTTTTGAGTTCTGGAATTGAGGAAGAGTCCACTGAAGGATCTTCACAGGGTTGCTGAACACCTTGAAGACTCAGCAATAGGTTGCTTGAGCAAACGAGCGCCAGGAGGGCATCAAAATTATCCATCTGAAGGAGAAGGAAAAAGACCAAGTTCCCTACGACTCTGAGTAATAGGAAATCTCAGGACGGATAGCACCTTTGTGTGTAAAGACTCAACAGGAGCGCAGAAGTCAGAACCCTTCAAGGATTCGAAGGAGAAGGTCAGGAGGGAGAGCATTTTCATATACGCGGCGAGACTTAAGAATGTAGAGCTCGCAGAGGGAAAGAGCAAAGGTCGAGGCCTTTGGACACTTGGATAATTCTTCCAAGCACAGGAAGAATGCACAGGAGCCCAAGAGGAGCACAACTGTCGTCGGATCTAGCTAGAAGATATCTGGACCGTGAAGTTTTCCACATCCAAGCAGCATAGGAGGAGCGCACAGGAAGACAAGGTCTAAACCGTTAGATCTTAGTCAGAAAACCCGACAATCGTTGGATCTATTAGAAATTGCATGAGTATTAAGCCTTCGTGAACAGAGGCGAAAGTCTCGAAGGAGGAGTTGGTATCGGGATTTCGACATTCGGGAGTTCGGAGGTCCTGAGGACAAAGGTCTGGACACTCCAGGACGAAAGTCCCGAAATAGCAAAAATAGATCAGAGTTGTCCATCTAGAGGAGGATGTGTTTCGCGAGATCACCCACATCGGGGATTCGGGCACCAGGAAGCATAGAGGCGAGCATTTTGACTTCGCACTTGGTGAAGTCCTGAAACGATATGGACCGTTCATATGTGGAGGACACGTGGTGGAGATCGAGAGTCCACTGGGATTTTGGCTACCGGGGATTCAAGAAGGCAGAGGATTTGTGTCACTGGGGCTCATAAGTCGCGAAATCGCGAAATAAGTGTGGACCGTCCATCTGAGGAGGACACGTGACAACAATCCAGACTTTCGGGGAAAGTCCCAAAAAGAAGTGTATTTCGGGGATTCGGGTACCAGGAGTACCAGAGGATAGTGAAAGGATGATGCAACGGGATTCACAAAATTCTGAATCGTGAAGTCTCGAAGAGGCATTCAGAAGAGCAGTATTGTCGGGAGCATTTCGGCAAATCGAAAATCGGGAATTCGGGAGTCCTGTTGACAAGAGGTCGAACTCTTGTATTGATAAATCCCAAAAGAAATATGACTGTGGTCATATGGGAAGTGGTCATATGGACCAAGACATAGCCCAGGGGATAATTGTTGATTGAAGCCTTTTCGACGTATCAGCATTTCGGTGTTCGGGAGATCAAGGGGACAGAGGTTCTTGACATCAGAACTCTGTGAGTCCCGAAACCCGAATTTCATGGTCGTGTACAGAAGACCGTGGCGTAAGAAGAAGGACCTGTTGATTATAAAATTGAGATTCCAACAGGGAATCAAAAGAGCCAATTCAACTGGGAGGAGTGATTGAACGATCCTGAGAGTGGACTTCGGCCCGAGGGTCAGAAGGGGTCTGCGTCAGTTAACTAGGTGTTTCTTAAGTCCATTGTGTGGATAAAGGGTAGTTCTAGTGATATCCAATTCACAATGATTTCCCCTTCGATTGTACACCCTTATGAAGGTCTTCCCGAGAAATCACAAATGTTACAATGGACTTTAAAACTAGTTATTCAACTTTTAAGTTTCCAATTTAAATGGTCTTAGGGATTTTGAAATGACTACCCAAAACTAACACCAGGGCTCTATATTAAGTCTAGTGTTGATGTGCTATACCCAAAATATAAATGTTTAATTCATTTTATAATCTAGATTAATTTTAGGGTTGTTATTTAGTGACGGGTTGTGCCTTTCGTACTTAATAATGCACAAATGCAAAAAATTAAGTGTTGTAAAAAATAAAATTCAGAAATGGAAAAAGGCATGAAAACCTATAGATGTTATTTTCCCTTTCCCTTTCTTCCTTTCGTTATAGAAACTGAAAAAACTGTTATCAATAGGCAATACATATAGAAGACTCAAAACCACTATGAAAAATAAATCTTTAACCCTATTTTGTAAGCCCAAAAAACCAAAAACATATGGGGAAATGATTTACAATCATGAAATTGTGTAGAAAAATGGTTTCTAGACATGAAATTGCATCAATGGGGATAAATAATGGACATGCATATCGGGAAAAAAAACAGAAAAAAACAGTGTGTGCTTCCCTATAAAACCTCATGAAATTACACGGAAAAGGGCCAAACATACATGAAACTAAAGAAAAAATTAGAAAAATTAAAAACACAAAAGGGAAGGCAATCATGCATAGAACTAATGTAGATTTTTGAAAACAAAATGTTGACAAGCATACAAAAGGTTAAAAAACCAAAAAATCCCTAATAATCAATCAAAGAAGGAAGAATTTCAAAAAGCCTTCCCTCGTTGACTCACGTCGTAGGAATATTTTAGCATAGTGGGTAGAACCCATTCCACAATAGTGGATTGATATGCTAAGGAACAACAATAAAAGAAATACCTATTCTACCCTCTCAAACAAACAAGCAAATGATGGAAAACCAAAGTTTAAGAGGAAAGAGAAAGGATTATACATGCGAGACATTCCTTTCAAGATATTCAAAGCTTTAGGTTGAGTTGAAAGAGAAGGAGAAGGGAAATAGTCTTGAAATAAACCTACACACAAGACAACGAATAAAATCTTAATGTTTTCTATAATGGTAAACTCTAGCACTAACTTGCTCAAAATGGTAAAATCCATAATTTACTTAATACCCATCCATAAAATTGCATATAATTGACATGAAACAACAATGTGAAATGGGGAAAAGAAATGAAATTATTATGTAATCAACAAGAAAATAGTGCATTGTTACCTTGCATGAGATGKGTAGATCKAATMYTTCTCTCCTCRAGGTTCTTTCCTCAAAAGGGCTCATGAGTCCAACATCATCTCCATCTCTCTTCCCAAACTTCAAACAAGCAAGTAGAAAATGTACAAGAATGGTTCCAATATGGGGAACCCAAGATAATTCTAATGACATACCCTTATAATTCAATACAAAGATCCTCAAATTAATGTATAGGAGGCCTTTTTATACGTGGAGGGTGATGATGGATTCCCTTAAAGAAACATAAGATGAATGAGAGTAATAATGAAG
>JZKD02S2191250.1:184329-203805 GCA_000966675.3 Picea glauca | reverse complement strand
ATTTCTCCATTAAATTTATTATTGAAATAATTTATTTTGTATTCACTTTGAATTATAATGCACTCATCACTTCACTTTATTATTTACCTTTTAAAATCTCTTAAATCACTTTGACTACTTTGACCTTTTGGGGATTCTAGATGACATATGAGGGTTCTCCAACTTCGTAAGGCCATAACTCTCAAACCGTGAGGAGTTATGTGACATTCCACATACCACCAAAAATGAAATGACATATACTATCCATATAGAATAGTATTACCTTAAAATATGGAAAAAATCATATTGTTATGCATCAAACAAACTTGGGTCCATTACCCAAACCCGGGTTCTCCAACTTCACATGGTCATAACTCTCTAACTGTAAGGAGTTATGTGACGTTCTACATACCACCGGGAATGACATGACAAGAACTATCCATATAGGATAGTTTCTCTAAAAAATTCACTGTCCTTCATCTCATTATTCCACAATTAAGCATGGGTTCTCTTACTCCACAAAGCATCTTCCTATGAGGGATTTCACCATAAGGGGACCAATTTGGATTTCATCCATATTTACTTCTTATCAACCATGAAAAAAAAATAATGAGTCATATTTAAATCAAACAATCTTGGGTCCATTACCCAAACCTTTGTTCTATGGGGCTTTCTTCAAGGGTTGACATCAATGACAACCAACCTTAATCAATAGCAGGGGCGCAGTGGAGACTGTGCGGATGGAATGAAGGGCCTACTGTATCCCTTGGAGCTCAACTTAAATTCTATCATACATTTCTTCCTGCTTCTCTCCTTATTTCTCTGCTATCTCCAGTGAATCATCATTCAAGGCTACTATAATGAAGTCAAAATCATCAGAGGTGAGGATAGTCTGCATCTTGGTCATGGTGGCTTTCAATTTCTTTCGGGAAGAAGGTTTTTGGGATGAAACCTTCCTCTTCTTCAAGGTGTCAGCCTCGTCTCTAGTCAGTGTGACTTTGCTTTGGTCTCTGTTAAGATTCTACTTTGTCACCACCCCCTCGGTCAGGTGACATGAACGTGGTCTTCACTGAGGTGTTGCTTAAATTTTGGACCTCCTCAGTCTTCTTCTGTCTACTGGTTTCGGGTGTATTTTGTTCTTTATGAGTTTCTTCTGGGTTGTCAATATCAGATATCTCTGCGGGGTTCGTGGGGATAAGGAGGTCATCGGACCATTCCTTGGTGATCTCCTCAAGGTAGTCTTCTGTAAGCTTATAATATGACTGGAGCTGCTCTTGATGTTCATCTGCTCGCACTGTAATGTAGATGAAGTGTTGATATGCATTGAACTTCATCAGGGGTTAAAACCTTTGTAATGTGTTCAGGGTCATGTGAGGCTCAGCTTCAATGGATCGCTTTAGTTGGAGGTAGTATGTATGAAAAAAAACATTCGACTGCCACTGTTTGTTCATATTAGTTGAATACCACAGGGTAGCGAACTTTGCGGCAAGCAGTTCAAATGAATCTATGTAGGGGAAGGTCACTCCTTCCGGCATCTCCCAGGAAACAAATGCAATGGGAACTAGAAGCCAGATGAAATGAAATTCATAACCCTGATCCTATGCTTCTTGGAAATCTAGTTCCAACTAGTTAACTAGGTACTTTTCCCAGTTCATCTGTAGGCCTTCTACGCACTTCCCTGCGAGGTCAACAACAAAGTCGGTGACCTGCGTAGGTCAGTTTTTACTTACTAACTTTATAGTGATCAGTTGAAATGATAGGTATATTGCGCCACTCTAGATGGAAGATACCTTGTAGCCTCTTGTTCCCTTCTCAACATCTCCATATGTATCCTTGATCTTTTGTGCGAGTGCGCGATTTGCGGATTTTCCTGGATAAAAGTCCTATGGGTCAATTCCTTGCATACTCAGTCCTATGATCTTGTGGATCAAAATTGGGTCAACTGTAATGCGACAGTCTAGCCAT
The DNA here is from genome assembly GCA_000966675.3 of Picea glauca. Lineage (NCBI taxonomy): Eukaryota > Viridiplantae > Streptophyta > Pinopsida > Pinales > Pinaceae > Picea > Picea glauca. The sequence goes on along the minus strand of JZKD02S2191250.1, from coordinate 201,861 downwards.
AAGTAGCTGCCATGGTAACACAATAGTAGCAGCTTGACACATGCGTTGAATTTCTGGTGTCGTCCGAAGTGTGGGATCTTCATAACATTTAGCAGGGTGGACTGTGCGAGGTTCATCATCCACGACTGAGGGATGATCTTCGAGTTCTTCCCTTTAGTTCTGGTTAGGTACTTGTATGGGGCGAGCATACCATAGATCTTGCGATCTTCGAGGTTGAAGTCCTTGAACTTCAACATTGTGATCTTATCTTGCTCTGTCTGAATTGCGCGTATCCCCTTCGGGAGGTACGTAGTGACCATGGTGTACTCGAATTCTCTTGGAATGCTATCACGATTCACCATGCCAACCAGAGGTAGGATGTAATTAGGAAATATGGTTGGAATCAATTTTTCATTTGTAAGGTTGTCTTTATGCTTGGTTCTCTTTTCTGCTGATGGTCGGGATGGCCCCGATCCACGAGTAGTAGATGGAGAGGCTTGCAGTCCTCTCGTCGATGATGCTTGTACACATGTATACATCGACATGACTCTTTCAATCATGAGGCTGATCAGAACGTCTTTGAAAACTCTCTCTGCAGCACTAAACTCGTCTGACATACACGCTCGGGGTGGGAAATCTTTGGGTTCAAGGAGTAACTTAGACATTGTAATAGGATAGAGGGAAATAGCGCAATGATCACTGTGTAAAATCAATGAGTCTGCGGGCTCAGATTCATGGTTAGCAAAAGTGTTCTCGATGCATGGGGCAACGGGATAAATAGATAACTTGGAAATAGATTGCTTGCAACGGTCGAGAAGCCTTCATTAACTATGTTCTGTCCATTATAGCGTGGTCCAACGGTCTGGTGGTGAACCATAAATTCCTTTCGACCCATTCGGGGGGGGTCGACCGAACGGTTATATTATTCCCAACGACTATATTGCTTATCCATGGTGAAGTGCCATGTGAAATTGTTCTGTTATCCCAGTGAAGCTCCAATTTTGCAATTTTTTCTTCTGCGAAGTTCCCTCTGGAACCTTCTGTAACTTGTCGATCTTAGCTCTCTTCTTACTTAGCTTTCTAGCTTTCTTTCTAGTGAGCTTCGTCTCAATATGCCTTTTTCCATTCCGATTCTTATCTTGTTTTGGCATAGTTACTTCGCGTTGTTGAGATTATTTCCTACGATTCGAGGGTGATACTTCTTTTTTATCTTGAACAAGTACTTCAATCTTTTGTGGGGCATCTAGTGTTCTTGCAACTTTGATATTCGGGTCTCTGGTGTTAAATAGCTTCGATATGTTCTTATGTTCTTCAATTAAGTGTGTGATACTCCTAGTCATGAAATCTTTTAACTCTTTCTTCTTCTGCTCTAAAACTTCTTCTTCTTCTTGCCTTCTGGCCTGATTTCTTTCAATCCAAGGTTTTCCTAGTAACATGGTAAATGGGGAGTTGTTCTCAATAAATTTAATAATCTCAAAATCTTCCTCTGTCGAAGTTCCATTGGCCTTCATAGATATCTGGGTGAGATTTCCACATAGGTTTATCAAATTTTCTTCGAATAGTCCTATTTATCCTAATGAAGGAATCATAGCAATCCTTTCTATAGCTTCCCAAGTTCTCTCTATCATGATATTCACCTATTTTTCCTGATCTAGAACACAATCAATGTCGAAGTCTCCTATTATTTCTTCAAGGCATTCTTTTTCTTTGAAGACCTCTGATAAACTGACATGTCGGTGATCATTTAGTGTGTCTTTCATTTGTAGCAATACTTTCTCTGATTCTTTCCGGGGTTCTACAATAATAGTAGTTTCTGGATCTTCCTTAAGGTTTTCGTGTCACATGTTCATTTCTTCAAGCTTAGCAATCATTCTAGGGAAATCCAATACTTCATGGTCCATAGATTTGCAACAAAGACAACTAGGTCTTTTCCTAGGGAACTCCTTAGCAACGTGTCTCTATTTTCTGCAACTGTAATAAAGGGTTAATCCTCTCTTTCTTTTAAATGATTCCCAGCTCTTTCTATATTGTGCACTAGGGTCATAGTAGCTAACCTGCAAATATTTCTTTCTAGTTAGTCCAAACATTCTTTCTATGCATAGGTATAACATATTTTTCACTATACTTATTAGATCTACTCATATCAAATCTTCTTTCATCTATTAATGCCCTAGTTTTCAAGCTAGGACATAATTTATCAAACATACCTAGATCCATACTTTTGAAACAAAAATCTCCACTTATTTTACTTCTACATAGAAAAAAGATTTCAGATTGAGAACTTTTCAATATTCTTACCTTTATCAGAGCACAGAGCTTGCGGATCTTACTTCTTTTAATAAAAAATTCTCACTTTTACCTTTCTCAGAGCACAAAGATTTCACATCTTACCTCTTTTCTTTCAATCAGACTTCTTTTCTTTAGCACAGAGCTTCTCAAACTAAGTAGAGTATTGTGCACTAGAGAGACACATCTATGCATAGAGATTTCACAATTTCATGTTGGATCTTTGCACAAAGCTTCTTCTTCCTCAGTTCCCAGCAATCACAGTTTCAGGTCCTAGCAACGGAACCATTTTTTGGCATAGGGGTAGACCCAGCGTTCAACGCACCAACAAAACCCTAACTACCGGCCCTTTCGGCAACACCTGTGAAGCAGATGAAGTCTCACCTGAGGTAGAGGCAGGGATGGTTGCAAGACTCAAGTGTCTGCAACCTTAGCTGGGACACATATATGTGATTGTAATACCTAACAGAGCACTTAGTAGTTATATCTATCTATATTTAGATCTTAGTTACAATGCAGTTAAACCCTAATCACAATACATCGCAGTGGTCAACCAAATTTGGCATCTAGCAACACTTAGCATGACGAAACAGATCAGATCTAGCAGATTCAAGCACTAAGAACATTCATATAAGTCAGATCTAACATCCATATACATCATTAGCACAAAGCATAAACATATCTATCTATCTATGTCAAAGAACTTAGCAAGTAGAAACACATCAACACATTTCACAAAGAAGAGAAACACAACATATACGTGGTTCACCCCCACCCTGGGGCTACGTCCACCAACTCTTCTTCTTTATTATCTTGTTTAATCGGTTACATGCACAAAGCCTCAAATCCCTACTCCGCATAGGAAACGAGATCTGCGTAGCTCGCTAGATCCTCCTTCCCCGAGTAGATCTAAGCACACAACCTTCCACAACCTCCTACAATGACTTTCACTTAGCTCTGCAAGTCTCACACAGTATGCCCAAAGCACTTACAATCTTTCAATCACATAGATCTAGCACTTAGCCATTCATAACTGACTTCTTCTTACATTTCCTAGACATCTATTTATACTTTACAAAATAGGCCTAAACATGGGTAAACCCATGGGCCAACATCCTATACCCGTTACATAATCCCAAATCCAAAAAAGGACCCAAAAAGGGGCCGAGATCCCACGATATATTTTTCATCTTGTGCTCCTCCTTTGACAAGATGTCAAAGTCCCAAAATAGGTCAACTTGACCAAGGATCTCCCAAAACTTGGTCAAGGGCCAACAGTAAGAAGACCTAATAGAAGCTTCCACTTCTAGATGGATCTTCCTCTAGATGCTTCTTTTCATAGACATATTTAGTATAAATAGTAGTCGAGGGTATGAGAACCCTAGCTTGGATATTATTGTAATAGAGCTCTACTTGACTGGAGGTTGCCCCCTCGAAGAGGCCCGTGAACATTGTGTTGAAATAATGTAACTGCAAAGTGTATTCTTATTATTATTTGATATATTATTCATTTGATCAATCCCCATTGTGGATTGATCATGTTGACCATTGTAAAAGGACCAAATCCCCTTTTGCAGATTGGCCATAATATAATTGTAATAGGAAAAAGAAGAAGTCATCCCCAGAATATATCAAAGAGGCCCCATAATATAATAAAGGTGGTTATAACCACATAGGAGAAGAAGTCGGACCTGCCAGTGAAAGGAAACTCCCACATGTGCCAGTCTTGTATAAATAAGGAGGCTAGCACCTCACTTAGACATACACTCACTTGTTCATTGAGAGACAATTTCGGAGCTGCAGTTGGAGAAGAGAGAGAGAGAGAGAGGCACCTCTTTAGGAGAGGACTTTATGTATTTGTTTGAGTTATCTCTTGGCATTGTATTGGCTATCTATAATAAGGAATTTTTGTTGGGTTTTCTTCCCCATGAGGGTTTCCCAAGATAAATGATGTGTCTCTTGTGATTTTTTATTTCTCAGTGATCTTATCTTATGTTGTTGTTATTCATTAAAATGAAAAGAACTATAATAATGGCTTAAACATTAACATGGTATCAGAGCCAAGCTGAAGAGAACATCTTTCACAAGAGAAAAATGAAAACCGTCACTATTTTTGTACATGCAAATTAGGGCTTTTTTTGGTGAGGTATTTCAACCCTAAAACCATTTAGAAAGGTGCGCCCTCCCTCAAGGATCATTTTGGCACCTTTAGCGCAACTTTTCAGTGGCTAGATCTCCCAAAAAGTGAAACCCTAGTTTCACAAAGTACCAGAAGTACCAAAAAAGCAGAGTACCAGAAGAACGAGAGCACCAGAGATTCCAGAAAATCAGAAGCACCAATATAAAAATATGCAGATCAAGTTTGGAGGGGTAAAAGTTGGATTTTCATAAATCTGTCTGCACCAGCTTACTCGCCTTAGCTCAACGCATCTATCCCTTGGATCAGAATTTCAAAATTTGATGTTTGAAAAAATAGGGTTTCCTCATAGAACCCTAGGTTGTAGTTGCAATTGCAGTCTCAGAACCAGTTACAGTATCAACTGCAGTTGCAGTTGCAGCTGTAGTACCATTTTCAATTACCCTTGAAGTTCTTAAGAGTTGGTAATGATTACCGCTGCTGCTAGATGGTGCCACTACCTGCAAATGCTATCAGAGGTATGTACTCACATATGTTTAAATGGTTAAACTTTAAAGAGTATTTTCAGGAGAAGGGATCTCTTGCCATAGATCCAAAAGGATCTCAATATCCAACACATTCAGAGGAATGATGCAACCTAGGTGTGATTATTCAGATATGCATCCATTTGTTATATTGATCAATTTTGCATCATTCTAACCTTTTTTGAGTCAAGGTATTAGATGGATTAAAAGTGGAGATCATAGAAATTATCCTCTAACCCAACCTTCTGTCAATATAGCGTATTGTCTTAGTACAAAAGACAGGTTGAAGAAAGCACTCGTCATCTTGAGTGAAGGAGACTCAGAAGAAAAGCAAGAACTCATTCCTGAGGACAAGGCTCCAAGTTTGATTAATCAAGTTAATAAGATTCAAAGGTACACATGACAAGTTGATGAATATAGTTGAGATATCAGTCTTTGTAAAGTATCATACTTGATAGAATGTGAGCATATAGAGGTAAATGCTTCATGTAATCATTTGTCTGATACAACTAACACCTCCTCTAGGAAGAATCTCATGTGTTAGTTCTAGGTTTCCATGAAGGAATGTTTGATCACAACACTATGAGAGTGTTGACCTCATTTCATATTATATTCCTTACCTTTAATATTTGCTTCAGATGAATTACAAGTGACAGCTCTAAAGGAGTTACTGTGATGATTGTTCGTGCTATTGCTTTATATTATCAAAAGGATATTATTCTTGCTTGTTGTTTTGTTGACCTTGCTCCAAGTCACAGGTAATAACCCCGAGGAAGCTATAGTGAAGGTTGCAGAAGGAAACGTGCTAAAGGAGAAACCATAAATGAAGTAATCATCATTGCAAAAGAAGAGAATGGCTTGTATAAGCTAAAGGGTCACTCAGAAGCTTCCATGACCCACGCCATTGAAAAATCATGTGAAATTTGGCATAGAATATTAGCCCACATCAACTACAAGGTGCTACCATACATATGATAAGTTGTCACAGGTTTACCAGAACTCAAGGTTGACCATGAAGGCGCGTGCAATGGATGTGCACAAGGGAAGAACATCAAGAATGCTTTTTTGAAGAGAGACAACAAAGCATAAGGAGTCCTAGAACTCATTCAGTCAAATGTGTGTGGCCCAATGCCATCGTCCTCCATTAGTGGATATGTATACTATGTATCATTCAATGATGATTATTCTCGTAAAACCTAGGTGTATTTTTTGAAATCTAAAGATGAAGTGTTCAGCAAGTTCAAGGAATTCAAAGCCTTGATAGAGAATATTTCTGAAATAAATATCAAGATACTCAGGTCAGATAATTGAGGAGAATACACCTCAAAAGAGTTCATGAACTTCTGCAAAGATGTTAGGATCAAGAGGGAACTCACTACTCCCTATAATCCTTAACAAAATGGTGTAGCTGAAAGAAAGAACAGAACGATAATGGAAGTTGTGAAGACTATGATCCATGATCAATATCTTCCTATGTGATTATGGGGAGAAGCAGCAATGGCAGCTATATATTTTCAAAATCGATTATCCCATAGTGCACTTGGGTTCAAGACCCCTGAAGATATGTTCACCGGAAAGAAGCTAGAGGTAAGACTGTTCAGTATGTGTTATATTATTTGCACAAGTAGTAGTGTTTGAGCGTATGCGCTAGGTGCGGAGGGGGGCCGCTAGGCCCCCCACGCGGGGGTTCAGGGGCAGCTTCCCCGAAAAAAAAAATTCTACCTCAGGAAACGTGTCATGTATTTAGGTGGTTTTTTGGCACATGGTTTTTGTTGATGGTTTTTCTATTTTCGGTTAAGGAATTAGGGTTTTGAACTAATCCAGGTCATTTGGTTAGGGTTTTGGATGTCGTTGGCTCCTATATGTATTTTGTATTGTAACACAATGAATGAATATAGAATATGTTGGTTTTCCTGATTTGGGTTTCCTAGGGAAAAATCTCTGTGTAATGTTTGTATTTGCCATTGTATATTTTCTGTTCTTTTTTGAATATCTGTTTGTAGTAGATATTGTACAAGGTTAGGATTTACAAATCCATCTCAAAATATTTGGCTGCCCATTTTTTATAACACACTCTGAAAGAGAAGAGAAACAAGATGGAACCCTCAGGAAAGAAGGGAATATTTGTGGGATACTGTGAGGTCTCCAAGGCCTTCAGAATTTATATACCAGGTCACCATCACATTGCGATCAGTAGGGATGTGACCTTTGATGAAGATGTAGCTCTCAAGAAATCAAGAAGATTCCAACTTGAAGAAGTATATGAAGAGGAACCCGTAATCCTCAGAACTGCAGAATCAGTGAGGGAGGTTCCCAGAGCCGCAGAACCAGTGAGGCAAGTCATAACTTCCCCTGATGAGGAAATTCTAGAAGACCATGATATAATAGAAGTTCAAGAACCTCCTCAGATGATGATCCTCCAAAAGAAAGCCAGCTTGGGCTAGAGAGCTTATTCAAGATGGAGAGAAGTATGGTGTTCTCGAAGGAACCACGAGACATGTGAAAAGACCAAAGCCATTCTCCAGTTATACGGCTTTGATGTGTGATCTCCTAGAGGAGGAACCTACCTATTTTGAAGAAGCCATTCAGCAGAAAGAATGGGAAGATGCCATGACAGAGAAATACCAATCCATAATAAAGAACGATGTATAGGAAATAGTTCCTAGACCAAAGAGTAAGGACGTGGTATCTTCCAAATGGCTCTTCAAAATAAAACATGGTGTTCATGGAAATATTGAGAAGTATAAAGAAATATTTGTCACTCGTGGATTTTCTCAAAAGGAAGGCATTGAATATGAAGAGACATTCACTCATGTAGCTAGATACACTTCGATCAGAACCATCATAGCCCTTGCATCTAAGATGAAGTGGAAGTTACACCAGATGGACGTAAAGATAGCCTTCCTAAATGGTGTCGTCGAAGAGGAAGTGTATATAGAGAAACCTCAAGGATTTGAAGTTGAAAACAGGAATCTCATGTCTGCAAATTGAAGAAAGCCTTATACGGATTGAGGCAAGCTCTTAGAGCTTGGTATGGCCGTATAGACAATTTTTTGACAAGCTTCGGATTTACCAATAGTAAAGAAGATTCTAACCTCTACTTCAAGGTTATGAACAATGAGCTAGTGATACTATTGCTATATGTGGATGACTTATTCTTAACTGAAGAAGAAAATCTCATCACCGAATGTAATAAGAGACTCGCCTCAGAATTTGAGATGAAATACCTTGGCCTAATGCATTATTTCTTAGGTCTTGAGGTATGGCAGAGTCCAGAGAGGATATTCCTTAACCAAGGGAAGTATGCAATTAAAATCTTGAAGAGATTCAACATGTTAGAGTGCAATTCCATGAATACACCCATGGAAGCGAAGCTGAAGTTGATGGTCGATACTTTGTTAGAATTGATTGATGCCACGCTGTATAGACAGATCATTGGATCATTGATGTACCCGAAAAACACCAGACCAGATATTTGTTTTGTCGTGAACACCTTGAGTCAGTTTATGGTAGAACCTAGACATGTTCACCTAGTGTTTGTAAACATGTGATGAGGTACCTTAAGGGTACATTAGATTGTGGTATCAGTTATGATGGAGATCATTATTTCACATTGAGTGAGTACACTAATTCAGATTGGGCGGGAAGTGTTTCTGACAGGAAAATCACTTCAGGATGTTGTTTCAGTTTGGGATCAGCCATGATCTCGTGGCAGATTAGGAAGCAATACATGATTCAACCATGGATGAGTAGGTTCCTGATGTGTTGATCAAGCCCCTATCTCGTGTAAAGTTTGAGCACTTTCAATATAAGCTTGGTATAGTCCAAAAGGACCTTCCTCGAAAGGGGGAGTAGTTGTTGTGATGATACATCTCTTGCTTCCATCTTTATTGTTGTGACGTAAAGAAAGATGATGTGATGAGACTAGAACTGTGCATCCGGATTGACAGTTGCAATGTAAAGACAGTCTAGTATCCTAATTCCATCTTGATTATTGTGACGTAAAGTAGGACAAGTATCTTGCTTCCAGCTTCATTGTTGTGACGTAAAGCAAGAAGATGTGATGTGACTAGTACTGAGCTTCCAACTTGATAGATATGACGTAAAGTCGGTATAGTATCTTGCTTCCAGCTTCATTGCTATGATGTAAAGCGAGAAGATGTGATGTGGCTAGTACTGAGCTTCCAGCTTGACAGCTATGACGTAAAGCCAGTCTAGTATCTTGCTTCCAACCTGGTGGTTGTGATGTAAAGAAAGAAGATGTGATGAGACTAGTATTGTTCTTCCGGCTTGACAATTGTGACATAAATCTAGTCTAGTATCTTGCTTCCAACCTGATGGTTGTGACGTAAAGCAAGACGATGAGATGACACTAGTACTATGCTTCCATCTTAATAGTTGTGACGTAAATCCAGTCTAGTATCTTTCTTCCAGCTTGATTGCTGTGATGTAAAGCAAGATAAGTACCTTGCTTCCATCTTGATTGTTGTGAAGTAAAGTAAGATGAGTACTGTGCTTCCAGCCTTACAGTTGTGACATAAAGCCAATCTAGTATTATGATGAGCCAGCCTCGTGTTGTGATGATGATGTATTAGTTTTATATTAATCCATATTGATGCAGATGATGATTGCATTCCTTTGAGAATGACGATGTTGCTGATGATTTATAGATACGACAGTCAATGTTCCAAGATGATATTGATGATGTTGTCCTCTTGATGTTGTTGATGATAAAGTCCTCTCTCTCGTCTGATGCTATTGTAGAATACCCTTCTTGTTAAGGGGGAGTGTTGAAATAATGTAACTATAAAGTGTATTCTTATTATTATTTGATATATTATTCATTGGATCAATCCCCATTGTGGATTGATCATGTCGGCTATTGTAAAAGGACCAAATACCCTTTTGTGGATTGGTCATAATATAATTGTAATAGGCAAAAGAAGAATTCGGCCCCAGAATATATCAAAGAGGCCCCAGAATATAATAAAGGTGGTTATAACCACCCAGGAGAAGAAGTCGGCCCTGCCAGTGAAAGGACACTCCCACACATGCCAGTCTTGTATAAATAAGGAGGCTAGCGCCTCTCTTAGACATACACTCACTTGTTCATTGAGAGACAAGTTTCAGAGCTGCAGTTGGAGAAGAGAGAGAGAGAGAGAGAGGCGCATATTTAGGAGAGGACTTTTTGTATTTTTTTGAGTTATCTCTTGGCATTGTATTGGCTATCTATAATAAGGAAGTTTTGCTAGGTTTTCTTCCCCATGATGGTTTCCTAGGATAAATGATGTGTCTCTTGTGATTTTGTATTTCTCAGTGATATTATCTTATGTTATTGTTATTCATTAAAATGCAAAGAACTATAATAATGGCTTAAACATTAACACATTGCTTTCAGAATCAAAGTGTTATTTCTGTTGTTATTCTTATATCATTTCAGTGCTATTGTGGTGATTGTTCTGGTTATATTTCTATTATTCTACCATTTCTAGCATTTTATTTCTGTTCAACATACTTTTTATATATGGTATATTACATGTGGTATCAGAGCACTTTCCTCGGCAGAAATTGTGGGTTAATTTTTTTTCCAGGGTAGAGACGTATTCCAGAGTCTTTAAGCCACAGAGATCTATCATTACGCACATAAACCCATGGTTGAGGTATTCATACACGTAGGAAATACAAGTGGTATTTAAGTGCACATTTGTTGGCCACCCTTGTAACCCCTGTTGGTACCCCTTCGAGTGGTAGTGCATCAGACAACACCTATGTACGGATCAATCTATATTACCTGAAGCCCTCTTTAGATAAACCAATCAGCTACCTGACTGCTATAGTTCCATCGAGAAGAACACTCGGGAAGATACTCTCTAGTACATGGGTAGTCGGGTAGTACGACTAAGGGTACGATCTATCCTCCTTAGTTAGTTCCCTGAGATATTGGGTCGAATATTACTATTGGACCCCGCACGTATATCAGAGAGCTATAGAATAGAGAAAACCCTTGTCTGTAGAACCCTTGAATACCTAAACTTTGGGGACAGAAACATAAACAAATTAAAACAGACAAGATCTCTTGTCGCACAACTATGTTCGGGTTGCCAAATAACTACACATTTCTTCCTGGTTAATAATTTGGGCATTTCATCACTACATTATTCTTCAGACTGGAGTATAAATCCGCAGGTGTTAAAAAAAAAATGACCCCACCCACCCCATTTTGTTTTCCTCATCATCATGGCCCATACCTGTAGCCAATACATGGAAGCTCGCTTCAATACCTTGCAATCTAATCTCACCGAGACCCAACAAGATGTGAAACAACTCAGTGCCAATGTTTCCACCATAATTACAACCATACAGTCCTCAATGGAGGAAATGAAACAAGACCTGACTACCCATCTTGAATCTATCATTTCGATGCTCTACACCAAGATGCATATCCCTACAGATAACCCTTTATTTGACCCACCTTCAAATACTAAAGCTGAACATTCCTCTAAATTTCAGCACCATCACTTTCAACGTGACCTACACCTTCCGCGGGTGGATGTGACCAAATTTGATGGCTCATACCCAACTGGTTGGGTAACCCAAATGGAACATTATTTCTCTTTATACAACATTACAGATGACTTGGCCAAAATCTGGTATGGTGTTCTCCATCTAGATCAAGAACATGGAGAAAAACTTCCTATCAAGGGTATATTACTTGGACACAATTTGTAGCAGAGATTTATGAATGCTTTGACACTGACACCAACCATTTGGGCCATTTGACAAAGTTGAAACAATTAGGAACAGTGGAAGAATTTAAAGCTGCTTTTGAGCGCCTGGATTTTTGGACAGAGGGCATGTCTGATGCCTTTTTTCGAGAGTGTTTTATCAGTGGCCTCAAGGATGATATTCGGGCCCATGTCCTCATGGATCGGCCTCAGAGTTGGGTGGAGGCTACTAAAAGAGTCAAATAAGAACAACAGGTTGTATCTTCTCAAAACCGGAAACCCTCCTTTATCCCTCGCACTAAACCAATAAATCCCACTACTCCCTCTGCTCCACTAAAGATCCAAAAATTGATGAGGGATGAAATGGTTGAATGCCAACTCAAAGGCCTTTGTTATAATTGTTATGACAAATATTTCTCAGGCCACAAGTGTAAGGAAAGAAATATTTTTATGGCCATCTCAGAGGATATTTCAGAAGAGGATTTTGAAACTACCCTTGTGTTTGAGTCACCTGAAACCACTGACATAACCCCTCCCTCGGACCCTCCCGAAATAGAACCGGTCATTTCCCTAAATTATCTCACTAGATTCTTTGCTCCCCAAACACTTAACATCATCAGTTACATCAAGCATAGGTAGGTCATTATTCTGGTTGATAGTGGAAGCACCCATAATTTTATTCATCGTTGCATTGCCCAAGAAACTCATTGCTACATCCATGCCGTCAATAATTTCCAAATCATGATTGTCAATGGTGGCTCCATGAAATGTGGAGGGAATTGTGAAAATGTGTGTCTCCAAATTGGTGACTACCACCTCAAATCTCATATGTTTTCTATCAACATGGGTGGTTGTGACATTGTGTTGGGTGCAGACTGGATAAGGACTTTGGGTACCATTCTCATAGATTTTAAGGAATTAACCATGCAATTCAACCATGAGGGCCAAAAATATAAGTTCCAAGGCATCACCATCATTTCAACTGAGATCATTAGTTCCCATCGCATGGAAAAGCTGCTCAAAAAAGGTCATTCTGGTGTTATTTCCCAACTCCATGCCATACAAGCAATAGAAACACCCTCGGTGCCACAAGACCTCCAATCCATCCTTTCTAAACATCAAGTGGTCTTTTCCACTCCCTAGGGACTCCCTCCTTCCTGTGGTGTTCATTACCATTCCATTCCCCTTGTACCAGGAAGCCTTCCTCCCAATATTCGTCTGTATCGTCACCCCTTTTCCCCAAAAAATGAAATTGAGAAAATGGTCCAGGAACTCCTTAACGCGGGTGTTATCCTCCCTAGTACGAGCCCCTATTCTTATCCTATGGTCATGGTCCTCAAGAAGGAAGGTTCTTGGCGAATGTGTCCTGACTTCCGTGCCCTCAACAAACTTACCATTAAAGACAAATTTCTCATTCTTGTCATTGATGACCTCTTGGATGAATTGAGTGGTGCCCAGTTCTTTACTAAACTTGATCTTCATTCTGGCTACCACCAGATACATATGAAAGAGGCAAACATTCCCAAGACTACCTTTAGAACTCATGAGGGCCACTATGAGTTTTTGGTCATGCCCTTTGGCTTGTGTAATGCCCCATCCACCTTCCAAAGCCTCATGAATCATGTCTTCCGTCTTTTTCTCTGTCATTTTGTCTTAGTTTTCTTTGATGATATCCTCATCTATAGAAAAACCTGGACATACCATCTTGCCTATGTGGATCGATTTCTCCATCTACTCTCTCAGCACCAACTTTTCTTGAAACAGTCTAAATTTTCTTTTGGTGCCTCGGAAGTCGATTACTTGGGTCATATGGTTGGCAAGGATGGCGTCAGGGTGGATCCTAAAAAGATTGAAGCTATGCAAGACTGGCCTCACCTAAATACTCTCAAAAGCTTGTGTGGATTTCTCGGCTTAATAGGTTATTATCGCAAGTTTTTTAAGAATTATGGAAAGATTGCAGCACCTCTCACTACACTCTTAAAAAAGAACTCTTTCACTTGGACTCCAATCATTGCTCAAGATTTTCAAACCTTGAAGATGGCCATGTGCACCACTCCAGTCCTGGCCCTTCCTGATTTCACAAATACCTTTGTCTTGGAATGTGATGCTTTAGGAAAAGGAATTGGTGTTGTCCTTATGCAAGAGGGTCGGCCTTTGGCCTTTACCAGCAAGCAATTGTCTGAAAGAAATCTAGGCAAATCAATCTATGAAAAGGAAATGATGGTTATTATACATGTCGTTGATCTGTGGCGCCCTTATATATTGGGGAAACGCTTCCAAATTAAGACATACCATCAAAACCCCAAGTATTTTCTGGAACAACGCATTTCCTCCCTGGAGCAACAAAAATGGGTGACCAAGCTCTTTGGATATGATTATGAGATCATTTACAAAAAAGCCAAAGACAATGTGGTTGCGGATGCACTTTCCCAAAAATATGAAGATGATGGATCCATTTTTTCTCTTTCCTTCATTGTACCAGATTGGATCCAAGCCGTCCGCCAAGAATGGCTACATGATCCCAAAAGTTCATAGTTGATTCAACAATTACAGTCCAATGCTCCAGCTTCCCCAGGGTACTTTTGGCTCCATGATGAGCTTCGATACAAAGGTCATTTGTATTTAAGTAAACAATCCAAAATTAAATCCACGATACTTTCTGAGCTTCATGCTACACACACAGTTGGGCACTTCGGGTTTACCAAAACCTATGACAGGGTCAAACGCTCTTTTTTCTAGGATGGCATGAAACAAGACATTCATAATTTTGTAGCTGAATGTGATGTGTTTCAACACAACAAGGGTGAAACAGTCAAATCTTCGAGCACACTACAACCGCTTCTAATTCCACCTGCTATTTGGAGGGATATCTCTATATATTTTATTACAGGCTTACCCAAATCAAGAAATAAATCAGTCATCATGGTGGTTGTTGATCTCCTTTCCAAGTATGCTCATTTCTGTGATCTTCAACACCCATTTATAGCATCCACAATGGCTCAAATTTTCATGGATCATGTCTTCAAGCTTCATGGCATGCCACATTCTATTGTTTCTAATCGTGACCCAACTTTCACCAGCAATTTTTTGCAAGAACTGTTCAAGCTACAAAGCACCCGATTGCATCTCAACACATCTTATCATCCCTAGACTAATGGTCAAACGGAAGTTGTCAATAAGTGTTTGGAAACATATTTGAGGTGTTTTTCCTCAGAAAATAAAAATCAGTGGGATCAATGGTTACCCCTAGTTGAATGGTGGTACAACATTTCATACCACACATCTATGCGCATGACTCGTTTTGAAGCAGTATATGGACAAAAGCCACCTTCAGTTCTCTCATACTTACCTGGTGTCTCGAAGGTCCATGCAGTTGACCAAACGCTTATAGTTCGAGAGGCTATTCTCTGTACCCTCAAAACGAATTTGGTCATGGAACATAATCGCATGAAGCAACAAGCAGATCAAGGTCACTCTGAACATCAATTTGCAGAAGGGGATCATGTGTTTCTTCGACTGCAACCTTACAAGCAAAATTCCCTCAAGACCGAGCATTGTCAGAAGCTAGTGCCCAAATTTTATGGTCCTTATACCATTCTCAAGTGTGTGGGACAGGTGGGCTATCAATTATATTTTACCAATCATTCTAAGATACATCCTATTTTTCATGTTTCATGCTTAAAGAATGTGATTGGAACTAAGTGCCAAATTCAAACCAACCTTCCTGAGTTAGATGAAGAAGCATCCATTTAGATAAAACCAAAAGAAGTTTTGGACCAGCATGAGCATCACCTGCATTAGAGAACCATCAAGGAAGTGTTATTCCAGTGGAAAGATACAACTCCAGCAGATGCCACTTGGGAACCAACTGCCATTCTGCAACAATTTCCACATCTCAAGCCTTGAGGACAAGGTTGTTTTTAAGGGGGTGCTGGTCACTATAATTGCTTAATTGATTCAAACAACCAAGTGATACATGAATTGTTAACCCAGGGAAGTATGTTATTTCAAAGATAACCACGCACTATATATGCTCAATTCCAAAAGCAACTTAGAGTTGTAGTAAAAGAAACTATACTAATCACACTTGCCTTGAATGAACTGAAGTTCTGATTTAAATCACAGGAAAGCAACCTACCTATTGCAGATCTTAAATATTAATTAAAAGAATCCTGGATTACATTAAAATAACACTTGCAACGGGAAATAACAACTATTCTTCAACCAGAGAACAGGACCCTTACTCTCAACAGAGACTTCAGTACTTTAATTCTGATTAACACTCTTTCATGAAAACAGTAATGCAGAGAAAGCTAACTCTATCTAGCAGAGAACAAGACCATCTAATTCCTTCCTTTCTAAGCAGGAACCTTAAGCCCTATCCCTGATTAGCACACTTGTGAAAATAACTGAGATCTACAGAGAACAGGATCTCCCGATTCCTTCCTTTCTGAGCAGGAACCCTTGACCCAGTTTATGGCTAGCACACTTGCTGAAGTAATTGAAATCTACAAAGAACAGGACCTTCCGATTCCTTCCTTTCTGAGCAGGAACCTTTAACCCAGTTTCTGGCTAGCACACTTGCAGAAGTAATTGAAATCTACAGAGAACAGGACCTTCCGATTCCTTCCTTTCTGAGCAGGAACCCTTGACCCGGTTTCTGGCTAGCACATTTGCAGAAGTAATCGAAATCTACAGAGAACATGATATTTTGATCCCTTCCTTTCTAAGCAGGAACCCTTAACCCAATCTCTGGCTAGCACACTTGCAAAGGTAATTGAAATCTACAGAGAACTGGACGTTCTGATCCCTTCCTTTCTGAGCAAGAACCCTTAACCCAATCTCTGGCTAGCCTTATAAAGTCATCGCACAAGATTGCTAATAAAAAGAATTACGAATTTCATTCAATAAACTAAGACAGAGTTCAGTAGTGTTTCGGCAAAGCGGAATTCATTAAAAGTAGTGTTTCAACAAACAAAAGTTAATCAAATCATAAACAGAGATTGTACTAACACACTTCTAAAACTAACGGGTGAATCTTGTGATAAAGGTGGGCCCTCCCTTCTCACAAGATTCCCCTGAAACGAGAAAGCTAGAGAAGGATACTCAAAGCAGTCTTTTATTCATCTGTCAAAATATCATTTTCCAATCTGGAAATGAAGTATGTCCCACTCTCTGAAGCTTTTCAATACATAAAAACTTGGATCCTTCGAATGATGATTTCCTCTTATTTAAAGAGGGAACCCCTTCGATACAATTGATAAAAAATTGCAATGTGTATCTGAGTCCTATCTTTAGTCAGATCTACTTTCTAAACCAGAATAGGATGTCCTAGTCCTGTGCAACATAATACTATTACAGGTGTTGAATGAGGTATTGTTGTTACGGTTGGAGTAACAGCTTCTTCTCATTGCTGCTGATTGTTGTTTCAGCATCGCAATTCGCGGGTTGTTTCAGCCATGTGAATTGTGCTCTTGATGTGTCAGCATTCGTATGTAGGAGCGATGGTTGGTGCTTGACCGCTGACTGTAACGGCTTTGTGTTTCATCATCGTCGGTCCTGGCGGTTTCTTCTGTGTTTCAGCATCGTCGGTTCTGGCGGTTTCCTCTTTGTTTCAACATCTGCGACTCTGGACTGTGTAACAGCTCTGTGTTTCAGCATCTGCAACTCTGGACTGTGTAACAGCTCTGTGTTTCAGCATCTGCGACTTTGGACTGTGCAACAGCTCTGTGTTTCAGCATCTGCGACCTTGGACTGTGTAACAGCTCTGTGTTTCAGCAACAGGCTTCAAATGATAATCTGCAGTTTGAACACTTATACATTTCTAATCAATGGTTAAGTACGAGAGTGATGTAAAATATTATGCAAAATAGATTAAACG
>JZKD02S2191250.1:148165-169787 GCA_000966675.3 Picea glauca | reverse complement strand
GACCTTCTGATTCCTTCCTTTCTGAGCAGGAACCTTTAACCCAGTTTCTGGCTAGCACACTTGCAGAAGTAATTGAAATCTACAGAGAACAGGACCTTCTGATTCCTTCCTTTCTGAGCAGGAACCCTTGACCCGGTTTCTGGCTAGCACATTTGCAGAAGTAATCGAAATCTACAGAGAACGGGATATTCTGATCCCTTCCTTTCTAAGCAGGAACCCTTAACCCAATCTCTGGCTAGCACACTTGCAAAGGTAATTGAAATCTACAGAGAACTGGACGTTCTGATCCCTTCCTTTCTGAGCAGGAACCCTTAACCCAATCTCTGGCTAGCCTTATAAAGTCATCACACAAGATTGCTAATAAAAAGAATTACAAATTTCATTCAATAAACTAAGACAGAGTTCAGTAGTGTTTCAGCAAAGCAGAATTCATTAAAAGTAGTGTTTCAGCAAACAAAAGTTAATCAAATCATAAACAGAGATTGTACTAACACACTTCTAAAACTAATGGGTGAATCTTGTGATGAAGGTGGGCCCTCCCTTCTCACAAGATTCCCCTGAAACGAGAAAGCTAGAGAAGGATACTCAAAGTAGTCTTTTATTCATCTGTCAAAATATCATATTACAATCTGGAAATGAAGTACGTCCCACTCTCCGAAGCTTTTCAATACATAAAAACTTGGATCCTTCGAATGATGATTTCCTCTTATTTAAAGAGGGAACCCCTTCGATACAATTGATAAAAAAATTACAATGTGTATCTAAGTCCTATCTTTAGTCGGATCTACTTTCTAAACCAGAATAGGATGTCCTAGTCATGCGCAATAGAATACTATTACAGGTGTTGAATGAGGTATTGTTGTTACGGTTGGAGTAACAACTTCTTCTCATTGTTGTTGATTGTTGTTTCAGCATCGCAATTCGCGGGCTGTTTCAGCCACGTGAATTGCGCTCTTGATGTGTTAGCATTCGTATGTAGGAGCGACGGTTGGTGCTTGACCACTGACTGTAACGGCTTTGTGTTTCAGCATCGTCGGTCCTGGCGGTTTCTTCTGTGTTTTAGCATCGTCGGTTCTGGCGGTTTCCTCTGTGTTTCAGCATCTGTGACTCTGGACTGTGTAACAGCTCTGTGTTTTAGCATCTGCGACTCTGGACTGTGTAATAGCTCTGTGTTTCAGCATCTGCGACTTTGGACTGTGCAACAGCTCTGTGTTTCAGCATCTGTGACCTTGGACTGTGTAACAGCTCTGTGTTTCAGCAACAGGCTTCAAATGCTAATCTACAGTTTGAACACTTATACATTTCTAATCAATGGTTAAGTACGAGAGTGATGTAAAATATTATGCAAAACAGATTAAACGTATAGTAATGAGAAGGGACGTTGTATACCTTTGGAATGATCAGATAAAGTGATAGTATGAGTTTAAATATGGGTGATCAAGAGTATAATAGTGGAAAAAAGGTACATTGTGTGGTCCTAACAGGGGGTGGACATGTTAGGTTCCTAACCCGCACATAGGTAGAACAATATATTCGGATGTAATAAAGGTCAATATTAATAAGGCCTTTCAATAAAATAGAATAAGTCGAATGTAATAATACCTAATAGAAGCTTCCACTTCTAGAAGGATCTTCCTCTAGATGCTTCTTTTGATAGACATATTTAGTATAAATAGGATTTGAGGGTATGAGAACCCTAGTTTGGATATTATTGTAATAGAGCTCTGCTCGACTGGAGGTTTCCCCTTCGAAGAGGCCAGTGAACATTTCTTTCATAATCAAAGTGTTATTTATGTTGTTATTCTTATATCATTTTAGTGTTATTGTGGTGATTGTTTTGGTTATATTGTTGTTATTATGCCATTTCTAGCATTTTATTTTTGTTCTGCATACTTTTTATATCTGGTATATTACATCTATGACCATAATGAATCATACTATAGCTATCTTCATGACTACACTAAAGAATTTCTTGAAAATAGTCAAAAGTATGTCTTGGAAATAAAGGAAATGCTCAAGGATAGTGAAAATATAATATATGACCAGGACAATCAGTTACAAGAGAAATAAGAGGAGATCGAGAAGTTGAAGAAATAAATTAGTCAAGTAAAAGAAAAGGAGAAGGAAGATGATGAGCTTAGCAATTAGAATCATATCTTGGAAATAAAAGAAAAGTTCAAAGACAACAAAGAAATCATATATGAGCAAAAAATTCAGTTAGAAAACAAAGAAGAAGAGATCAAAATATTGAAAACAAAAGTTGTTGATCTAACAAAAGAAAAGGAAGAGGAAATAAAGAAACTGAAAAATGAAACCAATCAAGCAAAATAAGAAAAGAAGGAAGATGATGAACCAAGCAAAAACTTTGCAGAACTAAGGGAAAGCTATGTCAATATTAAAATTCAACTTGAAGAAGCCAAAAGGAGAGAAGAGGTAGTAAGGAACTAGTTGGACAAAAAGGAAGAATGATTTCATGAGCTAGAAGCGGAAGTTGTGAATCTTAGAAATAAGGTTGAGAAGTCAGACACCCAAATCAAGTTCTTGAACAACTCCATGACCCTGGATGAGATCTTGGATAGTCAGAGATCACCAAATGACAAATCCGGTCTTGGATACAACAAGGAAGAAATCAACACTCCTAAGAAATATGATGCAGGTCCTTCATTCATAAAAGGTGAAAATAGGTCTGGCACAGTTCCTTCAGTTGTAAAGGATGAAAACAAGTCTGACACAGGTCCTTCATTTGTAAAGGATGAAGACAGGTCTAAAACAACTCCTTCATTTGTAAAAAGTGAAAGCAGGTATGACTCAAGTTCTTCACGTTCAAAGAATAAAATCAACGCTACAAAATTTATAAGATCAGATCAAGGAAGACATCCATAATCTATTCATATACCTTAAAGAAATTTCACAAGAGAGACACCTTCATGGATGAATCAAAGAAGGTATGAAAGTGTTTTTAACAGTTATTATTTTTCTTGTAATGAATATGGTCATAAAGCCTTGGATTGTAGGAACCATGAAAGAAAATAAGTTGGTAGGTTCAACAATAGTATAAGATGTTGGAACTACAATCATGTTGGACATATTTTTGCACATTGTTACACTATGAGATGATATAGCTGTGGTGGATATGGCCACAAAGCCTATAACTGTTGGAACTCAAGAAAATAGTCAATGAGAAATACTTCACATAGTACAACAAAAGGAGTAAATGGAACATGGAAGAAAAATGAAGTTGCAGTAATAGAAGATTAGAGAACGAAGTTCAAGAAACCAGGACACTCACAGATGTGGATAGAAAATACTGAACAAGTGAACAAGAGTAAATTTAATTGCTACAAAACTAATTGTAGTCATGTGACAAGCATAGTATAAAGTTGTCTCGGGAAACTTTAGAGAAATGTACAGTAAATAAGCATCTTGGATAAAGACGGATACATTTGGTTAGAGACCGATGAGAATCAATAGGCAGATCCAAGAATTGTTTGAATAATATGAGCTACAATTGTGCACTATTCCAATAGGACAGTGGCATCTGCAGAAGCATCATTATGTGTACAAAATGAGGTATATTACATCCTGTAGAATTAACAAGGGGAGAACAGTCAGTAAAAACTCAAGGTAAGTTTTGGTTAATAAGAAAGTAATTAGATTAAGTTTTGAAAAGACTTGATCACTACAAAAAATTGTATCAAGAAGACTACTCATTTGAAACACAAAAATCCCAAACAATTGAGATAAGAAGTTAGATAACAGGGGAAGAAACCTTGTCAGGAAGAACTACCTTTTCATAAACAAATGGGGACAGTAGTCAGAAGCAGAGAGAGAACATATTGACAGGGGGAGTCATTCAGCTATGACAGGCAGAACATGACTGTAGGTAGAGTTACCCAAGCTCAGATTCTGGTCAGTAACATACAGATCTTTACTATAGGAGGAAAAATCCTTTGCCATTGATGTCAAAGGGGGAGAGAAACTTCATAAGAGGAAAGCATCATCACAGGGGGAGTTTTGTATATGAAGTTAGTGTGTTTCCCACAATGAAAAAGGGGGAGATTGTTGGACATATTTTCATTGATCAGCGATTGTGGTTAACTCACCAACATCGCACAACCTCCAATTGTGGATTTTGGGTGACGATTTAAATCACTCGCAAGTTGTGTTTCCGAAATCATCCTCGATCGTGGATCTGCTTCGAGAATATTCCCAACTTTTGGATCACATTTTGAGTGGAAGGATAGGATAAGCAAGGTAAAAAGGTTGAGAGTTTGACTATCCAAATGCCCGTCAGCCGTCGAATCAAACCCGAGGTCTTGTCAAGCCGTCAGATCATTTTCGAGTGGAAGGATAGGATAAGCGAGGTAAGATCTGAGATATCATTCATGCAAACTTTCATCAATCATTGGATAATTCTAAGTGGAAGGACAGGATAATCCATAAGAGAAGCACTGCAGACAAATCAAGTCGTTGATCTAAGATCTAGATAGAATGAACATCCTTCACTTCGAGTCTAAATATGTGAGGAACTTATGCTTCGTTAGTTTGATATTTGAAATACCCGGAGCCAGAAAATCTGAAGTGAATAAGGACCATCGAATTTGGAGGACATAACGAGGAACATTGGATGAAGGTTGTTGATCAGCAGACCACGTCAGCAAGGACGTGTGGGAGATCCATGTTAGCGAACCTCGTCAGCAAAGATGCATGGAAGACAATGTCGACAAAGACACATGGCATAATCAGATGATGACAACTGTCAAGAGAAAATTGACTCATGCCATGTCAACAAGTGACGTAAGAAAGTTACGTCACTCTGGGATAATTTCTTCGAGAGTTTTACCACGAACGAATGTTAAAAGTCCCGAAGGACGAAGGTTTGAATTCTCTTTCATTCATCGATCCGAGATACCCTTCGGATACTATCCTGACCGTTAGATCAAGGAGATGAACATGTGTCACATCAGGAGATCTACATCGACATCAACAAGAATCTGTGGCAGACCATGTCAGCAAGGACACATGGCACAGTCAGAGAACAAAAAGTGTCAAGATGAATCGACATTTCTGGTATGTGAAAATCATGAATCAGAGTGACACATGGCAACTACTCGTCTTGTGACACGTCAGCAAGCAACGTAAGAAACTTACGTCACTCCAAGATTTTTTATTCATGAGATATACCACCAGCACTTGCCCAAAGTCCCAAAGTCCTGAATGTCAGAGTCCTGAAGTGGACATAAGACGTTTGATCTGAAAGATCACTTTGGGAGCATTCCTGATTGTCAATCTACTACAGTGGAAGGATAGTGTAAGTGAAAATGTTAACCGACAACAAGGGGTCTCCACCGTTGATGACTTACACAACAGGTGATCACTCCGGAGGAAAATGGAGCAGCGTTTATTCGAAACCTTCGAAGTCCCAAACATCGAAGTCCCGAAGAAAACATAATTCATCCAATATGAAAGATCGCTTCAGAAGTATTCTTGACTATTGAGCATACTACAATGAAATTTGAGGCCTAAGAATTCTGAAGCCCAGAGATTTGAAAGGATCTCGAACGTTGATCAAGAGAGGGACATGCATCAATGGTTTGTCAGCTCCAGAAGATTGACGTACAGATAAAAGAATGGGTTGAGACTCGAAATATCCAAAGTTCGGAGACCTAAAGGAGATATCGAACATGGATCTGATGTTCGGTTGCACTCACGAACGTTGATCAAAATACAGTGAAAGGATAGCGTAAGCATAATAGTCTAAAGACCCAGAGTAAATGGTGGTCATCCATCACAACAATTGATTAAGTCCCGGTCGTCAGATTAAGAAATGAAAGTATAGATGTAAGGATCGAAGATAACCATTGATATGGTTCCAAGATATAATGTGAATCGTCTGATCTGTTCAGAGATATCGTATTCGGGATATTTGAAAGGTTTGAAGTCACGAAGACCCGAAGGGCAAAGACCCAAAGTCCCGACAATCATCCATCTCATCGGGAGAATGAATCATGGCCTTTGAATTGATAATCTCTCATGCGCTCGTCTCTCCTAACGTGAGGGCACCACCGTCTGTCATATGGTCAAGAGATTTTAAAGGGCAAAATGTATGGGTCGCTTAAATTTTTAAGGTTGTGGTTCTACGCCATTGATCATATGAATTGGTTTGAAGGAAGTGATGATCTATGTTATCACAGAGACGAAGGAAATAAATCCATGTCTGTGATCGATTTGTAAAAGGAAAAGGGAATTCCAGGTGGAAAGTTGAAGACTCGGATTGATGAAATGGTGGTCCCAAAAGACATTGTAAATAGACAAGTTATTTATAAATTTTTACACAAGTCATCTCAATAACTTAAACAAGTTTTGAGCATAATCCACTATAAATAAAACCATGATTAGTTCACTTGAAACAATGCTTGTGTATGAAGCGTGGCTTGTGAAGTGAAGAGGCAGATCTAGACCTGAGGTCCATGCGAATATAAGAGAGAGATGTAGAAGTGAATATTGGGTGAAGATATCAGAGGAAATATAAAGTGAAGAAGGCACGAATTTCAGAGAGAAGATGAAATGCGGTGATGAGTGTTTTTATGATATACCTCTGATAATGAGATAGAGTTGATTCTATAATGGATCACTACTACTGGAGTTGAATAAACTCTAGTTGGATAGACTGGTTTCTATCAACAAGCTGGGTCTTGCTTGAGAGTTGGTTCTCTTCGATGAGTTGGTGCTCCTTACTTCAGTTAGTGTTGAAACAAATCAATTGATGCTGGGAAAATCCTCTTTCACATATATTTATATTACGATATTCATATCAATTATACAAATGCTAATACAAACATCGAGTGTCTCTGTGTCCATTTTAATTATGATTTGATTGTTCTTAATCTATTCAAATATGTTTTAATTGCTAACCCATGAGAAGAAAAGGTTAGAATAGTCCACACACTAATTCACCCCCCCCATATTAGTGTGGGCGGTGTGTTCAACAAAGAAAAATTGTGTTGAAGCAGTTGACAGTAGCAGTGTCTTGGTTGAATTACAATGATGTTTTCTTTGGTTTGGAGTTGATTGTTGTTGTCCTTGAGAAGTAACCACTTTTTTTCCCTCTCATCATACCATGTTTCGCTCAATACAAACCCCTCACATATCCCAGGACCCTTTATTCACCCCCTGCTCATTGATTAACAGTTAAACAATTTGTATGGATTGGATTGTGTGAGTCTGATACATTGTTGAGCCAAAATCTATTTCATATTTTTAAGAGTTCTCATGTATGGTTATTTAAAAGGATTATTTTCTAATTAATCATGCATGGAGGAATGAGTTTTTTCAGCCGAGGTAGCCATGGCCGAGGAAACTGAGGGAGAGTTAACTGGAATAGAGGCCCAAGAAGGCCAAGGTTCTCCATACATTTTGATGTTGACTCACAAGATCTTGGCCAGTTGTTTTAGGCTGGATTTTTCAATTGGATTGGGCAAGGAGTGGTCCAACCCAGGATTGAAAGGCCTCCTTTCCAAGTCCTGTGAGCCCCTAGTATCCCTGTGCCTCCTCACATCTCATTGCAACCCGAGGTTCCTGCAAATGATGGATGGCAAGAGATTGTCCACCCGACGGTCTCCCAACATCATGGTTGGCCTAATTTATCCCTACCTGCTCCTCCTCCCATTAACCCAATTGTCCAAACTTCCCCCACTCACCAGTGTAGTCCTCTCATGCTAGAAAAATGTTGAAAACCGAGGCCCAACATTCCCTTGACAATGGAAAAGCCTTTGGTTCCCCTTCCTCACCCTCCAATGGCTCTGACAAATCTGTGTCATCCTGGATGCATTTGAGGGATGATTGTTCCCACGTAATCAACGAGATTAGGCCTAAAGGTTCAGTGCATCCAAAGGAAAATTTAGGAAAATCGAAGGGTGACAGCAGCAATCAAGGAAAGATTGCATTTATGTTCTAAGGCTTTTGTGACCATTGTTTTGATCAGAAAGTTCTTTCGTATTTATCGCATAGGTTTTTTGATTTATCACAATAGAAAATTCAGAGAAGCAATCGAAATTGAAAAACAACCTAACAATCTAAACAGAGATGATGGATGGAAAATTAGTCAAAATTGGATCCCTACCTTAGCCAATATGAATAATTCTAGATATTAATTTATAAAAAAAAATCCAGTCGGCTCTTATTAAATAAAAAATTAATAAACTAACAAATAAATAATTATTAAACAAACAAATAAATAATTATTAAACAAACAAATATAATTTCTTAAGTTTTATAATTTTTTATTTCATTTTTAATAAGTTGGCTCCTTATAACAACTTTTCAAGTATTTATACACCTGTTATATCCTTTTTCCTTCATTTCTCACAAACGTTTTCCTGATGATGGTCCACACTAGTTTGGTCTGAAACGTCGAAAATCAAAAAACCTATGCGATAAATCTGAAATAACTTTCTGATCGAAAGATTGCATCTCAGAGTGGAAAATATGGATTTTGAGTTTTTTATTTTATCTATTGTTGATGACAGTCGACTTCAGGTATTTTTGGACAGCATGTTTTATTTTTGGATATATGAGTAATACTTTTTTTTTTTAAATAATTTCAAATACCATGATCTAAATTGTCAAAGGTGAATATGATGATGGGATCCACAAGGAAGTGTGTTTTTCTTAACTAGCTAGTTATGTTATGATTGTTATGAGCTAAAGGGAGTCACAAGGGGTCCCACCTACTAGTTATTATTTATTTATAACCCTTATTATGATTATTACTTCCCCCCCTTAACTAAAAAGTTGGTTGAATCTTTAGTTAAATTAACTAATGAGGTGGTTCAACTACCTCAACCAATTCTGATTTGCTTAAAGGCAAAAGGAAATGGAGGGACGGGGAGAGATAGAAGTAGAAGTATACTAAGGTTTTGTCTTTGAGTTTATGTTGAGATAGTTCAGTTTTCATCCATTCATTTAAGCATCACAAGCCTAATTCTCTTTTATGATAGCAGGGTCTTATTGTAGACATCAATATTCAGGGCTGAATTACATCATTCAAGCACTTGTCTTTCAGAGGTGTTGATCTATCTTTGATAGTCTTTGTAGACTTGTATGTTTGTGAATTAGTTTTCATGACTGACAAAGGATATTGTGCAGAGTCGAGTGGGCAACAATCTGTGGCAAGTTGATCCAACTTTTAGAGTTTAATTTTGGTTTTCTGTCAGAGGTCCTTTTGTATGTTCCATCGGGGATGTCTAAGTTTGACTTTGGTCCAAAATTTCTGTATGATATTTTGTAAAGAAAATGACTCTTTGGTGAATTGGAATGAAATAAAGGATTTCTTTATGTCTCATCTATCTTGATTATCATCTTGGTGTCTTTACTTCTGTCTTTACATTTATTTCAACAACTGTTATATTTAGAAAATTACATAAAAAGTAAATTTCCAGCAAGCTTTTCTATTAATAAAAGACTAGCCTAAGAACTTGTAATTAATACTTGTGAGTTAGGATGTTATTTTTGTTGGCTATAAACATAGGGTGATATTCCCATATATTTTTATTTAGCCAAGAAGAATCTGAAAATGCTTGAGTAAGATCATTTCATATCTTTTCCTCAACACCCATGAATCATCCATTCCCTTCTAGGACTGGTGTGTAGAATCTGATGATGAACAAATTGAAGAAATCCTTTCCAGAGATACCCAAGTTATAAAGTTGTTTCCCTGAAAGGATATAAATTGCACTACAAAGGTCCACCATCTGACGCTCCATCCTCCAAAGAAGAAATCATTCCCCTTAGAAAAATAACTCCTCCCCCTCTTCTCCCAAAACAAAACAACACAGTTCTAGAAAAAACTAATAATAAAACTGGCAAGACTAATGTAGAAAATAAGGATAAACAAAGCATATCTAGTACTATTGAATATAATGAAAAGGTGATTCAAGGGAAATCTAAGAAAGCTAAGAGTGATTTGAATTCACATGCCCTATATTATAATGTAATCAAAGACATGAATAAAATTAAAGCTAATATTTCCATGTTTGATATTTTCTCTCTTCCGCAACAACATGAACTTCTACATGATTCTTTCAAACCCCATGAGATTCAAACAAAAACTATTGGAGTTATTGAAATATTAGCCTCTAGAAACGATACACCAGAAATCCACAAGGTAGAAATAGCATCATCTATAAATGCGGCAAGCATAGGTGCTTTTTTAAAATCATAGGTACCACCTTTTCTTCTTATGAAATTTTTAATTTCAATTTAAATAATTGTTTAGCAGATTTTGGTGCCTCTTCCAACATCAAGCCTTTTTTTGTTTTCCAAAAGATAAATGTTGTTCCGCAAATAAAAAAAACCAAGATTATCCAATTAGATAGGACATATGTTAAAGTAAAAGGGGAACTCGTGGATGTGTTAATCATATTTTCATCTGATCCAAGGGTTCATCAGACTATAGATATAGTTGTAGTAGACATTCCAGAAAGTTATGGGTTTCTCTTGAGTAGAGATTGGTCAGCTAAACTTCAAGGTTATTTCTCTACTGACTATTCTCATCTATAGCTTCCCTATAAAGGTAAAGAAAATAAAATTTGGGTTAACAATTAAGCACACATGAAGCACGCAGTGAAAAAATTATAAGGTAAGAATGAGCCCATTAGCTTTTCTCATTCCATCCTAGGAAATTATTTTTTCAAGACTGATTATGGTTGTTATGAAGCTCAGACTTATGAAATACCATTTGAAATACAATCAAGCCTTCTTCCATGAGTACATAATGGTGCATGTCCTGTACTTACTAACTTAGGATTTAGTTTGACTAGAAAAAATAACATCCTGGATATGTGGACCATGTTCTTTGACGGTTCTAAAACATAGGATGCAGTCGACATAGTATGTGTACTGATCGACCCTAGTCGAGGAAAAACACTCATATCATGTCGATTAGAGTTTTAATGCACCAACAACACTACCTAATATGAAGCCTTAGTGCAAGGCCTCAATAAGGCCATTGACCTCAAGGTAAAACCCCTGAAAGTGTTTGGTGACTCGGAGATCATTATTTGACAGGTAAGAAATAATATTCATTGCTTGTCTCTGCATCCGAAAGCCTGTAAACAAGAGGTATGGAATATTATTTATTCATTTGATGCATTTAATATTAATTCTATACCTCGTGATAAAAATGTAGACACTGATATTTTGGCCAATGCATCATCTAGGTTTATGCCTCCTGACGATGGTTTTTTGGTTGAAATAATGTTTAGGCCATCCATACCTGACAATGTGACAATTTGGAGAGTATTCAACTATGAATCTCAAAGTGTCAACTTCCTTAATAGTTCAAACACATTCCAAGACTCAGTGATCGATGATGAAATACATAAACAAGAGTTGCAAGCTTATCGAGAAGGAACTAATAAGGTAAAGACAAATTGTGTTCCAAAGAATGTTTTGACTCTTGAAAAGTTATTTGATTGATAGTCTAATTTCAGAAGCCATCTAATCCAAAGACCAATTGCTCCATGATGATGCATTTCTTGGTCAAATTGGGAACATCCGAACAACCTAATTACTTCAACTTGGATACCTGTTGTTTAGATTCAAAAAAACATACGTTCATAAAATTGTTCAAAAAGTATCGAGATGTTTTTGCCTATACATATGACGACTTGAAAATTTATGATACACGAATAATACAACATGTGATTCCCATCAAGGACCAAGACATTTTAGCAGAAGCTTAGAAATATACATCCTACTCTTGAACCTCTTATACAAAAGGAACTAAAGAAGTTGTTAGATTCCTGAATAATTTTTAAAGTAAGACCTTCAACTTTGGTATCTAATATGGTGCCCATAAGGAAAAA
This sequence comes from Picea glauca, assembly GCA_000966675.3. Classification (NCBI taxonomy): domain Eukaryota; kingdom Viridiplantae; phylum Streptophyta; class Pinopsida; order Pinales; family Pinaceae; genus Picea; species Picea glauca. The sequence continues at coordinate 157,920 of JZKD02S2191250.1, read as the reverse complement.
TTCAGGAGAAATAAGAATTTGTATAGACTTAATAAATCTAAATCGTGCTTCCAACAAAGATAACTATCAAGTTCCCCCAATGGAACAAATCTTGCAACTTGTCTCTGGGTCTCAACTATTTTCTCTACTACATGGATTTTCAAGATATAACCAGGTTCTTGTGGTAGAACCAGACCAATTAAAGACCAATTTTCAAACTAAATGGAGAACTTACGCTTACAAAAGAATTCATTTTGGTCTTTTAAATGCAGGAGATACCTTTCAAAGGGAAATTGATATTTCTTTCAAAGGATTAATTGGTCAAAGCATGGTGGTTTACCTTGATGATGTTACAATTTATTCATAAAAAAAAATACCACCCAAAACATCTTAAGCAGATTTTCGAGCGTTGCAGAAAATACATAATTTCGCTTAACCCCAAGAAAATTGTATTTGTCATTTCAAAAGGAATTTTATTGGGGCACGTTGTTTCAAAATAAGGAATTTCGGTGGATCTAGAGAGAACCAAAGCCATTTTACAAATTTCTCCACCACACAGCAAGAGGTCCATGCAATTTGTTTTTGGAAAAATAATTTTTGTTAGAAGATTTGTTCCAGACTTTGTTGAAATTGTAAAACCTTTACAAAAGATTACTAAAAAGGATGTGCAATTAAAATGGACACCTCTAGACAAGGAAGCATTTTAAAATATTAAAATATCTATAGCCGATGTGCCATCTCTTCGAAGTCATGATTTTTCAAAATATTTCCTGCTATATACATTTGCATATGAGCATTCACTAGCAGCAACACTCACACAAAAGGATGAACAAGGAGAAAAATACCATATTTCTTTTATGAGCATTGGGTTACAAGGTGTTGAACTGAATTATCCTCTGGTGGATAAGCAATATTTTTCCTTCCATAAAGGAATCAAGCATTTCAGACTGTATATCCTAAAAAATCGCACTAAATTCATCGTTATACACCCTGAAGTGAGATCCTTTTTCGTTCAAAAGGAATTGGGTGAAAGACGATGAAATTGGATGACGACTCTACAAGAGTATGACCTCAAATTAAAACCAGCCAACATCGTGAAGGGTCAAGGATTGTGTAAATTAGTGACACAAGGAGATGATGTTGAAGAGGATGGTTGGAAATATGAACAGATAATGTATACTCAACAAGTTCCATATGTTCCAGCCATTGAAGTATCATGTTACAATGATCTTAAGTATTATTTACAACGTGGAACCACTCCATGCCATCTCAATGTTAAGAAAAAAATAGCGGTGCGACTGAAATATTTATAGTATCAATTATTACATGTCATCTTGTTAAAAAATAATTACGACAGAGTGTTACTCATGTGTCTTAAAAAATAAGAAGCTGATAAAGTTCTAAAAGATATGCACGATGGACCAGCTAAAGGTCATTTCTCAAGAGACACAATAGCTCACAAGGTGATAAGAGCGGGATACTACTGGCTCACCCTTTTCAAGGATGCTCATGTGTACTCGAGAAGTTGTGAATCATGTCAAAAAGAAACAAGGAGGGAACACAATGTCTCTTTTCCTCTCCAGTCTATAGCAATGTAAGAACCCTTCAAGTAGTGGGGTCTAGATATTATTGGTGATATAAATTCCTATCTTAAAGAGAACTGTGGTTGATCACCAAAGAAATTAGCACAATGCATTACCAAATGTTCTTTGGGTTGATCGTGTCACTCCCAAAGCTTCCATCAGAACATCCCATTATTTTCTTTTGTATGGAAAATAATTTGTATTGCCCTCAAACATTTATCTACCTTCTCTCCAACTTACACAACAGTCTCAAGGTAGAGAATGCCTAGTCATCCAAAGTCATACAAATACCTTGTTAAACCTTGAAGAAATATGTGATAAGACTAAAACCAAGTTTGAAGCTCACCAACAAACAGTAAAACATTGGTTTGATAAGAAATACGCAAGTGAGAAAGAGTTCCAAGTTGGGGATCTAGTTCTGAAATGGGATAAGCCACATGGAGATAAAGGGAAACATTCTGAATTTCAAAAATGTTGGCTTCGTCCCTACCTTATCAAAGAAAAGATTGTCCAAGGAACTTTTTGATTACAAAACCTTCAGGGAGAAATCAAATCTCTCCCTGTAAATGGCCAAGTCCTAAAACATTATATTAGTTATCCATTGAGGCTACTGGTCACTTGTACATAAATAAAACATGTTTCTAGCTTTCTCTTGATTTTGTTTCCTTAGTTAGTATGAGTTTTATTGATCTGTTTGATTACTAGTTTATCTTTTCCTTCTTTTTGGATGCCCTTGTGATTTTGGAGTTCTCACAACCTAAAGAAAGTCGCATGCTTAAACGTATCACATTCGGTGCATAGGGCCTAAACATATATGTAATAGGATGTTCATTCTACTCCTCTCCCTAGACATATGAACCCTTTGTGCACTATCACAAGTTAATATATGGTAGAGGAATGTAGCTTGTCAATATAAAGAGACACTGGGAAAACAGAGAGCCAAGAGACTGCAGTAAGCAACAAATTGTTATGTTACAAGATCTAAATGAAATGATCTAGATGATATGTTTGTAGTAGGTTAGAAATCGTGAATCGGGAAGTTTTCTCATCTATAATCAAGTTATCATATCTCACCATCATATTTGTCATTGCTAGTGCCTTTAAAGGATTAACTGGACTCCCCCCATCCACTTGTATCTCTAAATAAAAGAGAATCAAATATTATAAAAGGTAAAGGCTTGGGGAAAGGTTTTCTAGATCACATGGGACATGCAAATATCTTCTTTAGGGCTATGGATTCTCGTTGGTAGCAGAGAAAGTATTGTGACACTGGGTTGACTCTGTCGGGGCTATGGACGCTCGTTGGCAGTAGAGAAACACCAGATAAATGCATCACACTTGTATTCTCAACATTCTTTATGTTTCATTTATACTTCACTTCCTGCATCTTCCCTTCATCCATTCACTATAAAGTATGATATAAGTTTGAAACCAATCTGTTAAATTTTAACAAGTCTCGACACTCTTTGAATCACCTTTATATTTTCAATATGAATTTCATGGGACCTATTTTTTTCTTCCTTATGATTTTGTGTGTTGGATTTTTCTTCCTAATAAAATTATGAATGGATGTCATTTTTTAGACATCCAAGGCTTCACCCAGCGTGTCACCATTTGTTGTAACTGGCATTACAACCCCTCCATTTTACCTTTTATTTGGATACTTCCCTAAAATGGAGCCTCCTCATTTTTTAAGCCTAAAGAAAAATCTCATAATCCCCTTTGGTTAATCAAAAACTTATCCCGGTAACTCATGGTTCACTTGAAAAAAATGAGAAATTATTCAAAGTTGAAGTTTTAATAAATTTTTGGAAAAAATAATTTTGACTCTTCCGACCTGCTCGGAGGAGTTCCCTTCAAATCTTTCGAGCTTCTTGGAGGAGTTCCATTCAACTCTTCTGAGATGCTTGAAGGAGTTCTTTCCAATCATTTTGATAAATAAAAACCTATCGTAGAAGTTGTGTTAATAGCCTCTGATTATATTCGATGAAGTTGTGTTAAGAGCCTCTGAGCTGCTTGGAGGAGTTGTCCTAAGATCCTCTGAGCTTCTCGAAGGAGTTTTTTTCAAAGCCTCCAAGATTCTCGGAGGAGTTGTTGGAAAACCTCCGAGAAAACCTACCGCATTTATTGCTATTATAAACCTGGGGGCTATATAAAGTGAAATGGAGTTAGACCATTATCATTATACACTAGAGAGCAAGAGAGATGAGATAAACATTGTTTGAGAAAATTTTTCATTTTGTTCCTTTACACGTGGCCATGATTAAATGGTAAGTTTGTTCTTCCTCTCTTTCTTTTGTTCAAAAGATAGGGTTAACATATTGTTTCCGCTTATTTCCTTTATGTGCCTTCAACCCTAAATTGATTCTCTTTTCCTCTCGAATTTCTTCACTTTTTTGCTTCACCAATTCCAGACCCTATGCCCTTGTCCACCAACTTGACCCAGTCATGGCCATATATTGAACAAATGAATGTATTTGAAATTGATCCTTCCCCAAAACCCTTGCCTCAATTTTTAACCATTTGCAAACCTCCTCCTTCATTTTCCGTCTAGGGAAAGGAGTCTTGACCTGATTAAATCCTAAGCACCTGTCTTGTTCCTCTAAGTCATTTGATGAGTCCCTCACCATGCTTCGTATTTTCATAAATAAATCTTGAATTTTTTTTTAGTAACTCTCTGATCATATCGAAGAAGTTACTACTAACTTCCCCGATATGCTCAGGAGAGTTATTATTAACTCTTCTGATCTGCTTGGACAAGATACTAATAACTCCTCTGAGTAGATTGGAGTAATTTTTTGTGAAACATCCAAGCACCCGAAGACTATATGATACTCTTTGAATGTTGCTCGGAAGAGTTAATATTAACTCATTTGAACTGCTCAAAGGAGTTACTATTAACTCCTCCAAACTACTTGGAAGAGTTATTCTTTTTCCCTTCGATTTGAATTTAAAATTCTTCTATTTCATCAGGTTAATGCCAAAGTATTTCACACTCATAATATTAGTAGGAAATTTATTGATATATAAATAGCATGATCCAAATTTATCTTGTATGTAGGTTTAGACATGTCACCGTGAAAAAAAGCAACAATGAAGACAGTAGGAGTTGAACTATTTGGTAGCTCTCAACAGATAAAAGATACGAAAAGTATTAGGACTGTATACGACGATACATCAGAAAATTTGGACAAAGAAGGAGGGACATTGAAATGAGGGGAATTCCATTACATGTTCAAGGAACCAAGTGAACTCTGGGCATTTAAGAACATAAAAAAACAGGAATTTTCAGGGTGGTGGCACATCCAATAGTATTCCCTTGTGCAGATGTTATCTCATGGATTTTGAAGAATGAATACATAGATAGTAGACATATCTTTAATGCAAGGAAGGATTCCATAGCTTCATTCAGGCCTAATGATTTAGCCAAGTGTTATCACATTGAGGCCAGAAACAAAAAATTAGATGGTCATATCCTTAGTGAGTTGGAGCTCACACCAAAATATTTGTTCCCCACCTAGTATAAAACAAATAATAAGTTCAAATATCGGCTCAAGAGTCGATATCCAAAAACTAATATAAGAAGACCATGCCAATATATGGTAGCCATGATGTGCAGATTTTATGGGGAACCATATGTAACACACTTTCCTTTGTCATATATGCCATTAAGTTATTTATGTACAGATGTAGGTGCCTCATTCAACTGGGTAGACATATAGTTTGGAAAATATTAAAAATGTGATTTCATTTGTTATTCAAGAACAACTGGGTAGCTTCCCCAACTTCCATATGGATTCATATCTTTTAGACATAATGTGCATAGCTCAAAAATACCCGAACATGGGATGTAGTTGGTTACCCGTTGATGCCACTATCCATATTTACTACAAATTTATTTGGGAGAAAAAATACCGAACATATTATCAAAGGATCTGTGAAGACTTCATTGCCCCACTATATGAATTCATTTTTTTCACCTCCCCACCTTGTATGACCAACAAGGACATAGAAGTTATAAGGAGGATTGGGGATTGGTATATAATGGAGCATGGTACATATATAAGGATGTATGGCACAATGAAACCATCTCACTTACTTCCTAGGTTCATCCCTGATAATCTTGTGCTCCAGGAAGTAGCATATCAGACAATCATACATGGGGTTGGAGGAAAGTTAAGTAAATTGAAGAAATTTATATGGTCGCCATTGCCTCTTTACATTGGGAACTACTTCTTTGAAAACACCAAACAAGCCCATACAAAAGTAGATATCTTGATCTCCTATCATTTTGGAGAGGAAACATTTAGGAGACATGACCCCAAGAACATCGTCAAAGAACATCTTCATAGCATGAGACTCCCTTACGAATAAACCACCGAGTTCTGGGAAGAAGAACAAGTACATCAAAATTCCAGAACCTGTGATGAGGTTATTTTCAATAGGTAGGGTCAACCAAGAGGTAGGATCGTGGGTGAAGAAGCTACAAGAGAGACGACCAAAAAGGATGCAGAGAGAGATGAAGCTGAGAGATTTTTCGCCATCTCCCTCTCGACTCCTTCAGGTTCTACAAAAGAAGATGAAGAAGAACCAACCAAAAAAAAGAGGAGGGACAAAGAGAAAGTATTGAAGAAGAGAAATGATGCTAAAAAGAAACAAAATCTTGAATCTGAAAAATTAAAGTCCAGGGAAGAAAATGAAGCAAGAGAGAAAGTGGAGGCCAAAGCGAAAGCCATAGTCGAAAAAGAAAAAGAGTTAGTTGAAGCAACAAGAGCAGTGACAAAATTAGTAGAGAAATCTAGTCAAGAAGATAGGAATAACAAGGATGCAGATGATAGAGAGGTTGACACACACCCAATGGACTTGGATGTCCCTGGAACATCCACCGTAGATGTAAGAATAGAAATGACAAGCATCGGTTTGAGTCTCGGGCTTTGGGAACCTTTTCTGTAGACTGAAATATTAGACATTCGCAATTTCATGTATGATAGAAAAATTGGACTTATCATATAAGAAAGGGTTAAAAACGTTTGTGTATCAGAGGTATCTCTTTTATCAATAGGAAACTAGCTTCCCATCACATGATATGTCAGGGAAGACCCTATGGAAACAACTAGGGCAGAATTTGCATTCATGGATGCAACTATAGATAATATAGAAAGGATGTGGAAACAGAATGAGGAAAATGAAGTAATAATAAAAGAGATAGAATAGAAGCTCCAACAAGTAAGGATGGATGAGAGAAGTCTTCTCAATTTTAAATCCATCACAAAAAAAGTGAGAAATGAGATGAAAGGTGCCATCATCGATATGTATGAAAACCTGCTTCTCTTCCAAAAAATGGTTGCAATAGTCATTGAACAAAACGATCAGATACATATGCAGTTGACACAATACAACACTATTCGAGAAGGTATAAAATATATTGATACTTGGATAACATATAATCTTGATGCACCTTCGGAGTTATACAGATCCTTCAAATCAACAAGGAAGACATATGTATGCATTGGACCATTTCCAACAGGTAGGGAAACGAGTAGACAAAGAAGTGACCAAAGCAATGTGGATCTTCTCGAGAACTCGCAAAGAATCTAAAGAGTTGATAAGGCATTGTCGACTCCCAATGTTAGACGAACTTGGGAAGAATTTAGTCATGGAGGAATTAGTGAATGTAGTTCATAAAATAACAAGTAGGAGGAGACAAATAGTTGAAACATCACCTTTTGTCTCAACCAACCTTATTGATCAACATTTTCTACAACCAATGAAGCTCCATACTATGATACAGGCTTACATGAAAAAATTGGAGATGGATATGAGCACCTTGGATGATAGCATTTCCATGATAGAAGAAATTATGGCGAAACTATCTTACAGGAGGATTGAGTCATTGTATAACTAGTTTGAAGTTTGGACGACTTATCTCAAGAGAAAAAGATCATAGGAAAAGGAAAAACCATTGTTTTATCTTTCATCTTTTCCTAACTACCTCAAGTTTCGTCCTTTTGTGCCACTTGTCATAATAGAAGGGAATGTGAATAGTTTTGTAACTACCTCTTTAAGTTTTGGTTGCATTATAACTCATCGATTACTTTGGATTTTCTCCTAGCTAGGATAGGTTAACATAGATTAGTGATAAATTAGTTGTCATTACATACATGGTATTCATCTACATCTTTGCATTGCATCCATCCCCGCATCGGTACATCGAACCATAATCGGTAACAAAATCAAAGTTAGCAATAATGGCAGCCGGGTCAAATTCTGAATGGGACTCCTAATCCAAACGTTGTGTAATCTGATTGGGACTATATACTGGGGAGGACCCCTTGCTATTTTCGGGCGAATTTTGACCCCTCAACAAGATGTATGTGTTTAAATTTTGGTACCACATCATTGGTGATTGATTTATACCATAAATGGATCTTTTCAGCTTACGCACCAAATATTTCTTGCCCTTTACTACAAATCCCTCAGGTTGTTTCATGTAGATTTATTCTTCCAGATCCCCATGTAGAAATATTGTCTTCACAACCATTTGTTCTATTTCCAGATCAAATTTTGTAGCCATAGACATTAGTACTCTAATGGAAGTTAATTTTTCAACAGGAGAAAAAATTTCACTAAAGTCGACTCCTTCGAATTGGGAATATCCTTTTGCTACCAGTCAATCTTTGAATTTCTCGACTTGACTTGGTGCATTCATCCTCTTCTTGAATAACCATTTTCTAACAATAATATTTCTTCCACTGGGAAACTTTAATAAGTCCCATGTCTCGTTCTTATGCAAGGATTCCATCTCTTCAACCATGGCGTCCTTCCAAAGATTTCCCTCTGCTGAGTTGACTGCCTCCCCGATCGACTTGGGCTCATCATCAGTGGCAGTTAAAATGAATGCAGAATGGAATTTGGGAAGAATATACCTTTCGACATGTTTTATTACTCTTTGTGACCTCCTTACCACCAGGGTTAGTTGTTCCACCTCTTCTTCTGATCCAGTCGACTCATTTGAATTATCTTCTTCGTTTCTCAGTTCAACTACACCGTCTCATGATTATTCTCGATCTGAAAAATTTCCTCAGGCTCAGACTTACTTCTGAATTCTCTGAAGACCACATCTCGATTGTACACTATATTCCTTGATGCAGGATCCCAAAGATTATATCCTTTCATTCCTTCTTTGTATCCAATGAAAATACATTTGATTGTCTTCTTGTCCAACTTTCTCCTCTTTTCCTTGGGAACATGCACAAATGCATCACAACCAAACACTTTGAGATGTAATACCAAATGCTTCTTACCCAACCATACCAATGGCCAAAACTACTAGTTATGGAAGATGCAGGTGGAAGATTATTTATATCAGACAGATATATTCCTACCATTGGGTGGAACAGAAAATAATTCAATGGCCATGAAGGACGAAGAATGGGAGGTTGTTGAAAGAAAGGCACTAGGAATGATACAACTGAGCTTGGAAGCGTTGGTGGCTTTCAATATTTTGAAAGAAAAGACAACCAAGGAGTTGATGGATGCATTGGCTAAACTGTATGAAAAATCCTCGACGTCCAATAAGGTATTTATAATGAAGAGATTATTTAATATGAAGATGTCATATGGTGGGTCTATTGCAGATCATTTAAATGAATTTAATATGGTTACTAATCAACTAAGTTATGTAAAAGTGGACTTTCATGTCAGGGCTCTTCTAATCTTGTGCTCATTGGTAGAAAGTTGGAATGGATTGGTCATGGTTGTAAGTAACTCTATCTCTGGTTCAAATACTTTAAAATTTAATGATGTTGTTGGTGTTATCCTTAGTGAGGAAATGCGATGGAAAAGCACATGTGAGACATCATGTAATGCTTTGAACATGGAGAATAGGGGAAGACAAAAGGATAGAGGAAAGGGCTCAGGGAACCGTGAGAATTCTAGGAAGGGAAGATCCAAATCCATATTTGGAAAGATAGAGTGTTGGAATTGTAGGAAGAAAGGACATCTGAAGAAAGACTACAGAGCTCCAAAGAAACAAAGAGATGGACATCAGGAAAAAAATCAGGAAGCAAATGTAACATGTGATGTGTTACAAGATGCTTTGATTCTTTCTGTAGATAATATTTTTGAGTCTTGGGTAGTAGATTCAGGGGCTTCATTTCATGCCACATCCCATAGGAAACATTTTCTAGATTA
>JZKD02S2191250.1:124360-135031 GCA_000966675.3 Picea glauca | reverse complement strand
CTTCTCTTAATAGACATATTTAGTATAAATAAGGGTCGAGGGTATGAAAACCCTAGCTTGGAGATTATTGTAACAGAGCACTGCTCAATTGGAGGTTTCCCCCTCGAAGAGGCCTATGAACATTGCTTTCTGAATCAAAGTGTTATTTCTATTGTTGTACTTATATCATTTATGTGTTATTGTGGAGATTATGCTGGATATTTTACTGTTATTCTGCCATTTCTAGCACTTTATTTCTGTTCTGCATATTTTATATATCTGGTATCTTGCATTCATCCTTATGATCATAGGCTTGAGTATGCAAGGACTTGACCCGCATGATTTCTACCCAGGAAAATCCATAGATCGTGCGCTAGCACAAATTATTAAGGATACATATGACAATGTGGAGAAGGGGGTGCGAGGCTACAAGGTAGCCTCCATCTAGAATGGCATAGTGCGCCTAGCATGTCAGTTAATTTCTAGAAATATGGTATGAAAGAATAGACCCATGCAGATCATGGGCATCGTTGTTGACCTCGCAGGGAAGTGTGTAGAAGGCTTACAGATGAACTGGGCGAAGTACCTAGTCAATCAACTCGAACTAGACTGCCACAAAGTGCAGGATCGGGGCTATGAATTTCACTTCAGCTAGCTCTTGATTCCCATCGTGTTTGTATCCTGGGAGATGTCAGAAGGTGCGACCTTCCTGGACATCGAGCCATTTGAGCCGCTTGCCGTGAAGTTCACTACCCTTTGTTATTCGAGTGATATGAACAAACAATGGCAGTCGAACATTGTTTTTCATACCTATTACCTTCAGCTGAAGAGAGTCATCGAAGTTGAGCCTCGCATGACTCTGAAAACCTTACACAGATTCCGACCCCTGATGAAGTTCAACGCAGATTGATATTTAATTTACATTACAACGCGAGCCGATGAACACAAGGAGAAGTTGCAGTCATACTATAAGCTCACGGAAGAGGATCTTGAGGAGATCACTAAGGATTGGTCAGAAGACCTCCTTATTCCAGCAGACCCTACAAATATGTCCAACCTGACAGCCTAGAAACCACGCATGATACACCCGGACCCAACAAAATGAATAAGATTGAAGAATTCCAAGACTTAAGCAACACCTCAGGGAAGACTGCTTCCATATCACCTGAGAAAGGAGGTGATGATGACGTAGAAGAGATGAAGGACAGAGAAGTTGAACAAAATAAAGGTGAAGTAACACTGCCAAGAGATGAGACCGATATCTTGAAGAAGAGGAAGGTTTCTCCCCAGAAACCCTCTTCGCGGAAGAAATCCAGAGCCACCGTGACCAAGATGAAGACTGTGCTTACTGCTGATGATTTTTATTTCATCATTGCAGTGCTAAACAACACCTCGCTGGAAATTGTAGAGAAGCAAGAAGCTAAGAAGGAGGAAATGTATGATAGAATCGAGTTCAAGCTCTTAGGAGTACAATAGACTCTTCAGTCCAGTCATTTAGTCTTCACTGCGCCCCTTCCATCAGGAGAACTAGAGTTGGGGGATGAGTCGGCCCAACTCCACCGAGTAGTTGATGCAGTCGAAGCTTGTCTTCATCTTTCACAAGAAGAAGAAGAAAAAAGCACCTAGGCCTTGAAGCAAGTGCAAGGAATACTCATAGAACAATGCAGAGTTATAGAACATGAGAAGATTTCTCTTCAAGCAAAGTTTGAAGAAGAGAAAGTACAGATGCAACAAGAAAAATAACAGTTGCTCGCAGAGCAACTTGAAGTAAAGGAAGCAATCAACAGAACACTCCGCTCTGTGACAAGCTTAGATCCACAGGATGAAGACCGAGTCACACATCAAGTAGAGTAGATCACAGAAGCTATCCAACAACTACAACAAAGAATAACATATTTAGAGCTCCGCACTATACCTAACACCCCGCAAGATGTAAGAGACCAAAGAGAAGCAAATTCTCGAAGCGCAATCAAAAGAATAAAATCCCTTTCCCTGGAATGCAAGAAACTAAGTGAGCGTAGTGCCCAGACATATGAGCAACTCACAAAGAATCCAGAACTGAAGGCACTGGATTCACAACTCCAAGAAGTGAAGTATCAAGTAGAGACAATACAAGCACAGTTGAAGCCCTTGTAAGTTGTGGAAAGAATGAAGTGATCCCAAGAGTAGCACACTGCCTAGTAGCAGGTTCACACTATTCGGAGCAAAGTCATGGAAGTGACTCAGAGGCTCCAACCTATACAAGATGAGGCTTACCAGCTATTCACAAAGATAGAAGTTCGAGGAGAAGAACTGGAGCAAGTTGTTAATGCAACTGAACAATGCCTATAGGGACCCGTGAACGAGGCAATCATCCAAGAATTCATAGAACAAGAGGTTGTAGCACAACAACAAGTTGAAACAGCTCAATCCACGCTCGAGGGCAGAACTAGTCAGATCAGAGTGACTCGGGATGAGTCATAGGTGAGTGTTGTGGGCATGTTGGCCCTTGACCAAGTTTTGGGAGAAACTTGGTCAAGTTTGATCTATTTTGGGACTTCGACAGCCTGTCGAAAATGGAGCGCAAGACGAAGAGGAGATCGCGGGATCTCAACCCCTTTTTAGGGATTTTTGGGTTTTGGGATCATGTAATGGGTATGGGAATATCGGCCCATGGGTTTACCCATGCTTAGGCCTATTTTGTAATATATATAGAAAACTAGGCAATGTAATGAGAAGAAGTTGTAAGGAATGGCTAAGTGCTAGGGTTGGATCTGTGTGATCAAGAGATGTGGAAGCTTTGTGCATACTGTGTGAGACTTGCAGAGCTAATTGCAAGTCATTGTAAGAGATTGAAGAAGGTTGTGTGATTAGATCTACTCAGGGAAGGAGGATCTAGTGAGCTCTGCAGATCTCCTGTCCTCTCTGGAGTAGGGTTTTTTAGGCTCTGTTCATGTAACCTATTGAAGAAGAAAATAAAAAAGACAAAGAGTTGGTGGACATAGCCCCAGGGTGGGGCTGAACCATGTATATGTTGTGTTTCTCTACTTTGTGCAATGTGGTGATGTGCTTATATGTTAATATGCTTAGTGCTTTAATATATATAGATAGATCTGTTGATGCTTTGTGCTTAATGATGTATATGGATGGATGTTATATCTGACTTACATACATGTGCTTAGGGTTGGAATCTATGAGGATCTGATCTATTTATCATGCTAATTGTTGTTAGATGCTAAATCTGGTTGAATAATGCGATGCTCTGTAATTAGGGTTTAACTGCGCTGTAACTAAGAACTGGATATTGATGAATGTTAACTATTGAGTTCTCTGTTAAGTGTTAGAATCACATATCGGTGTCCCAGCTAAGGTTGCAGACACTGGAGTCTTGCAACCACCCCTTCCTCTATCTTGGGTGAGACTTCATCTGCTTCACAGGTGTTGCAGAAAGGGTTGGTAGTTAGGGTTTTGTTGGTGCTCTCTTGAGCATTGAACCCTGGGTCTTCCCCTGTGCCAACATCAAGAAATTGTTGTTAAAAGTTATTTTCCTTCTCCTGAACTTGATGGAGATATTCAACAATATTTCGAGCAAGACAAAGTGTTTCAAAGCCCTATTTCTTCTAATATGAATGATGTGGTTGTTCAAATTCTAAGTGGCCTAGAGTTTTAGGAAAGAAACACAACAGTGTATGCCATTTTTCAATCAGAAATACAAAAAGATAATGAAGAGGCAATGGTATTATTTGATTCATTTGAAAATCACGATTTTGAAAGTGCATCCATGGGAAATCTAGACTGTGAAATAGTGCATGCTGTTAGATTTTCACATTTGCAAGAAGGTTATGAAAAATAATTTATTTCCATTCGTTCATTTGAAAGTCAAACTGCCATTCCTCAAACAAATTTCCAGAAGTTTAATGAAACCAAATCAGAATTGTTTGATGAACAAGAGGATAGCCTTGATGCACATAATATGAATGTCGCATTTGAAGATGTTCAAGAATGCATGAATATTTTTGTTGATATGCATGGAAGAGTAGACAAACCTATTGGTGTCATTTCATTTGAAAATGTTCTCAGAACAAAAGAAATAGAGAAACAACAACAAACACTTATGAAAGAGGCTTGTCTTTCTATTTTTGCTCATCAAGAAGAAAAAAAAATTCATGGTTTTCAAGATCCTGTGGCCATCCTATTACAGTCTTCAGTGAAGGAGGAATTTGTTTCATTCAGAAGCTTAGATTTTGGATTTAATTTTTTATTCCATCTGCCATCTTTTACATGTGTCTACCAGCTTAAGAAAATTGTGAGCGGAGGAGAATCAGGAAGCCAATTGCTTGATTGGTTTCATTGGCACTTTAGCATCACTTGATTGAGTATTCATTTCATTATTTTTAGTGTAGGTAGGAGTGTGTGAATAAGATTGTTGGTCAAGCATTTTTCAGTCTAGATTTCCAGTATTGTGTACAGTCGGTTTTCAACAATGTATTCAGTGTTCAATATCCAGTTAAGACCAGTGTGCAGAATTTGGTTTTCAACAAACACTGGTGATAGGTCGGAGCAGGGTACACACACATGTTTTGGGAGCATCCTAATGGATGAGGCACCGGGTCTACGAGTTCTTTGCTACCTCATGGGGAGGATAGAATCCCCAATAGGAGCCTATGTTATCACCATAACAATTCGGTATGGACTACAAATTTCAGATTTAGCAAAGGGATAAAGTAGTGTAGAGATACAGTGTGATTTGGAGGATTGGGCTACATCTGGTGGAGAAGGGCCAATATAGCATAGGCGCAGAAGGTGGGGCCTGATGGACCATAGATCATGGAGCGGCCCAGATCAACGACCAAGACCCATATCGGGCAATGAAATATCACGAGGTTTAATTATGTGAGAGTGGGCCGGGGGAAAATACCGTAGTTTATTTTTTTGGACACGTGGTGACACCAGAGGTACATCAGGGTGAAAAATGGTCTACTCAAAACCATTTTTTCCAACCCCCGATATCGGAAGTTGATGGTATTATCACCTATTATTCTACATTTTATTTTTCCAAAGAAGTTCGTCCTTGTAGTATCTTTGCACTCAGATTTTAAGACTTTTTCACCATATCCGTCAAGCTCCCATCACCTAAATCCTTCACCCAATGGATCATCCAAAACGGTCATGTACTCCATGACTCAAAAATTTGCAAATATCCCAAGCCTATACCTAGCCTTAATTCTTATCTAAATCCCTTAGTTCCATCACGTCATTCATTTTTACCCTTATATTCATATTCCCATTGAAAATAAAAAAATATTCCTTTTATTAAGCACCCTAATCCTATCCACAAAGTCATATGTTAAGCCTCATATGCCCAAAGTCCTATCCAATATTTAATTTATGGAATCACGTCAAATCATATCATGGGCATGAATCTCAATTTATAATGAGGAAAAGTCAAAGGTTGGATGGAGGGCGCACATACAAATTGGGGATTAAAATAGAGAGGAGGTTAATTATGTAAAGGCGGGTCGGGAAAAACTACCATGGTTTATTTGGTGGACACGTGTTTTTACATGGAACAAATCGAAGGTAAAAGTAGTTTTGATTAAACCATTCCAGCCAAAGCCCAATGTAATAAATGCACCATTTATCATATGTTTAATGTGTGGCATTTTTCTAGGAGTGCATTTCAACAACAAATGTGGAATTTCTAATAAATGAAATTCCTCCTCACGATGAAAAGGTTTTACGGAGGTAAGATTTAAGTTTTACAAATTAAAGACATTAATGCTTATTTCCATCCAAAATATTTAAATGGGAAGATGCACAAGACTTGGATAATTCTTTATCCAAATATTTACAGAAGTAAAAGAAGAAGATAAAAGTATTTTACCAAAGACGGTAAACTGGAAAAAACACACAGTAAATGTTTTTTCACAGTGAAACGGTAAATTGGAAAAACATTACACAGTAAATGTTTTTAACAGAGAAATGGTAACAGTAAATGTTTTTTACAATGAAATGGTGAATTGGGCAAACAAGACATGGTTTTAAAAAACCGCAGGCATGTATTAAATTATGGAAATTTAATTCTACAGGATAGAAAAATATTTGGGAATTATTTTTATTTCAAATATATCATTCCCAAATATTTAATGAGAATATGGATAAATGGGACTAAATTTGAAAGAGTATAAGTGACATTTCAAAGAGAACGTGGCAAAGGAAGGAGTTGGAGTGTCAAAGGAATCTGCAAGGATCATGAAACGTTTTTGTTTTTATGAAAACTGTCATTTGTAATCATTGTAGAAGCTGAAACGTTTCATTTCAGTTATTGTAACTAGTTGCACACTGAAGGAACTCGAATTGTATAAGTATTAGAGGTTTTGAGTTTATTAATGGTGGGCAAAAGTGAAAGGGCACAATTCTGGGGGTTATGGACTCTATTGTAATTTTTTGAGGCTGAATTGAATACATATGCAGCGGCTTTGAAATCTCTATGAAAAGATTCTAATGGTAGTGATATGAGTTTTGTCTTCCATCATTGTATGTGTTTCCTGTGATATTTTATTCCATATACATTTTTCTTCTATTTAAAGTGGAGAATTAAAGTCCCAGAATTCATCATTTGATGCTCTTGGCTTAAGCAATTTAAACTGTGTATGTTTCTTCTTGGCTAATTCAAAATTCATTCATGTAATACTCTGATGCAGTTATTTGTTTCTCTTTCCTCTTACCACTCTAATTAAATTCAAGTTATAACTCAAATTCATTGCCTCATTTAGCCTTTATCCTCTAGAGAGTTCTATTAGCCAGTCAATGTTTTCATTCAATTTCATAATTTTGACTCCATATCCCAAAGTGTTCCTCCCCTTCCTTGCCAACAACTTTATTAAAACCCCCCAAAACAAACCAAATATAGCCACCAATTTTCAAAGAAATATCAAGTGACGCGAGAGAGTACTCTCTGAGTTGAGAAGGCTAGTGATTTAGCTCTAAATATGGTTGAAACAATTACCTCTGTCGTTTTTCTATTCAGCCAGACAAAATTTACAGAGTGCTAACATTCTAGTTTCATTGTCGGGGATGAAATTGAAAGATTTTCCCTGGGAAGAACAACATGGTTGAGTTATAAGGTTTGAGAGAAGTAGACACTTAGGAACAAATTGGTTTTATTCCTACTCTGGAGACTCCACACATCAAAAAATCAATTTGAAGGTGATTCCACTGGTAGAAGAATCCATAAATTTGAACTTTCACTGCCGACTCCACTCTCAATGCAGAATCCGGCTTCCAAAACATCATTGGCAACTCCATTGTCCGAATACGGGTTCAATATCTACAAAGTATGCTCCAATGAATCAATCTCATATTCCTGGCTTTCCAAATCGTATTCCTCACATAAATTGGAAAAAATATTTATCTAAATTTGAAGATGGGAAAGGAAATGATGTTGCCTTTCACTTGATTAGATTTCACATGCACATATGTAAGTTGGGGGTTGAATTTCATGAGGATTGTTTGATGAAAATGTTTATGGCTACTTTGGAGGGGAAATAAAGATTATGGTATGAAGTTTTAAATACAGACACCTTATACTCTCTTAAATATTTCCATATAACATTCTTTAAGCATTATGGATAATCTAATCCTTCATCCTTGGTGTTTGAAGATTGTTGTGAATTTTGTGAACATTTCATTAAGTACCTTGAAAATGTTTTTGGTGATGAAGAGTGTATGAATGATGAAATCATAGAATCCCTTTATGAATATTCGGCCCAACAACAATAGTATCCCCTCCTTTGGTTGAAGATGAAGTTGATCAAGAAATTGTTGTTAAAAGTCATTATTATTATCCTGAACTTGATGGAGATATTCAACAAGATTTCCAGCAAGACAAAGTGTTTCAAAGTTGTATTTCTTCCCCTATGAATGATGTGGTTGTTCAAATTCTAAGTGTCCTAGACACATATGAGGATTCTGAAACTGCATCTATGGAATTTTTAGGCAATGAACAAACAAATGATATAGAGTTTCAGGAAAGCAACACAACAGTGTATGCCATTTTTCAATCAGAAATACAAAAAGATAATGAAGAGGCAGTGGTATTATTTGATTCATTTGAAAATCATGGTTTTGAAAGTGCATCCATGTGAACTCTAGACTGTGAAATAGTGCATGATGCTATCTTTTCACATTTGCAAGAAGGTTATGAACAAGAATTTATTTCCATTCGTTCATTTGAAAGTCAAAATGACAGTCCTCAAACAAATTTCTAGACGTTTAATGAAACCAAATCAGAATTGTTTGATGAACAAGAGGATAGCCTTGATGCACATAATATGGCTGTCACATTTGAGTATGTTCAAGAATGTATGAATATTTTTTTTCATATGCATGGAAGAGTAGACAAACCTATTGCTACTATTTCATTTAAAAATGTTCTCAGAACAGAAGAAATAGAGCAAAAACAACAAACACTTATGAAAGAGGCTTGTCTTTCTGTTTTTACTCATCAAGAAGAAACGATTTTTCATGGTTTTCAAGATCATGCATCCATCCTATTACATTCTTTAGTGAAGGAGCAATTTTTTTCATTCATAAGCTCAGATTTTGGATTCAATTTTTTCTTTCGTTTGCCATCTTTTACATTTGTCTGCCAGCTTAAGAAACATGTGAGCAGAGGAGAATTAGGAAGCCAATTGCTTGATTGGCTGCATTGGCACTTTAGCATCACTTGATTGAGTATTCATTTCATAATTTTTAGAGTAGGTAGGACTGTGAGAATAAGCTTGTTGGTCAAGCATTTTTCAGTCTAGATTTATAGTATTGTGTACAATCAGTTTTCAACAGTGTATTCAGTGTTCAGTATCCAGTTAAGAGCAGTGTGTATAATTTGGTTTTCATCAAACAATGGTGATAGGTTAGAGTACGATATGCACACATGTTTTGGGAGCATCCCAATGGATGAGGCATCGGGTCTACAAATTCTTTGCTACCTCACAGGGAGGATAGCATCCTCAATAGGAGCCTATGTTATCACCATAACAATTCGGTATGGACTACAAATTTTGATATTTAGCAGAGGGATAAAGTAGTGTAGAGATATGGTGTGATTTGGAGGACTAGGATACATATGGAGGAGAAGGGACAATATAGTGGAGGCGCAAAAGGTGGCGCCTGACGGACCATAGATCATGGAGAGGCCCAGAGCAATGACCAAGACCCATATCGGGCAATGAAATAGCACGAGGTTTAATTATGTGAGAGCGGTTCGAGGAAAATACCACGGTTTCTTTTCGTGGATGCATGGCGACACCAGAGGTACATCGGGGAAAAAAGCATTCTACTAAAAACCATTTTTTCCAACCCTCGATATCGGAAGTTGATGGTATTATCACCTGCTAATCTGCATTTTATTTTTCCAAAGCAACTTGTCCTTGTGTTATCTTTCCACTCAGATTTTAAGACTTTTTCACCAGCTTCGTCAAGCTCCCATCACCTAAATTCTTCACCCAATGGATCATCCAAATGGTCATGTACTCCATGAGTCAAAAATTGGCAAATATCCCAAGCCTATACCTAGCCTTAATTCTTATCTAAATCCCTTAGTTCCATCACTTCATTCATTTTTACCCTTATATTCATATTCCCGTTGAAAATAAAAAATATTCCTTTTAGTAAGCACCCTAATCCTATCCACAAAGTCATGTGTTAAGCCTCATATGCCCAAAGTCCTTAGAAAATAGAAAAAAGGGTTTATTATTATTAATATAAATATTTTTATATTAAAATATTTATATATTTATATATTAATATTTAATCCAATATTTAATTTATGGAGTCACGTCAAATCATATCATGGGCGTGAATATCAATTTATAATGAGGAAAATTCAAAGGATGAATGGAGGGCACACATACACATCGGGGATTGAAATAGAGAGGAGGTTAATTATGTGAAGGCGGCTCGAGAAAAACTACCGTGGTTTATTTGGTGGACACGTGTTTTTACATGGAGCACATCGGAGGTAAAAGCAGTTTGGATTAAACCACTCCAGCCAAAGCCCGATGTAATAAATGCACCATTTATCATATGTTTAATGTGTGGCATTTTTCCAAGTGTGCATTTCAACAACAAATATGGAATTTATAATAAATGAAATTCCTCCTCACGGTAAAAAGGTTTTACGGAGGTAAGATTTAAGTTTTACAAATTAAAGACATTAATTCTTATTTCCATTCAAAATATTTAAATGGGAAGATGTACGTGAACAAAGACTTGGATAATTCTTTATCCAAAGATTTACAGAAGTAAAAGAAGAAGATAAAAGGTATTTTATCAAAGTCGGTAAACTGGAGAAAACACGCAGTAAATGTTATTTCACAGTGAAACGGTAAATTGGAAAAACATTACATAGTAAATGTTTTTTACAAGGAAATGGTAACAGTGAATGTTTTTTACAATGAAATGGTGAATTGGGCAAACAAGACATGGTTTTAAAAAACCACGAGCATGAATTAAATTATGGAAATTTAATTCTACAGAAATTATTTTTATTTCAAATATATCATTCTCAAATATTTAATGAGAATATGGATAAATGGGATTAAATTTGAAAGAGTATATGTGACATTTCAAAGAGAACGTGGCAGAGGAAGGAGCTAGAGTGTCAGAGGAATCTACAGGGATCATGAAACGTTTTTTTTTTTTTTTTTTTTT
>JZKD02S2191250.1:67743-112987 GCA_000966675.3 Picea glauca | reverse complement strand
ATAGGAGACTAGGAGGTATAATTACAACTAATGGAAAAAAGCCGACATAAATAAAATAACATTACTAATGTAATATGCCCCAATTAAGGGGTAATGAGCCAATATTAGGGCTTAATAGTTTTCAGTAGTGTATTCAGTGTTCAGTATCCAGTTAAGAGCAGTGTGTGGAATTTGGTTTTCAGCAAACACTGGTGATAGGTCTGAGCAGGGTACCCACACATGTTTTGGGAGCAGCCCAATGGATGAGGCACCAAGTCTATGAGTCATTTTCTACCTCACGGGGAGGATATCATCCCCAATAGGAGCCTATGTTATCACCATAACAATTCGGTATGGACTACAAATTTCAGATTTAGCAGAGGGATAAAGTAGTGTAGAGATACGTTGTGATTTGGAGGACAGGGCTACATCTGGCGGAGAAGGGCCAATATAGAGGAGGCACGAAAGGTGGGGCCTGATGGACCATAGATCATGGAGCGGCCCAGATCAACAACCAAGACCCATATCGGGCAATGAAATAGCACAAGGTTTAGTTATGTGAGAGCGGACTGAGGAAAATATTGTGGTTTATTTTTGTGGACGCGTGGCGACACTAGAGGTACATTGGGGCGAAAAACGGTCTACTCAAAACCATTTTTTCCAACCCCCGAAATCGGAAGTTGATGGTATTATCACCTGCTAATCTGCATTTTATTTTTCCAAAGCAGCTTGTCCTTGTGTTATCTTTCCACTAAAATTTTAAATCTTTTTCACCAGCTCTGTCAAGCTCCCATCACCTAAATCCTTCACCCAATGGATCATCCAAAACGGTCATATACTCCATGAGTCAAAAATTAGAAAATATTCCAAGCCTATACCTAGCCTTAATTCTTATCTAAATCCCTTAGTTCCATCACTTCATTCATTTTTACCCTTATATTCATATTCCCATTGAAAATAAAAAATATTCCTTTTATTAAGAACCCTAATCCTATCCACAAAGTCATGTGTTAAGCCTCATATGTGCAAATTCCTTAGAAAATAGAAAAAAAGGGTTTATTATTATTCATATAAATATTTTTATACTAAAATATTTGTATTAATATTTAATCCAATATTTAATTTATGGAATCATGTCAAATCATATCATGGGCATGAATCTCAATTTATAATGTGGAAAAGCCAAAGGTTGAATGGAGGGCGCACATACATATCGGAGATTGAAATAGAGAGGAGGTTAATTATGTGAAGGCGGGACGGGAAAAACTACTGTGGTTTATTTTGTGGACACGTGTTTTTACATGGAGCACATCGGAGGTAAAAGCAGTTTGGATTAAACCACTCCAGCCAAAGCCCGATGTAATAAATGCACCATTTATCATATGTTTAATGTGCGGCATTTTTCCAGGAGTGCATTTCAACAACAAATATAGAATTTATAATAAATGAAATTCCTCCTCACTGTGAAAAGGTTTTACGGAGGTAAGATTTAAGTTTTACAAATTAAAGACATTAATGTTTATTTCGATGCAAAATATTTAAATGGGAATATGCACGTGAACGAATACTTGGATAATTCTTTATGAAAGAGGCTTGTCTTTCTGTTTTTTCCTATCAAGAAGAAAATATTTTTCATGGTTTTCAAGATCCTGTGGCCATCCTATTACAGTCTTCAGTGAAGGAGGAATTTGTTTCATTCATAAGCTCAAATTTTCGATTCAATTTTTTCTTTCAGCTGCCATCTTTTACATGTGTCTGCCAACTTAAGGAAAATGTGAGCAGAGGAGAATAAGGAAGAAAATTGCTTGATTGGTTGAATTGGCACTTTAGCATCACTTGATTGAGTATTCATTTCAGCATTTTTAGATTAGGTAGGAGTGTGCAAATAAGCTTGTTGGTCAAGCATTTTTCAATCTAGATTTCCAGTATTGTGTACAGTCAGTTTTCAACAGTGTATTCAATGTTCAGTATCCATTTAAGAGCAGTGTGAAGAATTTGGTTTTCAACAAACACTGGTGATAGGTCAAAGCAAGGTACACACACATGTTTTGGGATTATCCCAATAGATGAGGCACTGGGTCTATGAGTACTTTGCTACCTCACGGGGAGGATAGCATCTCCAATAGGAGCCTATGTTATCACCATAACAATTCGGTATGGACTAAAAATTTCAGATTTAGCAGAGGGATAAAGTAGTGTAGAGATACGGTTTGATTTGGAGGACCTAGATACATCTGGCAGAGAAGAGCCAATATAGCGGAGGCACGAAAGGTGGGGCCTGATGGACCATAGATCATGGAGCTGCCCAGATCAACAGCCAAGACCCATATCGAGCAATGAAATAGCACGAGGTTTAATTGTGTGAGAGTGGGCCAGGGAAAATATCGTGGTTTATTTTCATGGACGCGTGGTGACACCAGAGGTACATCGAGGCGAAAAGCGGTCTACTCAAAACCTTTTTTTCCAACCCCTGATATCGGAAGTTGATGGTATTATCACCTACTAATCTGCATTTTATTTTTCCAAAGCAGCTTGTCCTTGTGTTATCTTTCCACTTAGATTAAGACTTTTTCACTAGCTCCGTCAAGCTCCCATCATCTAAATCCTCCACCCAATGGATCATCCAAAACGGTCATGTACTCCATGAGTAAAAAATTAGTAAATATCCCAAGCCTATACATAACCTTAATTCTTATCTAAATCCCTTAGTTCCATCACTTCATTCATTTTTACCCTTATATTCATATTCCCGTTGAAAACAAAATATATTCCTTTTATTAAGAACCCTAATCCTATCCACAAAGTCATGTCTTAAGCCTCATTTGCCCAAAGTCCTTAGAAAATAGGAAAAAGGGGTTTATTATTATTAATATAAATATTTTTATATTAAAATATTTATATTAATATTTAATCCAATATTTAATTTATGGAATCACATCAAATCATATCATGGGCACGAATCTCAATTTATAATGTGGAAAATTCAAAGGTTGGATGGAGGGCGCACATACATATCGGGGATTGAAATAGAGAGGATGTTAATTATGTGAAGGTGGTCCGGGAAAAACTATTGTGGTTTATTTGGTGGACACGTGTTTTTACATGGAGCACATCAAAGGTAAAAGCAGTTTGGATTAAACCACTCCAGCCAAAGTCCGATGTAATAAATACACCATTTATCATATGTTTAATGTGCGACATTTTTCTAGGAGTACATTTCAACAACAAATATAGAATTTCTAATAAATGAAATTCCTCCTCACTGTGAAAAGGTTTTACGGAGGTAAGATTTAAGTTTTACAAATTAAAGACATTAATGCTTATTTCCATCCAAAATATTTAAATAGGAATATGCACGTGAATGAAGACTTGGATAATTCTTTATCCAAAGATTTACAAAAGTAAAAGAAGAATATAAAAGGTATTTTACCAAAGACGGTAAACTGGAAAAAATACAGTAAATGTTTTTTACAGGTAAATGGTAACAGTAAATGTTGTTTACAATGAAATGGTGAATTGGGCAAACAAGACATGGTTTTAGAAAACTACGGGCATGAATTAAATTATGGAAATTTAATACTACATGATAGAAAACTATTTGGGAATTATTTTTATTTCAAATATATTATTCCCAAATATTTAATGAGAATATAGATAAATGGGATTAAATTTGAAAGAGTACAACTAACATTTCAAAGAGAACATGGTAGAGGAAGGAGCTAGAGTGTCAGAGGAATCTGCAGGGATCATGAAACATTTTTTTTTTTTTTTTTTTTAATGAAAACTGTCATTTGTAATCATTGTATAAGTTGAAACGTTTCATTTCAGTTATTGTAATTGGTTGCACACTGAAGGAACTCGAATTGTATATGTATTAGAGGTTCTGAGTGTATTAATGGCGAGCAAAAGTGCAAGGGCACAATTCTGGTGGTTCTAGACCATATTGTAATTTTCTGGGGCTGAATTGAATACATATGCAGTAGATTTGAAGTCTCTATAAAAAGATTCTAATGGCGGTGATATGAGTTTTGTCTTTCATCGTTGTATGTGTTTCCTGTGATATTTTATTCCATATAAATTTTTCTTATGTTTAAATTGGAGAGTTAAAGGCCCAGAATTCATCATTTGATGCTCTTGGCTTAAGCAATTTAAACTTTGTATGTTTCTTCTTAGCTAATTCACAATTCATTCATGTAATGCTCTGATGCAGTTATATGTTTCTCTTTCCTCTTACCACTCTAATTAATTTCAAGTTATAACTCAGATTCATTTCCTCATTTAGCCTTTATCCTCAGGAGAGTTCTATTGGCCAGTCAATGTTTTCATTCAATTTCAGAATTTTGACTCCATATCCCAATGTGTTCCTCCCCTTCCTTGCCAACAACTTTATTAAAACCCCCCAAAACAAACCAAATCTAGCCACCAATTTTCAAAGAAACATCAAGTGACACGCAAGAGCCCTCTCTGAGTTGAGCAGGCTAGTGCTTCAACTCTAAATATGGTTGAAACAATTATCTATGTCGTTTGTCTATTCAGCCGGACAAAATTTACAGAGTGCTAACATTATGGCGTCGTTGTCGGGGACGAAATTGAAAATTTTTCCCTAGGAAGAACGACATGGTTGAGTTCTAAGGTTTGAGAGCAACAGACACTTAGGCACATATTGGCTGTATTCCTGATCTGGCGACTCCACACATCAAAAAATCAATTTGAAGGTGATTCCACTGGTAGAAGAATCCAAAAATTTGAACTTTCACTACCGACTCCACTCTCAATGCAGAACCCAGCTTCCCAAACATCATTGGCGACTCCATTGTCTGAAGATGAGTTCAATATCTGCAAGGTATGCTCCAATGAATCGATCTCATATTCATGGCTTTCCAAATCATATTTCTCACATAAATTAGCAAAAATATTTTCCTAAATTCGAAGATGGGAAAGGAAATGATGTTGCCTTGCACTTGATTAGATTTCACATGCTCATATGTAAGTTGGGGGTTGAATTTCATGAGGATTGTTTGATGAAAATAATTATGGATACTTTGGAGGGGAAAGAAAGATTATGGTATGAAGGTTTAAAACCAGACAACTTATACTCTCTTAAATATTTCCATATAACATTCTTTAAGCATTATGGAGAATCTAATGCTTCATCCTTGGTGTTTGAAGATTGTTGTGAATTTTGTGAACATTTCATTAAGTACCTTGAAAATGTTTTTGGTGATGAATAGTGTATGAATGATGAAATCATAGAATCCCTTTATGAATATTCGTCCCAACAACAAATACTAGCCCCTCCTTTGGTTGAAGATGCTTATCCTATCCTTCCACTCAAAATGTGATCCAACGGTCATGAATATTCTCGAAGAAGATCCACGATCGAGGATGATTTCGAAAACAAAAATTGCGAGTGATTTAACTCGTCACCCAAACTCTGCAATTGGAGGTTTTGCGTTGTTGGTGAGTTAACCACAATCATTGATCTTCAAAGCTATAATATCAGATGATCCTGACTAATTGCAAGATTGGAACTAGCACAACATTTAATTCTCCTTTCAATCTCTGCAATTCATCCTTGTCATAGATTAGGCGATTGCGCATCCGACGATCACGATTTAATCTGACTTAAACTCATTGTTTGTTGGATCAAACATAGGCGTAGATATTTGAAGCTATGAGATCTGATGATCTAGACAGATTGTGGGATTGTAACTGGCGAGTAGTTTAATTCTTCTTTCACTCCCCACAATTCATCCCTGTCGTTGATATGGCTTGCAGATCGACGATCACGATCCTCCAACAATCCTCAAGCCCACGATCACTCATATGACTGATTTTTTTTATATTTAGACGATCAACATGGTCAACCTTGATCGAACGACTATTAAGGCTTCTTCACTCTGATCGGATGGATGCTAAGGCTTCTCATTCCGAGCTTACGCTTTTTCTATGAATTGGTCCACTTCTCAATTTTCCATCAATCCCGATGACACTTCTACAATACGCTCTTCCATCTGAGATTTGATATTTGCATTTGCTAACCCTCATAAGATTTTATCATAGGAACATTGTTGATCCTATCATGATCAATAATAATCACGAATTGCTTCAGTGTATTGTGTTTTCCCTTATGTTCTTTTGATCTTCATGTTGCTCGCTCTTCCTGTTCGCTATCATAGGAACATTATTGATCCTATTGTGATCAACAATAATCATGTACTGTGTTTTCCCTTCTGAGCTTTTGATCTTCATATTGTTCGCTCCTCCTCCTAATCTTACGCTTCTGATCTTTGCATACTATTTGACATCTTCTGCTAACTGATATACTATTGACATCAATGAAAATCTCATATATGGTAATTCATCATTAACAACAAATCATCACATTGAATATTGACATCAATGACAATATGTCCAACATTCTTGACTGTAATCAATTTTAGAACATGGAGTGAAAAATGAATGTGGGAAGGCGATGGGGTTGTAATTAGCGAAAAGATAAATAATGATGGGGAATGAGAGTGGGTATTGTTCATAAAATTAATCAAGTAATCCATATAATCACTATGTTAAAAGGAGATACACCAACCAAATGATCATTGTGACCCAATAACAATTATTGTGTATTAACTAGTTCATTGTTCATAGTCAAATATCTAACACAGTGCCATTAACAAGACAATATGCATTCCACAACAATCTATAAGGGAGTTATGTTCCTATTATTTATCCAATTTACATCTTATAACAATTCTAAAATGTATAATAGTAACCATTTCCACTCTGTTAATCATAAAAATAAACCACTGCCACATATTACTCCAATCATCAAATACACTCAAAAGTCATGTTTCAAAATTGCAATGAATTTATATTGTCACTGCAATCGGGCATGGCATTTAAAATAAATGAAATTTGTTAAACATACATAGTGGACAACCAACCCAATAATCCATATTTAAATTTCAAAAACCTTGACTCATCATTTAAACAGACAGACAACAACCACCATTCCAACTCATGCTAGGCTATAGGAAACACAAAATAATTCAATCAACGCAAGTGTAATTCTGTGACTGCACACGCCTGATTCAACGCAACTCTAAATAATAAAAAAGATGAGTTATCCATCCAACACAATGAGGTAGCAACAACATCCCTGACTTCATAATACAAATAATCAAATTGCAACAAAGTCATGCTTAAAACTCTGTGATTATCTCTGAGTGCGCAACCCAAAAATATCCATATCATACACAGTGGGTATCCATACCTCAAACACCACAATGCAACATTCCATTTGAAAATTATAAACACACATTCACAGTATCATTAACTCAACCCATCGTGTCGATCTATCAATCTAATACAGTGTTATCGGATAAATCGGTAGGTGCGGACACTAACAGATCTCCCTAGATCCACCTGGATCTAGAATAAAATAGGACAATACACGACTCTTTCCCTAAGTTGTAATCATTGAATCTACTACTAAGAAGGAATGAGTGACATACCTTTATATCGCTTCCTTAGGTCTCTGTTGTTCCCACTTTTCTCTGGTTCTCTTGTGAAATCAGGTCCAAGACAACACAAACCAACCAAAGTGAAGATAGCAAAGTATATTCAATGTCAACCTATGCATATGATTAAGGAGTTACGCAATAAAATAAGAGTGATTTTATGGGAAAGGGACATGTCGTTGTATTATATTAAATGAAAGTAGAAGATACAACCGGATTGCCTTGATGTCACAAGCTTCCTTTCAGTGACCCTTGTTTCCAACACACACACTTGCTCTGTATTTGCATGAAGACAATACAACTTGATAGACCAGATAGAGTCTTGAAGCTTCTGTCCAAGCAGATTTCTTCACACAATCCTTTCACCAATTCTTCATTCAATCTTACTTAACCTTTTCCATGAGAAACCTATCAATATATAGGAGAAGGAGGGATGGTTACATGGATGAGGGTGATCCCACCAAATCTGAGAAGTCAGTAGGATGCCAACCATGTGAGTGCCAACTCATTTTCTAGAAGATTCCCTTCTAGAACCTTCGTGACCTCTTCTCTTTTCCAAGCTCAAAAATAGGTGCGCACCCTACCTATAGAGCAGACTGCGAACAATTCTCACCCTAAGTGTGGGTGGCCTGCGAGAATAAGGAATTTTTGTACCCTGTAACATGGGCAGCCTGTGAACTCATCTTAAAAATGTGTTTTTTTGGAAGAAGACATTAGTCACTTTTCTCAGGAAAAAAGTCCTTGTGGGAGCCTGAATACATCACTTATAGAGACATCACCAAAGTGACCAAAATCATGTGTAACAGAATGCCCCCCAAAGTATGAGGTTGGAATCTGTGACAGCCGAAATACTTTGTAAAGTGTGTGTGTGTGTTAGAAACCAGGAGTGCACCTAATCGAAAATCTGTAAACAACCAAGCATCTGCATAATATAATACCAATTCTAAGGTAGGCACTCCCATGCTCATATCACAAATGAATGGAATCATAAATGTAGGTCATGGCCACCAATCATACACCGTGGATCCATGCCGTCAAAATGCTACATAGCCACCAGGAATACACTGTGGATCTATGCGATAGGAATTGAATTAAGACGACATAGACATATGACATACAAAGTCGATCTATGTGCTGATATAAATCATACATACTCCATCGCAGCCTGGATAAAAAAATATGAGACCCAGGGTCTTCAACCCCGTCACCTAAAAGTACGAATCTAACCATGTTATTACATGTGTTGAAGTCGAACATGGTAGAAACCACTTGATTACCGGTCATTGATGAAAACCGTTAACAAGTGCGAGGGAAATCACTATTGATGTTAATGACTCCCAAGGTACCAAAGTACAATCCAATTGAATGCGAATGCATGGGCTAAAGTCGAGCACTTGGTGGAATCTCTCGATAAAGGATCAATGATGTGAAACCCCTGTCGAAAGAGAAGAGACCTACCATTAAGGCATGCAGGTTCTAACGTACTAAATGATTTCTAAGTCTCATTTCTAGATAATGAGTCGAAGTTGACAGAATAAGACTCATCACAGGAGGGCCTTGATGTATCCCCCATCAATGACACAAAATCAGTAACTGATTTTGAGGATGAAACAAAATATGAATACGGGTTGAAATGGACACAGGGAAGGTCGACATAGTAAGAATGGACAACTACATATGGCCGACTCAATAGAGGGCTCATGTGAACTTCTCTTGAACATATGAACGAAATGACCAAGGACTTGGCAGAACTGACTCAAAGACGACCCAAGATATGACCTTGTAGCAAGTCGAACGAGAAACAAATGGATTTCCCAACCCGGATTCAAATGACGAATAGGGGGTGTCATGTTCAAGAGCGACGCTTACTTCCATTAATATGAATACGAAAACATATCCCTTTCCCAAAATTTCCCCCGCCATCTCTGGCGAGTACCTCTTTATTTTTACACAAGCTTGAGGAGGATAACATATTCTTGTCGATGTAAGCTCATCCTTCAGACGAGTCCCTCAGAGTATATTTAACGAACCCTAGGAAGGAGTGGTTTGGTCCCATTGTGGGTCTTTCTATGTTTGTTTAACGAGTCCAAGGATAGAAAACTTGGGGGTTTTTCATGTTTTGAGAGTTTGAAAAAAACTTAAAGAGAACTCTCCCAGTTCCTTTTTTGTAAAAGAGTTCGACGAGACCGAAAAAGTGATAAACTATCACCCGTCAAATGTTTTTTCAAATACTTTAACGAGCGTGAAAAGAACAAGATCGCTCAGCAATATTTTCATTTTTATGGAGTGTGAAAAGAGCTTAAAGGATACTCCCTTAGGTTAGTCATTTTCGTGTTACCATGACAAGTAAGAAAAGACGAGAAAAAGTGTACTCGATTACGTTCTCATATATTTTTGAGCGCAAGAACAAACAAAGACTGAGCTCAAGGTTTTTCCTACAAAAACCCTAAAAAAGTAGTCGTACATGCGACAAAAAGAAAAAACACCCGTACCCCCTCGTTCTGACTTCGAAGTCGTGATATCTGTGAAAAAAACATACTCACAAGGATATTAGGGCATTAGGTTTTATAAGCAAAGAAATAAAAATAATATAAAAAATCAATAAAAATAGTAAAAAGTGAATAAATATGGGTAAAAAGGGATTTTTACCATTTCAATGTGATTTTGCCAAAAACTTGTCCAAAATACCTCGTTTTCCCCCAAATTTCTTTGCTCGATTGTGGGAGGCACAAGCAATCATTCGGCAAACCGTTTCAGCCAACGAGGTAAGTTCTTGATCTTTCAACTTTTCCATGGTTTATTTTTAGTTTTTATTGGCAATTTTTAGGGTTTTAGGTCCATTTTACGGTCACACCATGCGCTCAAGCATTCTCATAGGTGAGCCTTGCGGGACCCGTGAGAATATAGGATTCTCGTAGGTGGCCTTCAGGGCACCTGCGAGAATATCTCACTGTGAAAAAGGGCCACCTGCGGGGGCCAAAAAAAGGATTTCAAAGTTTGGTTTTGCTCAATAAAAAATATGCAAGAGTTTAAAAAACGTTGTTGACTCCCCTCTCATGGCTCTTTTGTAGGTGTTTGACCATCACAATTCTGGAATGGAGAGAAAGGGAACATGAGGAGGATGATGCTATCGCCAAGAATGACCCGGGTACAATCGCTGCCCTCCAGGACTGTGGGCTATTGAAATTCTTCAGGATTTTGGGCATGAGAGCCCAACTCAGGTTGTTGGAATACCTGGTCCACATGTGGGACATGGACCAAAATTTATTTCATGTGGGAGTCCATACGTTGACCCTAGATATTGAGGATATCTATTTTCTAATGGGGTTGTTACAACGTGGATACCATACTACTTTTACAGAAGGCAAAGGCGACGAGCTCCCTATGAGTGAGTATTGTCGCCAGTATTGTGTTCCCGAGGCAGAGAGGAGCAAGGGTAAGGTTTCCATTTGGGGGGTCCAGGATTTGACCCTACAAACCATCTTGTTCACTATTGCATGCATGGATGGGAGCACGGCTCCACACATGGCTCTCTAGAGCTATTTCCAATACGCCATACAGTGCACAAAGCCTCGGGTCTTCAACTGGTCAGATGCAGTTCTTCGTAGTATGAAGAGACAATTAATGAAGTGCATAAAGGGTGACTTGAATCAGTTTGGGTATGAATCACTTTCAGTGCCATTCTTTCTCGAGAGGGTCCCACTTCTATGACTACAGGTTGATTGGGGTTTACCGGCTCCACAGGATCCCAGGATGATGAGGTGGTGCAACCTCATGGATCGACACATAGCAGGGCCCATAATCAACTACAATGATTCATTTTTCAACTGGTTGAGGCCCAGATGCTGATGATTGATGACTACGCATATGATGGTTTGGATTTTTGATGGGATCCGGATTTGTCCCTACCTAAATATGCTCAGTGGGGTGACTTGGGTAAGAAGTACACATTTTGTTCTTTTTAAATGCTTTTGTAAATTTTATCATATGAAATGTTTTTATGTTTATCCAAGAACTAATAAAAAAATCTCTTTTTGATGACACTGATGTGGGTCCATATCAACCTCCATAAATGTCTCCCATTCAACGATGAGAAGAAGCATCTCCAGTGGCGAGATGGGATGCCGAAGACTACGAAGCAGTGGAGTAGAACTTGGAGGGGTTGACCGCAGAAGTCCCGGATATTTCTATTGGGGAGATCCCAAGACATTACCAACGCCATACTGTGGGCGTGTCCAAGTCTATCAGTCGACTGCTTCATAGGGTGGCACGAGCAGTTGTGTGTTATCGTGAGTGTCATCTGTGACGCTACTTTGTAGAAGCTATGGGCTTCGTATTTTGAGATTTTGATCCTTGGACAGAAACTTTTTGTAAAAAAAGTTGATCATGATATACATATATACGGCTTCTACCGGCTTATTTTGTGTTGTGTTATACATGTGATGTGTGATTGGTTTATAAATGTCCCAAATGTCTGTCTATCACATAGTTAGCTAATGCATCATTCAATGTATTTAGACATCTAGGAATGTGCTAATGTTTTATATAATCAAAATAGCGTTCAAAGAGGCGAATTCGTAAATATACCCGTAATAAAGTAGGAATTTGGATAGCATAGACGTTACTTAACTGTAGTACTACTAGCTGTGAATCAAGTTGTATAACCAGGTGGTGGATACCAAGAGAAATAGCATCAATCAACAATTCAATGACGGCGCTATATTTTGCAATATTGTTGGTCGCACGACCGAGGCACACACCTCGTAGACTGATAAGTTCGCTCGTAGGGGTGTAAATATCCCATGTAGCAGAAGCAAGGTTCTGAGTACTACGGCTAGCGCCATTGGCGAAGCCAATGTGGGGTGACGAAAACTTCGACATCTGGAAACCAAGCACAACGCAAGATAAGCAGTTAAGGGCAGAGACCCAAATAACGAAAAAGCACACAAAAAGTATGATACAATAAAATACAAGCACTCATGCACAGGTGATCTTAAGCATAGTACTTCTTTAAGTACAACCCATTTCTGGGTTCACTCAAAGGGATACCATCGTAGTCCACTAACTCGTAATCTCCTTTCTCCAAAACTCATCTGACGATATAAGGACATTGCCACATAGCTTCAAATTTTCCTGCTCCTAGCATATCCCGATCTTGTTCGTTAAGGAGAACCAGATCACCTTCAGAGAAAACGCGTGGCTTGACATGTTTGTCATATTTGGCTTTGACGTGTTTCTTCTGGGCTTCTATAACTAGGGTGGCATCGCGACGGGTTTCGTCTAATTGCACGAGATACAACAGACGTTCTTCTTCAGCAAAAGTGTTTGGGAGAAGTTTGATGGCTAGTTTTAGGGAGGGTATCTCACATTCAATCGACAAGATGGCTTCTAGACCATAGACTAAGTGGAATGGTGTAAACCTGGTAGCAGACTTAACGGATGTCCAGTAAGCCCACAATGCTGAAAACAACATCGTGTGCCAACTCATTTTGTGAATCCCTATCATTCGTCGAAGCATGGTAATGAGGATTTTGTTTGTTGCTTCAGCTTGGTCGTTGGCTTGTGGGTAATAGGGTGTTGAGTTGTCATGGTGAAGACCCAACTTTTTAGTGAGTTCGGACATCATGAAGTTTCTAAAGTGGCTACCGTGGTCAATAACAATAGCTTGAGGAACACCAAACTGAGAAATGATGTGATTGAATATAAATAATGTTGCAGTCCTTCCAGTATTGTCGAATGTTGGCATTGCCTAGGCCCATTTTGTAAAATAATCTATGGCTACAATAATGTAACCATGCCCCCCAGCCGAGTGAGAGTGACATGTCATGAAATTGATACCCCATTTCGCAAATGGACCAACAGAGACCACAAGGTGTAGAGGAGTAGGGTGTGATCGTATTTTATTGTTGTAGGTTTGGCAAGCGTGGCATTTTTGGACAGCATTTATACAATCGTTGAATAAAGAAGGCCAAAAATACCCTGCTTGTAAGATCTTTTGGGCAGTAGCATACCCAGAAATGTGACCACCACAGGCTCCAGAATGACAGTCATTTAGGGTTTTCTCAGCTTTGTCAAATGTGAGGCAGCGTCGAAAAACGAAGTCAATCCCACGACGATAAAGAGTATCACCGAGGATAATATACTGATGGGCTTGGTAGCGTATTCGATGGCGGTCAGTGCTAGACAAATTGGGCCGGAAAGTTTGGGTCTGGAGATATATGATGATATCTCCATACCAAAGGTCATCGGAACTAATCAGGAAAAGGGATTCATCGGGTAATGAATCTGCTGCTACATTTTTCGTCTCAAAGTAGGGAAGGTCGCATATCAACTCGGAAAACACTAAGGATTTCTTGGACTTAGCACGTTCGAATTATAAGACAAACTCCTGGAGTATTACGATCCATTTGGAGTATTTTCCCCCTAGCAATTGGCGTGTAGGAATGTGTTGCATAGGGTTGCAGCTAGAAATTACCGTAGTCTTGCGAGAAAGGATATAGTGTCGAAAACGTTGAACAGCTTGGACGACTTCCAAGACTAGTTTTTCAACATGTAAATACTTGGTTTCGGTAGTCATGAGACTCCCAATCAAGTAATAGATGACATGTTCATCATGAGAATCATCCTCCTGGACGAGAACCATAGCAATGGTATAGTCCAAGGCTGCGAGGTAAAGGAAATAATCCCAACTGTAATCAGGTGGGAAGAGTAGCGGGGTACGTGTCAAAGATAGTTTCAAAGCTTCGAAAGCTTTGTTGGCAGTGGTATCCCATATGAACTCAGAGCCTTTCTTGAGCAGTCGCGTAAATCCAAGAGTTAGCTCAGCATAGTTTAGGATGAAACAACAAAGAAAGTTTGCCTTCCCTTTCAAACTTTGTAACTGGTGAAGTGAGGAAGGAGGAGGGAGATTGAGAATTGCCTCGACCTTCAAAGGATATACCCGGATCCCTTGACGTGAAACAATAAAGCCTAGAATTCAGCCGGATTCTACGCAAAAAACACATTTGTGGGGATTCAAGCGTATATGGTAAAATCGACATCGAAGGAAAATG
This sequence comes from Picea glauca, assembly GCA_000966675.3. NCBI lineage: Eukaryota > Viridiplantae > Streptophyta > Pinopsida > Pinales > Pinaceae > Picea > Picea glauca. The sequence goes on along the minus strand of JZKD02S2191250.1, from coordinate 98,436 downwards.
GCGCGGAGGTGTATTGGATGATCTACACGGCGCATGGAATGAGTGGGTAAGTCATCGAGATATGGCTGCACGATGTGCTTTATATCATGAAATGCATAAGACATAGCACATTGAAAAGTTGCACCGGCATTCTTTAAACCAAATGGAAGTTTCTGGTAGGTGAAAGTGCCCCAAGGACAAATAAAAGCAGTCTTGTGTTGGTCTGCGGGTACAATATTGATTTGATTATATTCGGAGAAACCATCCATCAAAGAGAAGATTTCACTTTTGGCACAATCGTTGACGATCTGGTCAATGAAGGGGGTAGGAAATTTGTCTTTAGGACAAGCTTTGTTAATGTCCCTATAATCAATGCACACGCGGATTGTGCCTTGTTTCTTGTCAATTGAAACAAGATTGGAAACCCAGTCAGTTACAGCCACAGGGTAAATAAAGACAACTTTGAGAAGTTTCTCAACTTCAAGCTTGATGGTGGCTGCTTTACATCGGTGGACCGGATGAAGTCGTTTCCAAGTGAGTTTTGCGCCCAGGTATGTCTTAATCTCATGTGCCACAATGTCGGGGTCAATCCCTGGAATTTCTTCATAGCTCCATGCGAAGACGTCATGAAATTCTTGGAAAAGAGACTTTTAGGTGACAACTTCGTCATGGGAACACAAAGCTCTGATATGGACATTTTTGACAACTCCAGGTTTTATGAATATGTCAAGGGGGATGGTGGGTGAGATATTACTTAAGTTCCCTTCGTAGAAAATATCATGTGTAGACTCGGGAACGGTAGAAATGACGACAATGGTCAACGGGGTCGAGATCCGTTGGTAACCCTCGATGGTGTGTTGTTCTAGGAAGAGGATGGAACGATGATGTCCATTGTTCCAAGGGGTATCTTCCATGGACATGACAGACATAATCATCTCGTCCTTGGGAAAAATGACACAGAATGGATCTGGAGATAAATCACCAAGAGAGGGGGTAGAATGGGTTGCCGATTGAATGGCCTTATAAGTGGATTCGACCAGACTTAAAGGCATTTTGTCGCTATATCGAAGATGATCACCGAGGTTGGGTACCATCCATGGGTCGTAAGACACAGGGGTTCCATGAACAGAGGTAGAGATCATGTACACATTAATACATAGGATGTATTGGAGGGGGAAGGTTGGTCATGAATGACCAATTGGGCCTGTTGTTGAGAAGGGAAGGGTTGTGACAATACGGCCGGAGTGGGGGGTTTCGTGGTTCCTTGAAGGAACTTAGTAACCTCAGCTCATCATGGACAATCCTTAGTGTAGTGATCATCACCACAGATAAGACAAGGGTATCAGGGTTTGTGCTTATCCCTATCATCAACAGGTAGTGTTTTGGTTTTCTCAGATTGCAGATTATTTTTATCCTCCTCGTTCTTACCCTTTCCTTTTTTGGATTTATTTTTTCCTGCGGGGGTAGATTGAACAGATTTTACCTTAGAAGTCTTGCCGGTGGGAGGGGTAGGAGACAGAGCATGTTGAACATCAGAAGAAATGGGTTTGGGGTTGTTGCTAGAGGTTTGGATGGAATGAGGTTGGGCATGGAAAGTGGCAATCACACCATCAGCTGCATGAGAAGTAGCAAGAGTAGTTGAAGTAGCAGAAGTAGAAGGATGAGGTGCGTCAGGGAGTAAGTCGTAAAGAGTCCCCATTTGTGAATAAACAAGGTCGAGGTATTTAGCACGACTAATTTCCTTTTATTCTGTGACAACTCCACCCATGGCGATGTCATGAGCGATGTCATTCTCGAATGATTTCTTGAACCACTCTGCCAGCAACTGATCAAGAAGTTCGAGTTTGATGATACGTCGTCTTCATCGCCACTCATGAATGTGATCAGAGATATGAGTGGCTTTGGTTTGTTTGAAAGAACTCAAAATCTCGGTTCTCGTTTCGTAGCGGATCACTAACTGGTAGTGGGTGAGGAAAGCCATAGCGAGGGTGTTGAAGTCAATGAAGAAGCCTCGTGGTAATTCTATGTACCACTTCGCGGTGGAACCCGAGAGGGTTCATTGAAAAAGGCGTAAATGAATAGAGTCATCCATCAAGGAGTTGGATGAGCACCAAAGGTGAAAATTCATTACATGATTGTTCGGATCCTCTCCTAGTTTACCATCGAATTTAGGGATGTCAGATGGTAGTTTGGTCGGTATGGCGGGCCATTGAGGAGAGTGGCGGATCAGATAATTTAAAATCCTTGACATATCAGGGAGGTCCAGGGTGGCTAAGAAGGGTAACTGTCTATTCACATGTGAGTACTGGTGACTTTGGGGAGGGAGTCCCATTGGTAGACCAATGGGATCATAAGCAGTTTTCATAAAATGAGAAGATCTAGGTAGATTCGATGGTTGGTGTGGAGGCAAGTAATTCATAGGGTTGTACCCTTGAACAGGGGCATGGAGTTGAGTGTTCAATCCCCAAATAGGATTAGACGTGCCTGGATATGGTTGGCCTATACTAGGGGGTATGATGGAACTAGCTTGAGGTTGTTGCCCCCCAGTCGAGTGAGGATTATGTTGTATAAGATAATTCCAATATTGGGCCAAGGATGGAGGTATGTTTTGTCCATAAGGTGGGGTCGGTGGGGGTTTCCCTCCAATCGAGGGTTGCGTCCCATTTGGGCTTTGTCCTGCAAAATTTGGTTGGGTTTGGCCTCCTTGGTGAAATTGTCCACCAACAGGAATCTGGTAATTAGGTGTGAAAGACGGGATGGTTCCACTAGGGTTGGTGCCTCTGATAGAGGATGGAAGAGGTCCTCTAGAAGGGGGTCAAGGAAGTGTCTAAATAAAACTAGGAATGAGATGGTGCCCAGAAGAAGTGTAAACGCCAGGAGTCCCGGATGAGATTTGTGTAGGAGTGGGAATAGAAGCATTTAACGCATGATATCCGGGTGGAAGGGTTGGGGTGAATCTGGGTGAAAGCGGTGTGCCAATGGGGGCTTGTCTAGTTGTTGTAGTCCCGATGTGAAGACTCATAATATCTAGGACCATTGTGTAATGGACCATTTGTAGAGGGATAGTCAAGATGTGGTTAGCTGGCGGAGAGTCTGTACCAGGAAAATAATAGGCAGTAGTGAAAGGTATTGCATATGGATCAGATGTTTTGGGTAGCTCAGGTGCGAAGGTGATATCAACGCCTACTCCTGGGCCAAAGAGATCCTTTCTAAATATGCCAGTAGTCCAAAAAGGATCTTGACCCTCAAGTCCTATGAAAGGTCTGGTTGGTGATCCAAAACACTGAACAACTATATCTCTAGAAGAATTCACTCAAACAATACGTCTCTCGGAGTGGGGAGGAAGTCGGAAGTCCTCTCGAGAATTGGTAATTTAGAACTGTTCTAAAGAGCTAGCTATTTCCACTGGTGGAGTGGCAACATCTTAGACTTCACTCTGTTGAGGAGAGCCCTCCGGTGAGTTGGTAGGAAGGGTTGAGAACCTTCCATATATTCTAGGGGTAGGAATTGCATTCTACATGAACGACGTGGAGGTTCAATTGTGATCGATTTAGAATTTTACGAAAGAAATTCTATGGCCACCTTGGGTAAACAAATAGCACGCGCTAGTAAAATCTAGGAAGCAAAACCAAGCAAACAAGACCTTCCAATTCCTAAGTCACTAGTTGGTGATGAAATCCAACGTCGCGACGACAATACAAGAAGGGGTTGGGCTAGGGTGGAAAAGTTATGATGACGACCTGTGTAACGGACTTACACCCTGGTGCAAGCTCCCACACACAATTGTGGGTATACCCTCCAAGGATCCCGAGTGAGTCTGACCAACGTCGATTCCAGGTACCATGAAGACTTACCCCTTCATAGTCACCTTGTGTAAGACCCTAAGAAGATAGGATACTAAGGTTACCACCAATAACAATGATGTCTGGGGGAACAGTTGACAGTCCGATCCACACGCAAGGGCAGGGTATCTAGCCCAAAATCAGCTTGAGAGGCTTCCACTCATCATTGTGGGTATACCTTCAAGTGACCCCCGTAATACGTGCAATCTCTACACTGATATCAACAAAGCAGGGTGAGTAACTCTATCAATCTCAATGCAACCTCAGGTTTGACCCTTGTGTGATAAGGGCTTCCTAGGACAAAATGTTGCAAATGGAATTTGACACTCCTTATCACAATATACTATTGTGTGTTTTGTGCTTTGGAGAGTGTGTCTCACTGCCTATTCCAAAGCTCTATCCTAGCTAATGTTGGTGTAAAAGAGCCCTAGAAAAAGTTACTAGTTGAATTTTAAAATTGTGCAATATTATTAAAGGTTGTTGTTACTCAAAAGGAGATAGAAATGAAACCGATGTTGTGTGAGACTCTGACCCAACAATGCATAAATAGGAATGAATGATACAAATTTTTATTCGATGAATCCTATTTACAGGAAGGAAAGAGGAGTTTTCTAGAACAATATGAACTACGGTGTATGATCTTCTCTTAAATGTAGTATCAAACAACCATGAACAATGCAAATTCCTTATTCGTTCTCTTTCAATACTCGAATGCCAATATTTTCGAATAAAAAGTTACTTAAAAAAAAAAAGAAAAAATGTCTTTAATTTTTATTAGAAACCAAGCAATAGGGATGGAACTAAGAAAAAGTAAGCAAACAACGAAAACAAAATACACAACAACACCCAAATCGATCTTTCAATGAAGACAAAAATAACAAACTGACAAGACCAGTCTCTTAAAATGCACATGGGTAACAATTTTCCAAGTAATAAGCAATTGAAAAGGACAATTAATCTCAACTTTTAATCCAATCAAAGGCTCCCGACCAAACAAGCACTCGGATTTCTAAACCGGACATTATACCCTTGTTAAGAAAGGGTCAAGAGGTAAAAATTGAGAAAAAATGATCAAGAAGAGCTTTCGATTTCCGAAAACTAATCATTTGCAAGATTTAAAGTCAAGAAACATTCAATCACTGGCCAGAAAAGTTCTTCCTAGACACACAAACACATATGGGCATCTGAGGACACAAAAGACTTAATCCAAAATGTTTACAAGTGAGTTCACAGGCTGGCAGTGGAGTACAGTGCGAGAATTAAGGATTCTCGTAGGCTAGACACAGGAAGAGTGCGAGAAGTTCGCACTGAACTGAACACTAGGGTGCGAACCTCATTTATTCTCGCAGTCTATAGAGAGGTGAAGTCCGAGAAGGTCTGTAATCAAGCAAATCTTGGAAAAATGGCAGAACTTTTGAGGGAACTTCTGGATCCAGGGAGTCTGTGAGGGTCTCCTCAAGACTCGGAGATTGATTGGGAATGAAAAAGGGTAGGTCTAGATAAAATGGCCAAGAAAAAACCATCAAAATGGGTTGTATCCCCGGTGGAGTCGCCAATTTTGTTATTGGATAAATCAGTAGGTGCGAACACTAACAGATCTCCCTAGATCCACCTGGATCTAGAACAAAATAGGACAGGACATGACTCTTTCCCTAAGTTGTAATCATTGAATCTACTACTAAGAAGGAATGAGTGACATACCTTTATATCACTTCCTTAGGTCTCTGTTGTTCCCGCTTTACTCCGGTGCTCTTGTGAAATCAGGTCCAAGACAACACAAACCAACCAAAGTGAAGATAGAAAAGTATATTCAATGTCAACCTATGCATATGATCAAGGAGTTACGCAATAAAATAAGAGTAATTTTATGGGAAAGGGACATGCCGCTGTATTATATTAAATGAAAGTAGAAGATACAACCGGATCGCCTTGATGTCACAAGATTCCTTTCAATGACCCTTGGGTCCAACACACACACTTGATCTGTATTTGCATGAAGAAGATCCAATACAACTTGATAGACCAGATAAAGTCTTCAATCTTCTGTCCAAGCAGAGTTCTTCACACAATCCTTTCACCAATTCTTCATTCAATCTTGCTTAACCTTCTCCATGAGAAACCTATAAATATATAGGAGAAGGAGGGATGGTTACATGGATGAGGGTGATCCCACCAAATCTGAGAAGTCAGTAGGATGCCAACCATGCGAGTGCCAACTCATTTTCTAGAAGATTCATTTCTAGAACCTTCGTGACCTCTTCTCTTTTCCAAGCTTAAAAACAAGTTCTCACCCTACCTATAGAGTAGACTTTGAATAGTTCACACCCTAAGTGTGGGTGGCCTACGAGAATGAGGGATTTTCGCACCCTGTAACATGGGAAGCCTGCAAAATCATCTTTAAAATGTGTTTTTTTGGAAGAAGACAGCAGTCACGTTTCTCAGGCAAAAATTCCTTGTGGGAGCCTGAATACATCACTTATAGAGACATCACCAGAGTGACCAAAATCATGTGTAACATACATTATTTCTCAAATTAATCAAACTACAATCAAATCCATGCTATGTAAAAATCAGGCTCATCCTTGATGACATAATCAAATAACTATAACGCATACAGTGGATGGAATTGACATAGTCATCCTAGTTGACATAACCATTTCGCCAAAAATCTCATAGTTGCAGTGACCATTTATTCGTGGTGTAGGAACACCACACATACAAATGCATTGCGCACGACATCATCAAACCATTGTAACTAATGATGAGTTTAACATCCCAATAATATTTAATGCAAAATACAGTGACTGTGTATCAACCCCAATCTTCAATCAACCAATTCAATGCTGAGATTATTACTTGAATTTTCGTAATAATCAACAACCTGACCTAACATGATGTGGACATGAAGCAACGTTGTGACTTACTCAATTAAAAATAATATTGGGTTATCAAAACACCAGGAGAGTGACTGTGTATTTGATCTGTCTAATTAACCATGCATGGTGTATCTATTGTAATAACACAGGAAGTGACTAGATACCAAAACCGACACGATGGTCACATGATCAACTGGGCGAGCCTATAATCAATTATGTTGACAATACCCATCAACAATAATCAATAGTAAACCCGATAGGCCATGTTGTTCTTCTCTATCAACCCTTAGATCTATACAATTAAGGGTTTTCTTTGTGGCCAACACATGGAAAGCTAGAGCCAACTCCTTTCAATGGTGAAAACCTCTGAGACTAGCGATGCATACACAGAGGGAACCACAATTTATTCACGGACAAGGTAACAAATCCCGTGACAGGAGGGGATATGAACAGAAAATAAAAGCTCTAATTTGGCTTGGTAATGATATTTAATACACGCAGGGTATTACCTTCGTGGATCTCTAGTCAACCAACTACAACACTAAGGTGCAAACAGGGTCGAGAAAGAGAAATATAACCCATTTTGTGACCATATATAGTGACAACAACCTAATGCCCAAGTGAACAAAACGCAGTGACACAAAGTGCTTCCAACCATTAAAACCCCATAAAAGCCAAAGACTGGGTAAGGTGATATGAATGCGTGAATATAGCCAGCCACCCAAGACCAAACAAAAACCCTCCAACTAAACCAACAAGGATAACAAAGAGCCCTTATGGCTGCTAACACCCAGGATGACCAATAACACTATGACTTCAACATTATTGCAGAGAAAACCATCACGCTTCATTCCAAAAATCACAATTTACATAGTTGCAATACTTAAGGAAAGAACAAACCAAACATTCGAGCCAATATCCATTTCATAAATAGAGTAGACTCATGGATGGCCAAAAAAAGACATACCTGTAATCCAAGCACCTTAAAATGCAAGTTGGTCGAGCAGTTCCTCCCTAGTTGAAAATCGGAGCATAACCACCACAACAAGGTTGAACAATATCCCGACTTGGTTGGCGACCAACAAAAGGAGTAAGTGTGTCGTGCAGTAAATGCACGTCGCCTCCACCCACAATCAATTAATTCATTAGTACATGCCAGCCATTAATCCATCAACCATTCATTTAAACCATGCATTGGAAATGGCATCTATTACTTGTCAAACGTGCCACTCACATCATACCTTCCATTTACAACTTTACCATATTACATATCAACTATATAATCCAATCAAGTAAACCATCTATTGAACTATCACGAATAGCACGATCCACATCAACTTATTCCATAACATAATCACCATGCATATCAACTATATAACTCAAAAAAATCGCATGGATATTAACTTAATAGCTAGGATAACAACAACTCATTAAAAATTGATGCATGTAGTATAGTATATAGCATGGTTTTAGTTTCTTCCCTTTTCTTTTATATTTCCTTTTTCCCTTTTCCAATTTGCTTGTGTATTTTATTGCTAACATGTTTATTGTGTAGGTCTCCTAGTAATAGATCCCAATAATAGATAGCGGTGATAACAAGGATAACATAGGTCGTTGTAAAATAAAACTTGAGCCTAGAGCAGCACAAAACACAGAGCATGCCTTCTCAATTGTTAATAAACCAAGATTACATCACCATGTAAGCAGTGTCGAACAGTAGCACAACATCAAATAAGCACCAGACCTGATCTCCAATCTACAAGGGGCTCCCACCTACTAATATTATTTACCTTTTATAATAATAGGCTTTAGCAACACTTTGCGGGAAAAACTTCATTATGATTTTAATCGTCAATAAGGAGGTTTTTCATTAGTAGTATCAAGAGGAGCTTGTGTATGAATTTCATCATCTAAACTTTGTTGATCTAGTAACTGATTTATTACCAATGTCATAGAGTTGATCCACTAAGGACGCAATCACTCGGGATGATTTTTTTGATGATAAGAGAAAACGTTATCGTAATTGAAACTTTTTATATTGAAAGCCATGTGTTGGGGTTCTGGTGGTTGTGGTGGGTTGTCTGGTTTCTTTAAAAATGGGTGGTAAGTTCGGGGTTTGGATGATCCTTCCCCAATATTCTTCTTTAATTCCACCACTTCATTTGATAATTTCTTAACCATTTTAACCACATTATCAATATCCTTGGATTCCTTGTCAAGTGGTTTAGTTAAAAGCATCGGCTTCTTACCAACCAACTTCATTTCCTCATAACGAGGATGTTGGTCATATGATAACAATTCTCTTTCCACAGTTTCAGCTTCATCAAATTTTAGTGTCAACGTGTTTATGTTATATCATTTTACAAGCATCCCAATGGAGGGGGTTAAGGCAGTTGTATAATATTCAATGGCTAAGGATTGAGTGGGAGCTACCTCATGGGGAAACTTAATCCAGACATTTATAAATATTTGGTTAAAATATTTTACTCTTTCTCTTTTTTCCATTTTGATAGCCCCTAGTTCATTGTGAAGAGATGCGGTAATTTTCCTTTCTCCAAACTTCCTCATAAAAATCCTTTCAAAGCTATCAAAATCTATAATAGATCCGATGGGTAGGCTAACATACCAAGTAGACGCTTTCCCGGAAAAATTATAAGGAAATAACCTGCATACCGCGTCGTCATGTTGAACTCCTAGAAGATGTATGGCCAAAACGAAATTATTTATATGATCTTCTGGGGACTCAAGTTTGTCTGGGTCAAATTTCAGTAAGAGTCTATCAAATTTCCTTGGCATTTAATTAACTTCGTCAGTTATATTTAGAGCTCCTTGGGCTCTCCATCATGGTATGACCTCTCTATTGTTCCTATTTCTCCCATTATTTTTCTATGGTGATTTATGATTGTTCACCTTCAAATTCTTCTTCTTCAGGTTCGACAAAGAAACGTGCAGCTCTCCTTAAGGGTACAGGGACCTGTTGTAAAGAAATTTCAATAAGGTCATCTACAGAGTCAATGTAAAAATAAATATGTGTATTAGGACACTCTACACGGGTTGCTTTTATCCTAGGAAGTTCAGAAGTTGTAAGTAATTTTCCAAGAAATTTTGCATAAGCACGAGTGATTCTACAGGTTTCGTGAAGTTCTTCTTGAGGTATGAGAAACCAAGTTTCAAAATGTATTTCAAGACTCCTGGTAGAAATTCCTAAATTGGCCTTTGAGTCTTCATAAATAACATCTTGTTCATATTCAACTCGAGGAAATAAGGTAGGTTGTAAGATGGGATTACTCGTTGAAGACTAATTTTAGTTATTGTTTAATTCATGTATGTAAGCCATAAAATATAGCCCTCATTTTACTACAAATTCTATTGAGGGGTCCAAATTCCCATGATAACAACAAGGGGTCCCCCCTGGTATATAGTCCCAATTAGACTACACATCGTTTGGATTAGGAGTTCCATCTGGAATTTGGCCCAACTACCATTATTGCTAACTTTGATTTTGTTACCGGTTACGGTTCGATGTAATGATGAAAGGATGGATGCAATGAAAATATGTAGATGAATACCATGTGTTAGCGCAAGGATTTTATCCCATACTGCAAGGGAGAAATCCTAGAGGCCATCAGTAAAGTGTAACATCAAATGTGTTTTTGAAAGGTGAGAGCGATCTAATTAAAATTGTTCATCAATGATAAATGATGCCTACATTAGACCATGTTCCCAAAAAGAAAGTCTAATCCAAATATAAACAACAACAAGACAAAATTGTGGGAAGAATGAGAAATAAACATAAACAGAATATTTCATTTGCACATCTGGTCCAACTGTTCAATTCTCTGAAGGAAATTCAAGAAGTCGAGATCCTGCTAATTCAAAAATCAAAAGACATTCATGGTAACATCCTATGGGAATTAAAATCAATTGATTCTTAAGAATAATGGCATGAATACTTCATGCCATAACCATAAACCAGAAGAAAATGGAAGAAAAACTTTGTTCTAGATTAGTATTAGCAACATCAATTGAAATACATGCTCTTCAATGAGGTATATAGAGCTGCAAAAACAAAACAGTTTTATTTTCTATTACTCTTCCCCCTCCCTTAGCTCATTATAACCCCTATATATTCTTGTACCATGAAATATATAGTAGTATAGGTCCTTTCTAACTCCAACCCCTTTCCAAAAATAGAAACAATTACAAACAAAAAATGACACATTTTAATTGATTTCCTTCTTTCCAGGAGGAGAAATTCTGAAAAATAGGCTTCAAAACACCACTTGTAATTCTCAAACTATAATGGATGTGTAAAATCTGAGAATAATTTTGGTATATAAGCTCTTTGTAAAGAAAAAACTCTCTCGGTTTCTTGAAATTCATCTCCAGTTGGCCGAAATACGTGTCGCAAAAACATGTCTCAAAAAAGAAATCATGAAAACTGAAAAATAGGGCTCAAAGATTCCTTTTAATATCTCAATCCATGACACCTATGTGAAAAATGAAAAAGGTTAATATTCTTGGGTCCATGCTTGAAAATAACCTCCTTTGAATTTTGAAAATTCATCATGGTTCACCCGAAAATCCTCCTGGAAGTCAATTGTTCAAAAATACCAGTTCAACATCCCTAGAACATAGTTTTTGCAACACATTTCACAACATATTTCGCAACAATTTATGTAGCGCCTGTCTAAAAATTCCACTTTTGCAGCGTTGAGCTAGGATAAATTTAAAATCCTTTAGCATGACAAAAAGGTAATGATGGGAATGAATGAATATTGCGTTATTGGACTCATATGTAGGATCAAGTGTTCTTGCTTCATAAAAAAATGTCGAAACTTGGTGCTTGAGGAAGTTGGCGCTGCAGAATCTCCTATTTCACCAGTGCTGCAAAATAGACCGTAAAAATAACCAAATTTTCTAGTGAAAATTCTTGTGCTAACACCATGTATGTAAATACAACTAATCTATCACTAATTTATGCTAACCTATCCTAGCTAGGAGAAAATCTAAAGTAATCGGTGAGTTATAATGCAACCAAAACTTAAAACAAATTTAATACAATTAGTTGTTTAAAAAGAGAAAAATTGGAAGCAATAGCATATATAAGTATATAATCAGATTAGTCCATATTACAATGAAATATATTGTAACAACTCACAAAACTCAAGGCGTGGAAATATTCAAAGAAATACCAATAATTTCAAAATGATTAAGATTGCATAAGAATTAGTCTACAACAAACAAAGCATTCTTACAATCCATAGAAACAACAAATATATTCACTTGAAATAGTTCAAAGCTTCGATCAATTTCTACACAAAATTTATTTTATAAAATACTGGCATGAAGGATTCTCAATATTCATTAACACTGTATAAGTTCTTGAAACAATTCTTGGGTCTATACGATGCTCTAAAATCCAAAAAGTCAAAAGTCCATGTTCAAAGAGTCTCTAATCTCTTTTATACAAACAATAGTAACTCCTATTTGTCTTTTCACCTTCTTCTTGAAGAGTCAATTACAAAACTATTCACATTCTCTTATATTATGACAAGTGGCACAAAAGGATGAAACTTGAGGTAGTTAGGAAAAGATGAAAGGGAAAACAATGGTTTTTCCTTTTCTGATGATCTTTTGCTCTGGAGATAAGTCGTCCAAAATTCCAACTGGTTATATAGTGACTCAAACCTCTTGTAATATAGTTTCTCCAACATTTCTTCGATCATGGAAACGATATCATCCAAGGCACTCATATCCTTCTGCAATTTTGTCATTTAATCATGTATCATAGTATGGAGCTTCGTTGGTTGTAGCAAATGTTGATCAATAAGATCAATTCAGACAAAAGTTAATGTTTCAACTATTTGTATCCTCCTACTTGTACTTCCCTAAACTGCATTCACTAATTCCTCCATGAATAAATTCTTCCCAAGTTCGTCTAACATTGGGAGTTGACCATGCATTATCAACTCTTGAGATTCTTTGTGATTTATCAAGAAGCTCCCCATTGCTTTGGTCACTTATTTGTCTGCTCGTTTCCCTACCTGTTGGAAATGATCTAGTGCATACAGATCTATCTTCCTTGTTTATTTCAATGGTCTATATAACTCTGAAGGTGCATCAGGATTATCTACTATCCAAGTATCAATATCCACTATACCTTCCCGAATAGTGTTTTATTTCGTCAATTGCATCAGTATCTGATCTTTTCGTTCAATGACTATTGTAGCCACATTTTGGAAGAGATGGAGGCTTGCATACATATCAATGATGGCACCTTCCAACTCATTTCTCACTTTTTTCGCGTTGGCTTTAAAATTGAGAAGAATTCTCTCATATATCCTTACTTGTTGGAGCTTCTCTTCTAGCTCTTTGATCCTTACTTCCTTTTCCTCGTTCTTTTGGCACAACCTTTGTATATTATCTATAGTTTTATCCATGAATGCAATTTTTTCCCTAGTTTTTACCACAAGTTCTTTCCTGGCATCTCCTGTGATGAGAACCTGGGTTACTACTGATAAAATAGCTCCCTCTGCCACCAGAAATTTTTTAACCCTTTCTTGTACAATCCGTCTAGTTTTTCTATCATACATGAAACTCTAGATCTCCAATATTTCATTCAACCGAAAAGGTTCCCAAGGCCTAAGACTCAAACCAATTCTTGTCATTTATGTTCTTGCGTCTGCGATGGATGTTCCAAGGAAATCTAAGTACATTGCGTGTGTATCACCCTCTCTATCATATGCATCCTTCTTATTCCTTTCTTCTTAAGCAACTTTGTCTACTACTTCCTTTTATGCTAATTCTGGTGCTACTCTTGTTTCTTCAACTAACTCCTTTTATTTTTCAGCAACAACTTTCGCTTCGGCATCTTCTTTCTCTCTTGCTTCATTTTTTGCCCTTCCATTTACTTTGTCAGCTTCTAGATTTTGTTTCTTTTTAGCAACATTTCTCTTCTTCAATACTTTTTCTTTGTCCCTCCTCTTTTTTTTGATTGGTACTTCTTCATTTTCTTATGTAGAACCCGAATGAGTCAAGAGGGAGATGGGGGAAGATCTCCCAACTTCATCTCTGTCTACATCTTTTTTGGATGCCTCTCTTATAGCTTCTTCATTCATGATCCTACCTCTTGGTTGACCCCGCCTATTGACAATAACCTCATCATAGGTTATGGAATTTTGATGTACTCCTTATTTTTCCTAGAACTCGGTGGTGTATTCATAAGGGTGGCTCATGCTATGAATATGTTCTTTGAATATGTTATTTGGGTCATGTTTCCTGAATATTTCCTCTCCAAAATGATAGGAGAGAAATATGTCTACTTCTGTCTAGGCTTGTTTGGTGTTTTCAAAGAAGTAGTTCCCAATGTAAAGAGGCAATGGTGGTCATACAGATTTCTTCGATCTATATAACATTCCTTCGACCCCATGCATGATTGTCTGATATGATACTTCCTAGAGCACAAGACTATCTAGGACGAACCTAGGAAGTAGGTGAGGTGGTTTCATTGCACCATATATTCTTTTATATGTACCATGCTCCATTAGATACCAATCCCCAATCCTTCTTATAATTTATATGGCCTTATCACTCATACAAGGTGGGGAGGTGAAAAATATGAACTCACACAGTGGGGAAAGGAAGTGTTCAAAGATCCTTTGATAATATGTTGTGTATATGTGCTCCCAAATCACTTTGCAGTAAATATGGATAACAACATCAACAGGTAATCAAATCCATCCCATGTTCAGGTATTTGTGAGCTATGCACATTATTTATAAAACATATGAAGTCATATGGAAGCTGGGGAAGCTACCAATTTATGCTTGTGTAACAACTAAAATCTCATTTTTAAGATTTTCATACAATGTGTCTGTCTGGTTGAATGAGGTGCCTACATTTGCACAGAAATAAATAAATGGCATTTATGACAAAGGAAAGTGTGTTGATTTCATTTCCCCATACAATATGCACATCATGGATATCATAGATTGGTAGGGTCTTCTTATATTATTTGTGGGATATCAACTCTTGAGCTGGTATTTGAACTGCTCATCTTCTTTATACCAGGTGGGGAAAAACTATTTTGGTGTGAGATCCAAATCACTAAGGAGTTGACCATATAATATTTTTTTTTTGGCCTCAAGGTGATAACACTTGGCTAAATCATCAGGCCCGAATGAAGCTATCGGCTCCTTCCTTGCATTAAATATATATCTACTATCTACGTCTATGTTCATCAAAATCCATGAGATAACATCTGCACAAGGGAATATTGTTGGATGTGTTGCCACCCTGAAATTCCCAATTTTCTGATGTTCTTAAATACCTGGAGTTCGTTTGGGTCCTCTACTTCTACAAAAAAGTTTGATTTCTTGAACATGTAATAGACTTCCTTGCATTTCAAAGTCTCTTCTTATTTGTCCATAATTCATGATGTATCGTCATATATGATCCTAACACTTTTTGTATCTGCTATCTGCTGAGAGTTGCCAGATGGTTCATCTCATGTTGGCTTCATTGTTTCTTTCTTTCATGGTGACATGTCTGAACCTGCATACAAGATAAATTTGGAGCATGTTATTTATATAGAAACCAATTTCCTACTGAGATTATGAGTGTGAAAGACTTGGGTATTAACCTGATGAAACAAAACAATTTTAAATACAAATTAGAGGGAAAATGAATAACTTCTCCAAGCAGTTTAGAGGAGTTAATAGTAACTCCTCCGAGCAGTTGGAAGGAGTTAATATTAACTCTTTTGAGTAACATTCAGAAAAGTATCATCTAGTCTTGGGGCGCTCAAATGTTTCACAAATAACTCCTCTAATCTGCTTTGAGGAGTTACTAGTAACTCCTTCGAACATATCAGAGGAGTTAATAATAACTCTCCTGAGCATATCGAAGAAGTTAGTAGTAACTTCTTTGATATCCCCAAAGAGTTACTAAAACAACTTTTGAGATTTAGTTATGTGAATACGAAGCATGGTGAGGTACTCATAGACCAACTTAGAGGAACATGATGGGTGCTTAGGGTTTAATCAAGTCAAGACTTCGTGCCCTAAAAAAAGAAGGAATGAGGGGGTTTGCAAATGGTTAAAAATTGAGGAAAGGGTTTTGGGTAAGGATCAATTTCAAAGACATTCATTTGTTCAATATCTGGCCCATGACTGGGTCAAGTTGGTGGACAAGGGAATAGGATCTCAAATTGGTGAAGCAACAAAGAGAATAAATCCGAGAGGAAAAGAGAAATGGTTCAGGGATGAAGGCATGTAAAGGAAATAAGTGGAAAAAATATATTAACCATATCTTTTGAAAAAAAGAAAGAGAGGAAGAAAGGACTTATTGGTTAATCGTGGCCACATGTAAAGGAACAGAATGGGAAATTTTCTTAAACAATGTTTATCTCAACTCTCTTACTCTCTAGTGTCTAACGATAATGATCTAACTATGTTTCTCTTTATATAGCCCCTGGGTTTATAAATAGCATTAAATGTGGTAGTTTTAATCAAAGTTTTTCAATTAACACCTTCGAGGAGCTCGGAGGATCTAAAAAAAACTCCTTCGAGTAGCTCGGAGGCTCTTAACACAACTCATGCGAGCAGTTCATAGGATCTTAACACAACTTCATCGAATCTTCTCGGAGGCTATTAACACAACTTTTGTGATAGATTTTTCTTTATTGGAATGATTGGAAAGAACTCTTCCGAGCAGCTTGAAAGAGTTGAAGGGAAATCCTCTGATCAGCTTAGAATAGTTGAAAGGAACTCCTCTGAGTAGCTTGGAAGAGTTATAATTAAATTTCCTGAAAATTTATTAAAACTTCAACTTTGAATAATTTCTCATTTTTTTCAAGTGAATCACGAGTTACGAGGATAATTTTTTAATTAACCAAAGGGGATTATGATATTTTTCTTTAGGCTTCAAAAATAAGGAGGCTTCATTTTAGGGAAGTATCCAAATAGAAGGTAAAATGGAGGGGTTGTAGTGCTAGTCACAACGCATCCTAGTTTGGGATTTGTGAGAAGCAAAGCTAATCACTACATATATTCCAAAGAAGGTGGGTGTTTCATATATGTAGCTTTGTATGTTGACGACATTTTTCTGATTGGAAATAAATTGAACGCAATAAAGGAGGTGAAAAATTAGTTATCCTCCAAGTTTGACATGAAGGATATCGGTGCAACGAACTTCATTCTAGGAATGGATATTAAGAGAGATCGAGTAGCTAGAAATCTCTGGTTTAACTAGATGAAGTATTTTGAAACAATTTTGAAATGTTTCAACATGCACGATTGCAAACTAGTGAAGGTGCTAATTCCTATGAGAGAAAGGATAATTTTTTAACATTGTCCAAATACATAGGAAGAAATAGAGGACATGGCATGTGTTCCCTATGCAAGTTTTGTTGGTAGTCTATTGTATGCGATGGCTTGTACTCGACCAGACATTTCCCATGCAGTGGGAGTGTTAAGAAGATACATGTTAAAACCTGGGAAGGAGCACTAGACAACTGTCAAGAGAGTATTCATGTATTTTTGTGGCACAAAATATTATGCTATATGCTACCAAGGAAAACCTGGAGATGACAGTGAATTAAATGTACATGGATTTTTCGACGTCGACTAGGCTGGAGATATGGATCGATGGAGGTTGACGAATGGATATGTGTTTGAAATGTTCGGTGGAGAAATTAGTTGGATGAGTAAGCGATAGGAGGTCGTATCCTTGTCAACAATAGAAGATGAATACATGGAAGCCACTCATGGAATAAAATAAGAAGTATGGTTTCAAAGGTCATGTTCAGGAATCGAGTTTGAAAAGAGAGCTACAAAGATAACTTGCAATAGTAAAAGCACAATATTTCTGGAAAAGAACCTAAATTATCATTCAAAGACTAATCACATTGATGTACAATACCATTTCATGAGAGACATGGTGGAAAGAAACAAGGTGCTACTGGAGAAAGTAGACACACTGGAAAACATAGCAGACTCGTTGACCAAGTCTGTGAGTGTTTTGAAGTTCTCTTGGTGTAGAGAGGCAATGGGAATTGTTTCCCTGGGTCTGTGACTGAAAGTTCAAATCTCTCTGAATTTCACAAAAGAAGACAACAAGTGGGAGAATTTTGGCTTGTTATACTCTTTGCAGTGAAATTCGAGGTGGATCGACTGACAGTCAAAGTCAAAGGTCGAGGTGGTTCGATCGGCTAAATATAAATTCAAGGTTGATCGATAGCAATTTGAAGGTTGAGGTTAGTTGACCGGGTAAAGTCAAAGTCGAAGGTCAAGGTGGTTTGACATTGTAAAGATATTGACAACAAGTCAAAGAGGTCAACCGAGAATAGGTCGAAAAGTGGGCATGTGGCAACTAACCGAAGACCGAATGAAGTTTGATGGGTAATATGACTTGGTAATCAACTGTAATATAATCCTGAGATTCACAGCATTTGTATCCAATGATATGCATGGATCGATAACTATTTTTGGGTGCCTTTTATTTAGATTTTTTCCTACTATAAATCCTATAAATAAGGTGTGTTGTAAGGTCGTAAAGGATGATCAAAATGATTCAATCAATAATCGTAGAGGTTGTTGGTCATGTAGATGTAATCTTAATTGGCTACAGGGTTGTTCTTGGGCAAGCAAGAGGGTATGATGTTGATTGTGTCTTAGGTGAAGACTAAGGTTAACATGTAACATTTTATTCTCAATGAATAAGACAACAAGGAGGAGAACTCTCAAGGAATGTTGGTTTTCCCAGTTTGGGTTTCCAGGGTAAAATCTCTGTGTATTGCATTCTTGTTATGTCATTTAATTTCTTGATTAAATCTTCCTTCCTCTCTTCTTCTAGGTTTAGCATGGAAGTGTGTCTCATTTCCTAACATGTTCTTCCTATGAATGTAATATTTCATATATAAGAAAGCATTTTTTGGTTTTCTCCCATTTGGGTTTCCACATAAAATATTGGTGTATTGTGTATCTATCTATGATGTGATGCATTTTTTATAGTTATATGTTTATGATATGTTTAAATGCAATCATAAGTGAGTGGAATCATTGATAATTTAATGTTTTGATTAAAAGTGGTAAAAAGTGCTCAATATTGATTCACCCCCTCTCTCAATATTAGTGAACATTCCAACAATAATAACATGGAATTATTAGAATTTGGAGAATTATGATATTATTCTTCATGAATTGAGTAGAAAAGGACCTATAACATTAATTGACAAACAAATTATGATGTTCATAATTCTAACAAAAATGGTTTCTTGCACATTTTGTAGAATTAGGGCATATAAGTATATTCGTTCAATATAAGAATGCATATTTGGGACATGGAGGATGTTGAAATGTTGGCCAATACCGAGAGGGGGTGAATCAGTATTGCTAGAATTTTTTAATATTTTTAATATTAATTAATTATTAATAACAAAAATTGATCAACAAGAATGTACTAAAAATAGAAATTAAATATAATAATCACAAAAAGTACAAGTTACAATGTGTAGGAGACACCACTATCTCTTATTTTGAGCACCAACTCAAGGAGACACCAATACCTTGTTTAGAGAACCAACTTAAGGAAGCACCGACTCCCTGTTTTCAAGCACTAACTTGAGCAAGAAACAACTCTCTTTTTTTCAAGACTCAACTTGAGGAAGCACCAACTCCCTTGTTTTCAAGAACCAACTTGAGGAATCACCAACTCCCCTGTTTCGGGCTTCAACTTGTAGAGGAATCCAATCCTCCCTTTCTCCTCCCTTCCACATTCACTTCGTGAATGTTTCACATTCTTCCTTGGACTCTATCTGCGTTTTATCTTATGAATTATACCATAGACACATTTTCTTTCCACCACAATTTTTGTTTTATATAGTATTTCAATAGGTATAATATTGAACCGATGTGTATTTTGACAATGAACCATTGCTCCTATTCATTTAATTTTAACAGTAATGTTGACATTTAATAGTTGATTTTAACCTAAAAGACTTCAAATCCTTTGTAAGTTATTTACCCCTTCATGTGCAAACAATCTTGTAGTAGCAATGGAATGGTTGGGTGATAATCTTGTCAAATTACTCCACATACCATTTAAACTGTTATAGAAATCATTTTTTTCAAAGGCGCTTTATTCAACACACTTTTCAAAATGACCACGGCCTCAAAACCATGGGCTTATCCACTTAAGAGCTTCTCTCGACACCTCTCTTTCTCCCTTACTCTTCTACACAGGACCTCATTCAAAAATTTCCACGGGCTTATTTACTTCTAGGCCCTTGGCACTTCTTATCAAATCCTTTATCTTATCACGTGACTGGTGTTGGAACCAAATCCTCTAGACTTTGACAATCGAGATATTCTCCTTTTACAATCCTTGCATTCTTCCAGAGTAGTACCTATGAAAGTGGTTACCTCTCACTTTTAACTGACAACTACCAGTGCATTGGGACACTCCTTATCTATTGATCACAATGATTGATTGACATATCTAAATATTTTGACTTCCACTCCACTTTTATCCTATCCTTCCACTAGTTGATCCAATGGCTAGCATAATTCCCAAAATCTCCAGATCAATGGTTTGGATTTCTTTCATTGATCCAGATTCCCTTTGATCTGTACTTAACTCACCTACAAATTGCAGAACGCGGTTTCTCCTCCACTATATATCTATCGTCTCGATGGACGGTCCACAATCATTTTGAGATTCTAAGATTCTAGGATTTCACGATGTTTTTTACAATCTTCCAACTCCCTGGAGGTTAACCTATCGAAATGGTCATAAAGTGATGATAACTACTTATTATCGGTTGAAAACTCCCCCGTATGATATTATTCCACTCTCTTAATCCAACTACTAATATTTCAATCGATCTACCTATCAAATCGGACAACTATTAGGATTTCACGATCGTGATTTATCTATCCTTGCAGTTCCTAACCTTTCAAATTCCCGAAGGATTACCTGCTGAAATGGTCATAAATAAATGATGACCTATTATTTTTGGTTGATGATTTTTCTTTCCTTATTCTTCCACTGGATTGATCAGATGGTTTTGATCAGTTTAACAATTGATATTGACAACTTACGTAATTTTGGTGATTTCAGCTTCAGGATTCTTGGATGAATTAAACTTCTTTATACCTGGAGGGTTAGCGCCGAATGATCACTATGGAACTCACTAACCCAATCGAATGGTTGAGGATGATCGGCCTAATATTAAATTTGATATTTTAATATCTCACGATCACTGGCTTGATCCAATTGTTGCGCCTCTTTCGTCACCTTAGTGAGAAAAATAGAGGTGCTTGCAAGCTCAGTTGGGTTTGCTGAGTAGGACAGCTGCAAGGAAAAGGGTTAGAAAAAGAAATATAAAACAACAACTAAGAAATAAACTAAGAAATAAAACAACAACTAAATTTATAAGCATAGGGACATAGAGACAAAAAGAATAATGAGACCCATGTCACCAATGATAAGGTTGATATTAGTGAAAGAAAACACCGAGAAGCAAGGGGACTATGAGTCCCTTCTTCCTCCAAGGGAGGGCTCTTGGACCCCCACAAGTAAGCTCTTCTTACAAATTTGAAAATGGAAATGAAAATGGTGAAATAATTCTTTGCTAATACACTCAAGGGGTGAGATGGATTGCCCAAAGCAATGATGCAAGTATACTCTTGGAAAGGATAGAAGATTCCTCAAGAGAATAGTGGCAGCATAACTTTGCTATGAAATTCCTTGAAAAATGAAGTGTATCCATGGCCTTTTTATAGCATTCCTTTGAGCTATTGTTCAACTAGTTTGTGGTGTGTAAAGAGGCTAATTAGGTCATTTCTAGGTCTTTGACCAGCCATCCAGTCGAATCCAGTCCAGATTTGAGTGTCAAATCATCTTGGAAGCTGAACTAGAAGTGGGTGGGAGGCCGACCACTCGCATAAATGCGTCGTTTATCAAGTGCGCGGCTTTTTGGACAACAGTCGTGCATCGTGCACATGTGCATGAATCTTGTGTTTATGTTTCGCGCATGTGCACGTGCGCCCAATGTCTTCATAGAGCCCTTCAATTTTTCACTATTTTGTATAGTTTGTGACCCTTTATGAATTCTTTTGTGTTAATTCAGGTCCATGGATGACTTCATAACTGTTTGACGATGCTAAATTCTTGTAACCATTTGCGGATGAAATTTCAGTGATAACGGATGCCCCCTGATGGATGAGGTTAGGAGCATACGTATAGCCAAAATCCATCAATGTTTCTTCTACTGAGAGTGTTGTTGTAAGAGAGAGCAATAGTGGGATCATCCAAAGCGATCCGTTGGAGGGAAAAAGGAACTGGTAGAACCCAACCTTCCATGAGGTGTGTAAAAACAAAACACTGTGTACAAATGAGGTGGGCATGCCCCATGCTCGTGTCATGTAACTCAAAAAGAGGAATGAATTGTTGGTGTAGACAACTGTAGCGCCCTCAGGGGCGGTCATGATAAAGGCAGAAGACAATTCTATGGATGAACATACTCTGAATAGTAGGCAGTGACAGTTGTAAGAAGTATCATGGATTATGTGGGCATTGATAGCCTAGCCAAGTTCAGAGGTCTTCGGAAAGTAAAAGAACTAACTGCAATAGTCGGAAAGTAAGACCCACCGTAACATGAGAAAGTGTTGACGTTGAATGTTACAGGGGTCAACGATAGGAGGGAGAAATTGTGTTTCCCTCTGTGTCGTCTGATATCTCTCATTGGATGGGTAATGAGAATCAATATACTGTCACCCTTCTAGAAAATTGTGTTGATGTCGACAAAAAAGGGAGACGCGACTCCCAGAAGCAAATGGATTCGTGAAATATACTAGGTGAGGTTAGGAAATGGAGGAGGTACATGGACGAAGTCAATATGTAGGAAGACTCAAGACTACTCTTGGTTGGAGTATATTTGAGATAAAAGTGGTCACAACCATTCAACGAGGTCGAGTGTCAGGGGGACAAAAAGACAGGGGATAAGTTGTGCTAGAGGCGGGACAAGGTGAACAAACTCAGAGGGCAGAGGTAAGTGGCCTGTGGGGTACTCTGAAGAGATGGATGATGTCGTCAAGGGTGGATGATAAGTAGTTCCCCAACCAAGGGTGACATGGGTTGCGTTTGGCCAAAAAGGGAAGAAGGTCGCCAAAGGTGATGACAAAAAGGTAATGTAATTGCTGGAAACAAAGGAGTTTGTACAATAAATAAAGAATAATTTGGGATAAGTGTACAAATATAGAAATGGGTGCCCCAATGTGATATGGTTGGCCCAGGTAGGGCATAATGTGCTTGGAGAACTGATGGAGGGTGGGGGCCCCATGGGTGGGTTTCTGTATGAGGTAGGTGAAATGAAGGGAAATTTGTAGATGGGCAAATGGATTGTGGATGAAATGGAGGGTTCATGATACTGCGGAGGTGCAGTCCAAAAATAGAACCGTGAAGAGAGAATCTGGGAGTCCGTTGGGAAAGCTAGCAAAATGAGGAGAAGGAGTATGTGGCTAATTCGCGACATGATGTAAGACTATCGGGACTCCCATCCCTAAAGGGTTTTGAAAAATAGCATGAGTGTCACAAGCGCAAAAGGGTGCTATGAATGGGACAACTCATGTGGGTAAGAGTGTTACTGGGTGACAGTACTAAAGATGCAAATGGATGTGTTGGTACTGCAGAGCCGAAAATGGGGATCCTAAAGGCAAATGCCAGAGGGTGTGACTGGAAATGTAAGTGAGATTCAGAGGGAATGACTACATGCCAGTGCTGAGTATATACCTGAAGGGGTTGTGTTGATGTATGATGACCAAGTACCTGCACACATGAAAACTAAATACCCGACATGAACAATATATGAAGAGAATCAAATATATGAGCATGTATTTGATAATTTTGACTATGCATGTGCATACCTGATCAGGGTATGAAAAAATGGTGTCCCAGGGGCTCGGGATGAAAAGAGGCTCAAGGAATGTCGTGATGTAGATGATGGGATGTTGATCCCATGGCTAAAGACGGATCAAGAAATGGATGCTCGGAGCTCCCGGAATGGTGAGTGGAAGTTTGGAAAAAAGGCCTATATATAGCTATAGGGCCCACATTGCCACCTCATTTGTACTTGCTGCTATAGTGACTGGACGAGAAGTATTCAGAGGAGTTTTGGAGATTCTGGGAGGATGAGGCATCCGATCGAGGACCAACGAGCTTCAGGTTAGTGGTCTGATCATCCTGCATAGAATTAGGGTTTCATTTTTTGGGAAGGGGTTGTACGGAGGGCCGTACAGAGGGTTTTTATGAGTGTGGACCGCATGTGCATGGGTGATCCGACAAGAGGTGCACACATGTGTGCGCCTGCCCACCCGATAGATGTGCATGGGGGCACCAGTAAGAGGGAAAGGGGCGCACACTATATGTGTGCTTGTCGGCTGCACAACTACGCATGTGTGCGCGGTTGTGCATTGGACAGGTGCGCTCTAAAGCGCGCCTGTAAGTTGAGCAGGCGCACATGTGTGCGTGCTTGAAGGATGGACAGGCGAGCTTGAGAGTGCGCCTGTGTAGTGAACAAGCGCGCATATGTGCGCACCTGTGGAGTGAACAGGCGCGCACGTGTGCACGCCTGTGGGTTAAATAGCCACGCCTTGGAGGCAAGGTTGACGACTGTAAAACTTATCTTTTGATGTTGTTGATGGTCCATGTGGCTGACTTAGGACTGTTTTATGTGGTTGCAGGTGATATTTGTGCACGATGTCGGTTGGTTGTCTAGAGCGGGAATGGTCCCAGCTGCGAGACGTCGTGGCTATTGAGGAGCCAGGTGTACGTGCGACTTTGGCAACCTGTGGGCTGCTGAAGTTCTTTGAGTGCCCGTTGATACGGGCGCAGGAGTATCTCCTACAGTTTCTTATCCGGATATGGATTCTGGACCTGCATTGCTTCATAGTGCGGGGAGAGCAGATTGCCTTCACTGCGGTGGAGGATGTGTATTTTTTGAATGGGCTCCCGTTTCAGGGAACGCCCCTACCGGCAAAGCCGGTGTTATTGAGGGATATGCCGCTAGCGACGATTGGCCAGAGATACTATTCGGGACCAAACTTTATGTACATCAGTTTCGTGAGCATTGGGGCGATGGATGCCCTAGCACATTGTTGTATAGTAGCGATGATTGTGAGAGTTTATGGGTCATTGGCGACGCAGCGGATCAATGGTGGCCAGCTGATGGTGATGGAGAGAGTGTTGGCTGGTGAGCACTTCACCTGGGGGCTTACACTACATTCCAGGATGGTAGGGCAGTTGGACCACTATCGGTCCATGGATACTGGAGAGTTTTCCTTCGGGTCCATCCTGGTGACCTGGTTTTTGGAGAGGGTGTCGATGTTGCGCCCTAGGATTTTAATGGGTGCACCTAGGGCGCAAGAGCTTCTACTAAAGTGGTGGTTGACTGTTTTTCTTCTCCGTGGTGGTGGCGAGGGTGGCCACTTCTTTACAGCTGAGGCAGCATAGGTGTGGCGACAGATGTCGCAGGTGATATTGTAGTACCCCTATGCCAGGGTTGACTTCCGAGAGGATCCAGACATGGTGCTACCTCCAACGAAGGTGTTTGACCATCGAGGTATGTTGATGATGTTGATATATACGTTTTTCATTTGAGATAGCATGACACATGTATATGATATAGATGCTGATACTATATGTTGCTTGTGTGTATGTGCAGATGTGGCACCTCGTGGACGCGAGGTGGAGTTGCAGAGAGTGTCGGCTCGTCAGGAGCCGGAGAGACCACCGCAGGGAGGGCTATGTGTTGGAGAGAGATGTCGGTGTGAGGACGTTGCGGTGTGACCAGCTGATCCAGAGAGGGCAGTGAGGAGACGCCAGTTTGATGACCCTGGTGCTAGGCCATCACATGCTCCTACGGCGACTACCGGAGTAGATTTTGAGGACATACGTCGTCGCCTGGAGGTGGTGTTACAGGACATGCCTGAGGGCATGTGGTCTCGCATCCACGATGAGGGTATCCTGGAGTAGTGTGTGGGGATTCCGCCGCCATGGTGGGCTGTGGTACGACGGGCAGCAGTAGTTGGTGCTGTGATGACCAGACGATTACCTCCAGGGCAGGAGGGACCAGTGAGGGGTGGGCAACCACCGCCTGAGGGAGGGGCAAGCGGTGGTGCTCTAGAGGCACCTTGAGTGGTTCTCTATGTTATTGATGTATTTTTTGTATATAGGATGGTAAGTCCATTTTGTACCAAGGTGCTTCACTGGCCTGCAGATACTTGTATTTTTGTATGTAAACATTTGGATGGCACTGTGGACTTTTCGATATATACATGAGTATACATTTTGAGATCTATGTGATGTTTACATGTGTTTTGTTAATGTATTGATGATGTATAATATATATATGCTATGATAGGTTGTTGATATGTTTATGTATGTGTAGAGGTAGCTTGATGTGATATATGCCAGTCTAACACAATATTAGCTAGGTTATCTATAATTTGATTCAATTATCTTGGAATATGTGTAAATGTAATGGAATCAAAATGTCGAGATAACAGTCTAACCTACAGGTATTTGCGAAAGAGGCAAGGATCACGTACATGGTACACATTGTTGAGCTGGTGAATGACTAGTTGAGAGTCGAGAAAGACACTAAGGTGACGAATACTATGATGTTGGGCATCGGCTAGGAGGCCAATGATGGCAGTGTATTCGGTTTGGTTGTTGGTTGTTGAACCCAAACATATGCACTCGAATGGAGCATTTCATGTGAGGGGGTGTAGAGAGCCCAAGCAACTGAAGCGAGATTTTGTGTCCAACGGCTGGCGTCGTCGACGTAACCGATGTGGTAGGCTGGTGGAGGAAGCATCTGTCAATAGAAAAAATGAGAGTTTAGACGTGAAGGATGGAAAAAGAGATTAAAAACACTATAAAAGAAAGAACCTAAAGTAGAATGACTACATTTAAGCATAAAATTTCTTTAAGTATAACCCATTGACGGGTTCTTTGAGAGAGAATCCTTTGGGGGAGGCCAGGATGTATTCGCCTTTGGTGAGGCAATGTTGGATAATGTATAGGCCATGCCATAATGACTCGAATTTTCCATGGCCAAAGGTATCATGAGGGATTTCGTAAGCCAGGACTAGGTCGCCTTCGCGAAATGAACGAAGGTTGACATGTCGATCAAAGGTAGCCTTTGATCATTTTTTAGCTGCCTCATTGTTCTGTAATGAAGATCGACAATCTTCATCCAGAGACTCTAAGTTCAGCAAGCGTTGCTCCATTGGAGCAGTGTCGAGTAATATCTCAATTGCAGTGCGTAGGGTGGGAATTTCGAACTCGATGGGAAGAGTGGCCTCAACCCCATGGACTAGATGAAATGGTGTGAAACCAGTAGTTGTTTTTAGAGCCGTACGGTAAGCCCATAGCGTGGAAAATAATATATGATGCCAATTGGTCTTATGTTTATTAACCATGCACTGTAACATGGTCTTGAGGACCTTGTTAACTGCTTCGACCTATCCATTAGACTGAGGGTAATATGTTGAGGAAAACTCATGAGAGATCCTAACCGAGATGAGAGTTCGACAAAGATTTCATTCTCGAAGTGTTTCCCATGATTGAAAACAAGTTGGAGTGGTACTCCAAAGCGAGATATGACATGGTTAAAGAAAAAATGCATTGCGGTGTCAGCGGTGTTGTTGAAGGTGGGCATAGCTTCTACCCATTTGGTGAAGTAATCAACTGCGACAACAATGTATATGTGACCATTGCTGGAGGGGGGATTACATGTCATGAAGTCGATGCCCCATTTACAAAAAGGGCCGGTAGTGATGACTGGATGAAGAAGAGAAGGTGGTGCTCGGGCTTTGTTGGAGTAAATATGACACTGCTCACATCGTTTCACGGCATGAATGCAATCGTGAAACAAAGTAGGCCAAAAGTAACCAGCTCGGATAATCTTTTGAGCAGTGGATATTCCTAAAAGATGGCCCCCACATGCGTCATTGTGGCAGTCGTTCAAGACTCTATCGGCCTCATCAATGGTCAGGCATCAACAAAGAATGGTGTTGACTCCCCGCCAGTATAGGATGTCTCCAATGAGGAGGTAGCGGGGGGCCTGATGGAGAATACGACGATGATCATCTCGTGAAAGGTGGTTACTGAAATTTTGAGTTCGAAGGTAGACGAGAAGATTGTCGTACCAAGGATCATCCGAAGTGATGTAAAAGAGGTGTTCGTCGGGAAAGCCGGTATTGACGGGGGCACTGGTGGTGTCAGAGGGGAGGGCCATGACAAGTTTGGCGAGAACGAGGGATTTCTTTCTCTTGTGTGTTGAGAATTCAAGATCGTACTCCTAAAGGATAACAATCCATCGAGAAAATTTGTTGTTAATTTGCCGACGACTGAGCAAGTATTGCATAGGGTTGGAATCTGCTACAACCTTGGTCGTGAGAAGCAAAATGTAGTGGCGCAGTTTCTCGACTGCGAGGATGACTGCAAGAGCAAGTTTCTCTCTGTGTTTATACTTCAAGGGTGGCCCTGAGAGGTTTTTACTAACATAATAAATGACATGCTCACGATTGTCATCACCTAGCTGAACGAGAACTCCTATTACTGACACAGCTGATGTTGATATGTAGAGCATATAGTCACGATTGTAGTCAGGTGAAATAATTAAAGGGGCATTGGAGAGCGCCAGTTTAAGATCGTCAAATGACTATTGGGCATGTTCATCCTAGTGAAATGGGATGTCATGACGTAGCAAGCAAAGGAAACCGTGTGCACGAATGTCGTAGTCTAAGACAAATCGTCATAGAAAGTTAGCCTTGCCTTGTAGACTCTGAAGTTGATGTAAATTCAGTGGAATTTCGATGATAGCTTGGACTTTGAGGGGGTCCACAGTAATATCGATTTGGGAAATGATAAAGTCGAGGAGGCGCCCTGCGGTGACATAGAAATTGCACTTGAGGGGATTCAAGCGGATGTTGTACTGATGACACCATTGGAAGATGATTCGAAAATCATCAAGATGTTGGGTGTGTTTCTTGGATCGAGCTGTGAGGTCATCCAAGTATGCGAGGATGATATGAGCTAGATTGTGAAAGATGTATGTCATAGCCCATTGGAAAGTTGCACCAACATTCTTTAAGCCAAAAGGCATGACACGATATGAAAAAGTACCCCAAGGGGTAGTGAATGCAGTTTTATACTAATCGGCTAGGTGAATTTGACTTTGATTATAACCAGAGAATCCATCCATGAAGGATAGAGCCTCATGGCCTACGCAGTCGTCGATAATTTGATCGATGAAAGGCATTGGAAAGTTGTCTTTGGGACATGTGTGATTGAGATAGTGAAAGTCCGTGTAGACGGGGATAGTGCCATGTTTTTTGTTAACGGGTACAGGGTTGGAAACCCATGATGTATAGGCGATGGGGTAAATGAACCCGGCAGTGCGTAATTTGTCAATTTTGGCTTTGATGGCCGCTTCTTTGGATGGGTGTAGCAGTCATTGTTTTTGACGAACTGGTGTAATTTCAGGCCAGGTGTCGATGTGATGTTCGACGATAGAGGGATCGAGGCTAGGCATTTCCATGTATGACCAGGAAAAAATATCCCGATATTCCTGGAAGAGGGATTTATAGGCGGTGATTTCCTGAGGAGTGTAAACAGCTCCAATGGTGATTTCCTCTACGATGCCATTTTTTATGGAAATGTCGATTTTAATGGTCGGGGAAATGTTGGCCATGTTGCCTTCTTCAAAAGAATCAGGGGCAGGAATGGGGTTATTGAACCAGTCGATAGGCCCTGATGGGATAAAATATTTGGTTTCGATTGCGTAGATGGGGTGTTTGTTAGGAGGCGTGGAGGCTTCCTGTGGAAAGAAGAGTGTGCGGTGGTGTAGCGCATCCCATGGGTAGTCAAGGTTGTTTAACTCTTCAAGTATTTCCTCGTCACAGTGGAAGTGATGGGAATACAAGGGGTCGTGAAGAGTGATATCGGTGACTGTTGTCGTGTGGTTGCCCCCTGGTGATGAAGAAGCAGGGGGAACAATGCAAGGAGATGGTGATGGTTCGCTCGAAATAAACCAAATATTGAAGTACTGAGGAGTACCCATGGTAGTTGGGTGTAAAATGTCTGTAGGGGAATGAGCAGGAGAGTTGGGGGGATTGGGGGGTGAATCCTCAGATAAGTCATCTAAGAACCATGGAGGCGTTGGAAGGGCCTCGAGTTTGGGGGAAATGACATGAAGAACCTCTAGTGACGAGGTAAGTTCAACTATCGACTATGTGGGTCATTGAAGCAAGGTCAATTGGTGTTGCCTGTATTCAATGATCATAGGACACTGGTATGTAAAATGATCTAATCATTCACATAGAGAGCAAGGGAATCTCATATGTTCATTGACTGAATTTGTGACATAACGGATGTCAGTGATTGTTGGTAAGGATGACGTAGCAGGACTGTGGTTTCTCTGGAAGATTTGGCATACTGCGGCTAATGTCTGTCGAAAGCACAGCAGTACTGGGAAATGGTGGGTATAATGGCCATATTCTAAACATATAGCACAAGAAAATTTGGTTTGCAACCATTTACTACTAGAATGGGGGGTGGTAGTGGCAGTACTGGCTATAGTGGTGAGTGTTGGGGGAGTTTGATTGAGTGGAATCAAATTCCATAACTCTGGTAGAGATGGGCAGTTGTTGGTTTGGTGTCCATCTTTCTCACATAGTGTGCAAGGAGGTTGGACGCGCGGAGGAAGTGGAGTTGTGGGCTCCTTCTTCTTTCTCCTGCCCCCAGCTATGGTAGGGGGGTTAGTGAGTGGGGGTGTAGAGGGTATGGTGGGAGTAAGTATGGGAATCATCATTGTGATTCCTTCTATTTGGGGGGGGAGGGATGGTCGAGGGACCATCTTTGGTGGATGTAAATACCAAACCGGAATTGCTAACAACATATTAGGTAGGGTAAGCGTTGCGGCTACC
>JZKD02S2191250.1:45904-58475 GCA_000966675.3 Picea glauca | reverse complement strand
AGGAATTCAAAGTAATGTTATGCTGCCTATATTGTTTTAAGGACTCCATCCTTGACAAGAGCACTTTGGCACCATTACATTAGACAATCCATCTCACCATTGAGTGGATTTGTAAAGAGTTCTTTCATCACCATTTTCCATTTTATTTGATTGTAAGAAGAGCTAGCTAGTGAGGGTCCAAGAGCCTTCCCTTGGAGGAAGAAGGGACTCATAGTCCCCTTTCTTCTTGGTGCTTTGTTTTCATCAATATATCAGCCTCAAACATTGGTGACATGGGTCTTTTTGTTCTTTTTATTGCTATGTCCCTATGCTCATGATTTTAATTTTTATTGCATCTATTAGTCTAATTCTTAGTTATAGTTTTTGTTTTCTTTCTCTAACTCTTTTCTCTACATCTATCCTGCTCAGCAGACCCAACTGAGCTTGCAAGAAACTCTTATTTTATCACCAAGGTGACGAAAGAGGCTCAATATATTGGAGACTCCACTGGGGAAAGGTATCAAATTCCTACCTCATTTGGGTTTATTTTGCTCTTATTTTAGTTTGTTTAACTTGCAGGTGCACTAACAGGCCTAAGCCGACCTTCCAACCAGCCAATTCCAAGTTGAATTGAGAGAAATCCATTCGGATTTTTCATTCTCGGTCATGTGCCACATATTCGTGGGTTTTTAGACCCATAGACGTGCATCGTGCGCCCATGCGCCTGACTCACGGTTATGTTCTGCGCATGTGCGCTTTTTCACTTGTCTCTGTTCGCGCGCATGCGCTCTGTGTGCCTCTGTCTCCACTGGGACCTGCACATCTGAGCAAAATTTCACATTGTAAGTTGTTGAGATGTGGGGAAGGCCATCTGCCTTCTTAAAAATGATGTCAAGCATGTTTTAAATGTGCACCACACTTAGTCCCCTCATCATATAAAGGGGTTAGTCAAACACACATAGGCACTTAGGAGGATAAAAATCAATTTCCCTTCTTTGCTTTTTGCCACATGGATGGCTTGTTTTGACTTACAATATAAGTTGGAAATCATTTTTCATCACATTTAACTTACATTGGGACTAGAAGTTGAATTACAATCGCTTAGTATGCTCTTCTCTCGCGCCTTCAAGCAACCTTGAGAATCAAAAAAAGATTGTGAAACGATTTCATCTCCCTTAAGAACATTAAAACCTTTAGGAGAGGACAACGGCCCTTCTTGGGACCCCTCTTAGTTTTCTTTTTCAAACACATCTTAATATTGTAACGGGCCCATACATTCCCACATGCTACAAACATAGGATAGTGTTTGAATTTTTGCTTTCTTAGATCAAAACACTAGGGAAGTTTAAAGGTTTGTAACGGGTCCATACATGCCCACATGTTCAATCTAGGATAGTTTCAAGCTTTTCTTAGTTTAGATCACAATAGGGAGTTAAAGGGATAGTAACGGACCCACATGTCCACATGCTAGCTTTCTAGGGATTTTGAATTACGCAAGGTTGTACCAAAGGCACTTAGTTAATTAGGTAATCAAACTCTTGTAAGGACCAAGCGAAGTCCACATGCAGCAAGGTGACATCTAATTCACTAAAAATTGGCACACTTTCACTCACACACAAAAGTCACTTATCACTCACATAGATTCTTCTTGAAATGTGGAGGTCAAAGTAAGTTTCCTCCAAAAGGATTCCGAAAACACCCCATATTTTCTTGACGAGACTATCCACTCCCATTTTTAAAAACAATGAGGTTGTTTTACACCCCCAACCTCCCAAAACAACTACATCTAAAATATTTCTAAAAACTCACTAAGTTTTCCTCCACAGGAGGTGCCAAAAGAATTTTTTTAGTCCTGGTAGGATTTCAGGGATAGGCATCCAAAAAATTCCCCGTTATCTGGTTCTCACATTGTCAAAACATAAAGGTTGTCAAATAGGGAACTGAAAAATCCTCCAAGTCAAGTGTTCCAATCACCATAAGTCAGGGAGATACCCGTGAAGGGTTGAAGGCCGAGGTCCAGTTGTTCTATGTGTCCCCCCTTGAGGCACCCACCTCTTGGACGGGATCCAGCCCGTGACCCATTTCTTAGGCCGAAAATCTAAATGTTGCACTTTGACCGAGGTACCTAGTGACCAATTTTTAGGACATCTACCTAGGTGGCAATTGTGGGCTGCAATTGCACCTTGATTGGATTTTGTGTGGCTATTGGGAAATATCGCCAACTCTTTCGGGATATGCCTCCTTTACCCCTCATTATAACCAATTATTTCATCCTTCACTAGTTTCTCTTCCGGTGACTTCAGACCCCACTGTTGAGTACTATTGGAAGGTCCATTGCTATTTGAGAGGAAGGACGTTACGTCTTCTAGGACACGAGCATTTGCTTTCTTTTGATTCCCCCACGTGGACAAAACCCACTTACCCACATATATGCTTCTTTCTCATTTTATGTATGATGCACATCTGATTACAGTTTGATTTGGATATATATATTGTGTAAATATTTCAACACAAAGACTCTTATTTCTATATTACTCTCACCACTTTTTGCACACATTCACATAGCTAGTCTGACATCATAGGGGAACCACAGAACCCTCGTCATTCACAAAACTTGCTTAACCTCCCTCCTATCTTAGGGGGAGTATCTGGTCGTTCCCACTCATCGGCACCTCGTTCACACACTCCTGTGAGTGCTACTATCTTAGGATCAGCTTTGCTTAGTTCTACATTACTTGGGTCAGCTTCCCAAGGTCATCCGTTCACTCGCTCTCCTTTACATGGAAGCGGGGGACCCACTTCCTCTCAAGGAGGGATCACCAACCCACCTAGCCCCCCTCAAGGGTCAGGCTCACAACACACTATGGCCAGAGCTAACCCTCTCCCCCCACTACAGATGCCATATTTGTCCTCTCTCAACATACCGGATCTCACCAAACTCACCAATGATCCTATATTGCATGATCCCACATGGCCTACAATGCCAACCAAACTACCTTAAAACATACCAAATTTTGAAGGAAAGGCAGGCGATGACCCTGCCAACCATGTCATGACCTTTCACCTATGGTGCTCATCCAACAACATTATGGACGATTCCATCAAACTACGATTATTTCAACGCACACTCACTCGCCCATCGGCTAAATGGTATGTCGAAGAAAAATCAGGGTCCCACGCAACTTTTGAGTCATTGGCCAAAGCATTCTTGACCTTCTTCCAATTACCCATCCACCACGAAAATGGTCTAGAACTACTATCTAACTTCAAACAAACCTCAGCCACACACATCGCTGACCACATTCACGAGTGGCGTAGGCGACGTAGTTTGTGCAAAGCAGAAACCACCAAGCAACAGTGTCTCGACTGGTTTCTTAGATCCCTTGTCTCTCTTCTCGGTAAGGATGTCACTTCCACCTTCCCTCAATCCGAAGAGGAAGCCATCAGAAAATCCCAATAGTATGACCTCATCTATGCACAATCAGGATACTTATACACAGTACTTCCTGATCTTCCAAAACCTGTGCCATTTGGCCAAGAAAAACCTGGGATGTCTCACTCAGCAGACAGACTAATCAGTGCCACCACACACCATGGTCCACAACCCCAACCACCACCGATGTATGGAACACCTCAATACCCACCGGAATACGGGGGGCACTTCTTATTACCCCCCACCCCTTTATCAACAGCCATACCCTGTTGCTATACCTCCACCCATCAATGGACCACCACCGACACCTCCCATACGTCCACCTATTCCCACAAACAGTGGTCCTCCCTCAACATCATCTTATAGTACTAGTGAAAGAACTATGCCTTCCTATGTACCTTATGGATCGGTACCACCACAAAATCCATACTTCCCATTTCCTGGTCCCCCACAACCCATGGCTTCCCCACATCCTCATGCGGGGGTGAATTTTGTTCAACCTTCTGTTGTCCAACAATATCAAAGTTTTGAACAGTTAAATACAGCCAATCCAACGCATCCATCGAACAATGCCAAGAAGAAAGGACGGAACAGGAATAACAAAAACCCAGGTCAAGGCAGGAATCAACCCCCACAACACCAACCCACTGGGGGCAACCAGAACCAAGGGAACCAAAACCCCCAAGGGGGCAATAATAATAATAAATTCCAAGGGTGAAATAATGTTAAAACCATCTTCCCTTGCACCCTTTGTGGTGAGTTTGGCCATTACACTCATCATTTCCCTCAGATCGTTGATTTCAAACGGTTGAAAGACTCTGGTAGTCTTCCCCATTCTCCTGCACAACCTTCCCCTCAGAAGTCGCCACAACAATACATGCAACAACCCCCTCCCACTATGCTACAAAATCCTATTCCACATCAAGGTGTGATAAACACCCAACAGGACACACAACACCCCCCACCTCAGGTGGGACAATACCTCAACCCCCAAAATCCATCAGAGCGTACAATTATCCTCACCAGTGAGGAAGAAATCCTTCTGCAAAAGTGTAGTCGTTAGTATCATGCACCCGTTGAGTCTCCTTCCATCCCTCCAGAAACAAACCCTTCACCGTCGGGACCCCCGTTGGTGATCCCTCTCCCTTCCACCAAAACATCGCTTCGCATCCCTCGCATCCCATTGCACAGGAATGTCCACAACCCACAGGCTAGGGAATCTCGTAACTATAGTTTGGTAGACGACTTAGCACAATCCTCGGCTGCCATGTCAGTCTTGGAAGTCCTCCAGACTTGCCCTACTCAGCGGAAATCACTACTTTCTGCCTTGGGGGCATTTGACCCTGCAGATACTCGACTCATCACCTTTGATCTTGATAGCGGAGAACCTCGTCTTCCCGCCTTGATCACTTTTCAAATACCAGTGAAAATACGGAACATCACAGTTCATCGTTGTATCATCGATGAAGGTGCATCTACGTGCATCATGTCCAAAACAGTATGGCAGAAACATGGTTCCTCGGACCTCATACCCTCTTCCATCACGTACGAGCTTATGACGAACGACCATCCTCTCCTGAAGGGCTCTTCCAAAATGTCCCCACTGAACTCGGGGGAAAGACTATTCTCATCGATCTCGAAGTTATCGACGCTCCACTCGATTATAATATCCTATTCGGTCGTAGATACATGTATTCTATGAAGGAAGTGGCATCTTCCATCTTTCGGACAATGATGTTTCCCCAAAATGGGAAGATCGTGACCATTGACCAAGTCTCACATTATGAGCCTAACCCATCTGCCAACATTGATAACATTCTTCCTCTCATCCACACAAACCAAGACGCATATCCACTCATCAAGATGGGTCCTAGGATTTTTAAAGATCCATCCTTGTTAGGGACATATCATGGAGCACCACCACTCCTTCATCCTACTAATCAAGTATGTGTCATATCATCTAACGGAACTCACACAGAGGATACCCTTCCTCCTACAGAGGCTTCTGTCATATCAGACGTCCCAGTGGTCACAGAAACCCCTCCTCAAAACCCCCCTGGACACTCGTCGACCCCACCAGTCCATGATTCCACCTCTCCCCAAGGACATAGTCCAGTTTGGGAGACAGTTCCCCAACCCCTCACTCAAATTCCCTTCTTTTACCTTCCACCCGGTATAGAAGCTTTTCAGGTAGCCGCAATTCTCACACTACCTAATATGGTGTTAACAATCCCAGTGTGGTATTTACACCCACCTGAGATGGTCCCTCGACCATCCCTTCCCCCACAGGAAGGAATCCCCATGACGATTCCCATCCTTACCCCCACCACTCCCCCACTCACTAATCCCCATGTTACAGCAGGGGGTAGGAGAAAGAAGAAGGAGCCCACCACTCCACTTCCTCCATGCATCCCACCACCTTGTGCACT
This sequence comes from Picea glauca, assembly GCA_000966675.3. Taxonomy (NCBI): domain Eukaryota; kingdom Viridiplantae; phylum Streptophyta; class Pinopsida; order Pinales; family Pinaceae; genus Picea; species Picea glauca. The sequence continues at coordinate 52,634 of JZKD02S2191250.1, read as the reverse complement.
ATGTGAGAAAGAGGGCCACCAAACCAACAAATATCCATCACTACCTGAATTACGGAATTTGATCCCCCTCAATCAAACTCCCACAACACCCGCCACTACTGCTAATCCCACCACTACCACCCATCCTTCCAGTAGTAAAGGGTTGAGGACCAAATACACTTGTGCTATATGTTTAGAGTATGGCCATTACACCCATCATTGCCCAACACTGCCATGCTTTCGGCATACATTAGCCGATGTACGCCAGAACTTCCAGAACAACCCAAGTCCTGCTACGTCCTCGTCACCAAATATCACTGACATCCGCTATGTCACCACTTCAGTTAATGAACGTATGAGACGCCCTTGATCTCTTTGCGATTCATTAGCTCATTTTACATACCAATGTCCTATGATCCTTGAATACAGGCAATGAAAATTGGCCCTGCTTCACCGACCCACAGAGGCGATAATTGACATTACCTCGTCACTAGAGGATCTTCATGTCATTTCTCCCGAGCCCAAGGCACTCCCAACACCTCCATGGTTCTTAGATGACGTATCTGAGGATTTACCCCCCAACTCTTCTTCTCATTCCCCTATGGACACTCTCCACCCAACCACCATAGGTACCCCTCAGTACTTCAATATATGGTTTATGTCGAGTGAACCCTCACCATCTCCTAGCATTGTTCCTCCTGCTTCTTCCTCAAGGGGAAACCACACTATCACCGAGATCACTCCTCACGAACCCTTGTATTCCCGTCACTTCCAAAGCGATGAATAAATACTCGAAGAGTTAAACCACCCAGACTCACCCTGGGATGCGCTACACCACCGCGCACTCTTCTCTCCACAGGAAGCCTCCATGCCTCCTAACCAAAACCCCATTTACGTAATCGAAACCAAAGATTTTATCCCATCAGGGCCTATTGATTGGTTCAACAATCCCATTCCTGCTCCTGATGCGTTTGAAGAAGGAAATATGTCCAACATTTCCCCCACCATCAAAATCGATATTTCCATTAAAAATGGCATCGTCGAAGAAATCATCATTGGAGCTGCTTGCACTCCTCACGAAATCGACGCATACAAAGCCCTCTTCCAGGAATATAGGGATATTTTTGCCTGGTCATACACGGAAATGATTGGCCTCAATCCCTCTATTGTCAAACATCGCATCGACACCTGGCCCGACATCACACCAGTTTTCCAAAAACAACGACCGCTACACCCATCCAAAGTTGTGGCTATCAAAGCCGAAATCGACAAATTACGTGCTGTCGGGTTTATTTACCCCATCTCTTATACCTCATGGGTTTCCAACCCTGTACCCATCGACAAAAAATAGGGCACTATCTGCGTTTGCACAAACTTTTGCGATCTCAATAACGCATGTCCCAAAGACAACTTCCCAACGCCTTTCATCGATCAAATTATCGACGACTGCACCGGCCACGAGGCTCTCTCCTTTATGGACGGATTCTCTGGCTATAACCAAATTCAAATCCACCCAGCCGATCAGTATAAAACCGCATTCACTACCCCGTGGGGCACTTTTTCATATCGCGTCATGCCTTTCGGCTTAAAAAATGCCGGCACAACTTTCCAGCGGGCGATGACATACAACTTTCACGATCTGGCTAATATCATCCTTGCCTACTTGGACGACCTCATAGCTCGATCCAAGAGACGCGCCCAACATCTCGATGATTTACGAATCATTTTTCAATGGTGTCGTCAATACAACATCCGCTTGAATCCTCTCAAGTGTGTGTTTTTTGTCACCGCAGGGCGCCTCCTCGGTTTTATTGTTTCCCAGAGCGGTATTACCATGGACCCCCTCAAAGTCCAAGCTATCACCGAAATTCCACCTCCCCAGAATTTACGGCAACTTCAAAGTCTACAGGGCAAAGCTAACTTTCTTAGATGCTTTGTCCCGGATTACGCCATACACGCACATGGTTTCCTTCACTTCCTATGTCACGACATCCCATTTCACTGGGACGACCACGCCCAACAGTCATTTGACGATCTTAAAGTAGCGCTTTCAAATGCACCTTTAATTAGTGCACCTGACTATAATCGCGACTATATCCTCTACGTATCAGCATCAGTTGTATCAGTAGCCGGTGTCCTCATCCAGCTCGGAGATGACAATCGTGAACATGTCATTTATTACATTAGTAAAAACCTTTCAGGGCCACCCTTGAAGTATAAACACGAAGAGAAACTTTCTCTTGCAGTTTTCCTCGTCGTCCAGAAACTGCACCATTACATTTTTCTTTGCACCAAAAAAATGTCGTCGCAGATTCCAACCCTATGCAGTACTTGCTCAGTCGTCGGCAAGTTAATGGAAAATTCGCTCGATGGATCGTTATCCTTCAAGAGTACGACCTCGAGTTCTCCACACCTAAGAGTAAGAAGGCCCTCGTTCTCGCTGAACTTGTCATGACCCTTCCCTCTGACACCACCAGCACCCCCGTCAACACCGACTTTCCCGACGAACATCTCTTTTACATCACTTCGGATGATCCTTGGTACGGCGACCTTCTCGTCTACCTCCGAACTCAAAATTTTGGTAACCACCTTTCATGAGATGATCGTCGACGTATTCACCATCAGGCCCCCCGCTACCTTCTCATCAGAGACATCCTATACCGGCGGGGTGTCGACACCATTCTGCGTCGATGCCTGACTATTGACGAGGCTGATAGAGTCCTAAATGAATACCACAGAGGTGCATGTGGGGGCCATCTTTCAGGTATATCCACCGCTCAAAATATTATCCGAGCTGGTTACTTTTGGCCTACCTTGTTTCATGATTGCATTCATGCCGTGAAACGATGTGAGCAATGTCAGCTCTATGCCAACAAAGCCCGCGCTCCCCCCGCTCTTCTTCACCCTATCATTACTGTCGACCCTTTTTGTAAATGGGGCATCGACTTTATGACTTGTAATCCCCCCTCCAGCAATGGCCACAAATACATCATTGCCTCCATTGATTACTTCACCAAATGGGCCGAAGCTATGCCCACTTTCAACAACACCGTTGACACTGCAACACATTTTTTCTTTAACCACGTCATATCCCTCTTTGGAGTACCCCTCCAACTCGTTTCTGACCATGGGAAACACTTCAAGAATGAGATATTCATCGAACTTTCATCTCGGTTAGGCTTCTCTCACGAGTTTGCCTCACCATATTACCCTCAGTCAAACGGACAGGTTGAGACAGTTAACAAAGTCCTCAAGACCATGCTACAGCGCACAGTTAATAAACATAAAACCAATTGGCATCATATGTTATTTTCTGCTCCATGGGCTTATCGAACAGCTGTGAAGACCGCTACTAGTTTCACACCATTCCATTTAGTCCATGGGGTCGAGGCAACTCTTCCCATCGAGTGCGAAATTCCCACCTTACGCACCGCAATTGAGCTATTACCTGACACTGCTCCAATGGAGCAGTGCTTGCCGAACTTGGAGTCTCTAGATGAAGATCGTCGATCTTCCTTACAGAACAATGAGGCAGCTAAAAAAGAATCCAAGGCTACCTTTGATCGCCATGTCAACCTTCGATCATTCCGCGAAGGCGACCTCATCCTGGCTTATGATATCGCTCATGATACCTTTGGCCACGACAAATTCGAATCACTTTGGCATGGCCCATACATTATCCAACATTGCCTCACCAAAGGCGCATACATCCTGGTCTCCCCCGAAGGCCTCTCTCTCAAAGAACCCATCAACAGGTTATACTTAAAGAAATTTTACACTTAAACGTAGTCATCCTACTTTAGGTCATTTCTTTTCTAGAGTTTTTAATATTTTTTCTCCTCCCCTCACGTCTAAACTATCCTTTGTTCTATTGACAAATGCTTCCTCCACCAACCTACCACATCGGTTACGCCGATGGCGCCAGCCGTTGGAAAAAAAATCTCACTTCGGCTGCTTGGGCTCTCTACACCCCCTCACATGAAATCCTCCATTCAAGCGGCATATGTTTGGGGTCAACAACCAAAAACCAAGCCGAATACACTACTGTCATTGGCCTCCTGGCCGACGCCCAGCATCATCATATTCGTCACCTTAGCATCTTCCTCGACTCTCAACTAGTCATTCTCCAGCTCAACAATGTGTACCGCGTCCGTGATCCTTGCCTCTTTCGAAAATACCTGCAGGTTAGGTTTTTATCTCGACATTTTGATTCCATTACATTTACACATATTCCAAGACAATTGAATCAAATCACAGATGACCTAGCTAATATTGTGTTAGACTGGCATATATCACATCAAGCTACCTCTACACATACATAAAAATGTCATCATCCTATCACAGCATATATATAGAATAGACATCATCAAACCATTAACCAAAAACATGTAAACACCACATAGATCTCAAAAAAGTATACTCATGTATATATATATATATATATATCGGTCTACAGTGTCATCTGAATGTTTACATACAAAAAATACACGTACCCACAGGCCAATGCAGCACCTCGGTACAAAATGGGCTCACCAGCCTATATACAAAAATAGATATACATCCAATACATAAAGCACCACTCATGGTGCCTCTAAAGCGCCACCACCTACCCCTTCCTCAGGCGGTGGCGGCCCACCAACACCTTCCCCAGGAGGTGATGGCCCACCCCCTACAGGCCCCTCCAGCCTTGGCGACAGTCGTCTGCTCTTCATCGCCGCAACCACTACTTCTCGTCGCATGATGGCCCACCATGGCGGCAGAACCCCTACACACTACTCCAGGAACGCCTCGTCCTTGATACGAGACCATAGGCCCTCAGGCACGTCCTGTAATACCGTCTCCAGCCGACGGCATATATCCTCATAATCAGCTCCGACCATCGTCGGAGGAGCATGTGATGGCCCTGCACCAGGGTCATCAAACCGGCACCTCCTAGCTGCCCTCTCAGGCTCAGCTGGTCGCACTGCGGCCTCATCCTACCGACATCTCTCTCCCCGCGGCGGTCTCTCCGGTGCTGGCTGCAACTCCACCTCGCGCCCCTGAGGTGCCACATCTGCACAGGCAAACAAACAGCAGATAGTATCAATATCTATATCACATACATATGGACTGCTATCTCAAAACAACAAAATAAGACAAAACATACACACCAACACCAAACATACCTCGATGGTCAAAAACCTCCCCTGGAGGTAGCACCATGTCCGGGTCATCCCGGAAGTCCACCTCGGCATAGGGGTACCGAAGTATCACCTGCGACATCTGCCGCCATACCTGTGTCGCCTCTACAGAAAAGAAGTGGCCACCTTCGCCACCACCATAACGAAGCAAAATAGTAGACCACCGCCTCAACTGCGGCTCTCGGACCCCCGACATCCCCAGTAGAATCCTCGGGCGCAACATCGACACCCTCTCTAGAAACTAGGCCACTAGGATGGACCTAAAAGCAAACTCCCCTGTATCAGTAGACTGACAGTGGTCCAACTGTGCCACCATCCTCGCATGCAGCGTCAGCCCCCAAGCGAAACACTCACCGACCAACACTCTCTCCAGCACCAAAAGTTGGCCACCACTGATCCGCTGGGTCGTCGGTGACCCATATACTCGCACAATCATCACTGCTATACAGTGATGTGCCAGGGAATCTATCGCCGATATACTTACCACTGTCCCGGACATAAAGTTCTGACCTGAACAATATCTCCGGCCAATAGTGGCGAGCAACGTACCCCTAGGCAGCACTGGCTCCGCCATAGGGGCGTTCCCCGAAAGGGGAGCCCAGTCAAGAAATAGACATCCTCCACCGCAGTGAAGGGAATCTGCTCTCCTCGCACGAGGAAGCAGTGCAGCTCCAGACTCCACATCTGGATCAGGAATTGTAGCAGATACTCCTGTGCCCGTATCAACGGGCACTCAAAGAACATTGGCAACCCATAGGTTTCCAAAGTCGCACACACACCGGGCTCCTCAATGGCCACGGTGTCTCGTAGCTAAGACCAGTCTCGCTCTCGCCACCCCATTGGCATCGTCACCACCGTCCACCTGCAGACAACACAGAGTCTTATATCAGCTCAAGCAACCATTCACAGCATAAAAAAGACTCATTTTTATACACCTCAACATTGCCTCCTAGGCGCGGTTTTGTTACCCACAGGCGCGCACACATGCACGCCTGTTCACTACACAGGTGCGCACACATGCGCGACTGTTCACTATACAAGTGTGCATCAATGCGCACCTATTTGTTTTAAAATCACGTTCCTATGCGCGCATGTTCACCATACAGGCGCGCCGCGGTGCGCGCCTGTTCAACCCACAGACACGCACTTGTGCGCGCCTGTTCAACTCACAAGCGTGCCCTTCGAGCACGCCTTAAATTCTCTCTACCGCGCCCCCATGCGCGTATATTTGATGTACAGTCGCGCACGTATGCATGCCTATCACCGGATCACCCACGCATGTGGGGTCCATACCCCCTAAATGTCTTTGTACGACCCCCTGTACAGCCCCTGCCCAAAAAATGAAATCCTATTTCTATGCAGGAGGATCAGACCACTAACCTGAAGCTCGCTAATCACTAATCGGATGCCTCGCCCTCCCCGAATCTCCAAATCTCCTCTGAAAACTGCTCGTCCTGTCACTATTGCAGCAGGTACAAATGAGGTGGCAATGTGGGCCCTACAGCTATATATAGGCCTTTTTCCAAACTTCCACTCACCATTCCGGGAGCCCACGGTGTCCATTTTTCAAT
>JZKD02S2191250.1:7620-22398 GCA_000966675.3 Picea glauca | reverse complement strand
TGTGACTGGTATTTTATCTCTGTCATTGATATACTGTGATTGCATTACTTCTTTAGATCTGATAAGTAGATGTGCAGAATAGATCTAAGATGATAAGTGATATATGAACATTGTGTTGTTCTTGTGTTATATCCACTTGACATTTCCTTTGGTTGTATACATCTTTGTCCTACAACACCCTCATAACTGCTTTGGGTGAGACTGCATCTGCTTCACAGGTGTTGCCGAAAGGGCCAGTATTTAGGGCTTATTGGTGCACTCTTGGAGTTGAACCCTGGGTCTGCCCCTGTGCCAACAAAAACTATTCTACTTGGAGAATAGAGATGAGAATACATTTGAAAGAAATGGGAGCATCTATTTGGAAGGCAGCCATTGGTGGATCAGTTTCATTGAAGAACAAGTCAAAGTTTGCAGCTCAAAGGGAAGGAAAGAAGAATGATGCATTGGCTCTCAAGAGCATTCTTAGTGGACTCTCAATCCCTATAAAAGAGAGCATGGGACAATGCACTTCTGCCAAGGATCTATGGATAAAGCTAGAGGAGACATATCAAATCAAGAAGGAGAAGGAACATATTGAAGATCACTCCATCAAGATCATTAAAGGTAAAGAATCTCCAAAAACCCTTGATTGTATTTTTTCTAAATGTGATCTTGAAAACATTTCGAGTGAGGATAAAGAATCAAGTGATGATAGCACAAAGGAAGATCTTGAAGACATTTCAAATGAAGGCAAAGAATTATGTGTTAATGTCGGCAAAAAGGAAGATCGTGAAGATATTTCAAATGAAGGTAAAGAACCCTCAAAAACCCTTGATTGCAATGATGATGATGAATTTTTCTCTACATGTGAAGAAGAATATCTAGAAACAGTTTGTGTAAAGTTTGATGGTAATTATCCCACGAAAAGAATAGAAGAAAATCTATAAAAACTTCAAAAGGAAGTTGAAGAGGGTTTATATAGATATAGAAGTGATCATTATTATATAGACTATAACTATCTTTCGGATAACACTAAGAAGTTTCTTAGGAGAAGTCTAAGGCACATCTTGAAATTAAAGGAAATGCTCAAGGAACAAGAAGAGAGAAATAAGACTCAATTAGAAGAAAAGGAAGAAAAGATCACAAGACTAAAGAATGGAAAAGAAGATATAAATGTAGATGATGAGATTAGCAAAAGTTTTGAAACTATTGTCTATCTCAAGACCCAAATTGAAGAAGCCAAAAGAATAGAGGAACTATTGAAGAATCAAATAAATGAAAAGGAAGAATCATGTTGTAAGTTAGAAGCTGGAATTGTTGACCTTAGAAAGAAGGTAGAAAAGTCAAACAAATTCTTGAATAGCTCACGAATCTTGGATGAGATCTTGGAAAGTCAAAGATCACCACTTGATAAATCAGGTCTTGGATACAAAGAAGAAGCTACATATGCTGAAGCAAGCACCTCAAAGAAGCATGAGGTAAGTCCATCAAAGAAGGAAGACAATGTTGCAAAACAACCATCTACACAAGGCAAAGAAAATTTCAAAAGAACAAAGCAACGAAGAGCTCAAGAAGCTACTCTTGGGACACCAAAGCAAAGGTATGAAAGTATTTTTCATGGGCATTGTTATTCATGTAATGGATATGGTCACAAATATTTTGAATGTATATATTATGAAAGGAGATATAATGGAAGATTTTATAACACCATAAGGTATTGGAGATGTGATCAAGTAGGACACATTGTTGTTCACTGTAACACCATGAGATGCTACAACTGTAGTAGATTTGGCCACAAATCCCAGGATTGTTGGAACACAGGAAGAAATTCCATGATGAGGACTTCATATAGCATGGATAGAAGAAGGAATGAAGTAAGGAAAGGAGACATCTTTGAAAATATGGATGCTCAGAGCTCAATTTCTGAAGAGCAGGGACACCTACAGAAGTGGGTGAAGAAGATAGAGCATCCAGAACAGAATGAAAGACTGAAGGGAAGCTTAAGTAAGTCATATATTGAGGCATACGCGGGTGACAATGGTATCAGTCTCATACATACGCAGGCTGACCTTAAATAGGTCGCGTACATACGCGAGTTGTTGTGTAGCAGACTGTGTATATGTGGTAAAACCTTGGGAAAAAGGCAATGCACATGGATTGCAGCTTGATATGTTGGTAGAGGTTGTTGAGTCTAACATTGTTTATTGCAGGTTATGACACTGTTTGTTGCAGGTTTTCATGGTTCTATGTTAGATCATGTAAGGTGATGATGTAAAATAAATTTTGGGTGCATAGAAATAACCCATGAGTATAGATTGATGTTGATCTATTGGGGTACATGGCTGGTACATATTTGAGTTTCATTGATATATATTATGATGTATTATTGGAAGCATATGTTGGATGTCATGGTGCATGCAGTTTTCATGTGGTTGGGCTACATATTGAGACATGTATTTAGTGAATTGAGTTGATAGTCATGTTGTACATCATTGGGGAGTCATATCTTATTGATGCATGGTTGATATACTTTCTTGGTGCAAGTGATGATGAATGATGGTACACTCATAGATGCACATGGTTGGCATAATTGGTAGATGCACATGGTTGGCATATTGGTAGATGCACATGTTGGCATATGGTGGATACATTCCATGGATGATATATGTTGACATACATGGTTAATGCACATGGATGTTGTGCATGATGTACTTGGTTGATATCTTGTTCATGATTCTCTATTTTCATTATTGACATATCTTTTGTTTCATGATGAATGGTATGGCATAAGTTTGATGCATGAACAGGTCCAAGGATCATCATAGAGAGAGTGGTTGATCTATGATCTGGTTGAAAATAGGGGGAGACATGCCCATAGAGGGATTCATTCTTCTTCCCATGATTCTAGGAGAAGATATTTATCAGATGCATACCTAGAAAAGAGCCCTATATTTGAAGAAAGAGAACAGAGGCATAATTCCAGGAGGAGTGATGGTCATAGAGGGAGCATGAGCAATGTATTTTCAGCATTACATCAAATTGATATCTCTTGTTCAAAAGGGGAAAGATTATTCAGCGGCAACAAGATAGGGCGAGCAGCCCCAAGGAGAGTTCAAGCAAGGGGAGCAGCCCCGAGAGGAGAATGGTCCTTTGCCATTGATTTCAAAGGGGGAGAGTTAATCACATTGATGTGATTGATGTTTATTGATGGGGAGAGACAGTCACATTGACTATTGATGCAGAGCATGCCTTATCTACATGTTGACATCAATAATTGGTAATTGGTGTTGACATAAATGTTGTTATTGCCATCAATTCCAAAGGGGGAGATTGTTGGATCATGTTGTCATTGATGCCAATGGTTTGATTGATTGATGTCATTGATTGATGTCAAGTGATTGATTGATTGAAAATATTGATTGATTATTGATGAACAATTTATATGTATTATCCTTGATGAGAATGATAGATGTCAAGTGGAAACGAATCGATGAAGATGGATCAAGATGCATAGATGAAGATGGATCAATGAGTTGTCATTGATACATGATAAAGATGGATTATTTGATATATTATGGATAGTTTGATGAATCATTATTGTCTTATCATAATTGATAAGGTGCACAAATGGATGAACTCCAAAGTGGTCCCCTTATGGTGAAATCCCTCACGGGAAGATACTTTGCGGATTGAGTTATCCTAGAAGAATGGTTGGAGGACCCATGCTTTTATGTGGAATAATGAGATGAAGATAGATGAATTTGTTGGTGAAACTATCCTATATGTATAGTGCTTGTCATGCCATTTCTGGTGGTATGCTGGAATGTCACATAACTCCTCACGGTTTGAGAGTTATGGCCTTATGAAGTTGGAGGACCCTCACATGTTGGCTTGAAGCCCACAAGGTCAAAGAATTCAAAGTGATTTAAAATAAGAAATCATTATTTAAATGATAAAGTAAAGTGACAAAGTGAAGGTGGATTATTTAAATAATAAAGAGAAGTGACAAAATCAAGAAATATTATTTAATGGTAAAGAAAGGTGACAAAATCAAGAAGGAATACTTAAATGATAAAGTATTAGAGAACTTTCTATTTATGGAAAGTGGTTAACCATAAAATAAGGAAAATAGGTTAAGTGACCTAGAAATGGGTTAAGTGACCTAGAGGATGAAAGTATAAATAAGATAGCTATGAACTCTTGCTATATATCCTTTTTGTGGATCAATGGAGAGCTTCTTGGGAGAATATCTTTTGGAGTATTGATGGAGAGCTTCTTATGAGAGCTTCTTGTGAGAGCATATTTGGTGTGGATCTCTTGAACATGATTGACGATATATTATGAGAAAGAGAGCCTGAGGAGGATCTCATGGACACATCAAAGTTTCAGCAATGTCAGAGATCTTGACGGCCAAAAGTCTCAGAGCTTCAGAAACCCTAGTTTCTGAGGTGTATGCAGGTTGTACTGGGCCAGGGTGTGTACATACGCAGGTTGTATGAGGATAGGGCACATACAGTGGATAAAATCATGAAGATTTGTGTTTGATCTGATGATTGGATTTTGAAGATTGTGGCAGGTTCCAGATCTGCATTCTATGGGCTCGGATCTATAACTGAGACATTGGTATGGTTGCATTATTTTTTTGATGGATAGTATTGTTTGTTGTGTTGTGAATGCTTAGGGAATTCTTGGTATGGTTGTTGTGATATGATTTATGTTGGTTGATGGAGTGAGAAACACTCTTGTGATTCAGTGGTGACATGATTGTTATGGCATACTAGTTGTTTATACATGATTGAGATAGCATTCATATTGATTGGTTGTGGACCATAAGTAAGCTATTGGAGAGCTTGGATGCGTTGTGACTGGATGGTGGTTAGATTATACAGTAAGACAAAAAAAAGAAAGATAAATTGGTTGCAGAGGATCTGAGTTGGTCTTGAAGGACAAACCTTAAGAATCTCAGAAGGTATACGTAGGTTGTTGTATACACTGGCCGCGTGTATATGCGGGTTGTAGTGAGCCAGGGTGAGTACACACGCAGGCTACACTACCGACAGGTCATGTACGTATTGAAAGATTCATATCTGTTGAGGATTGTTGCCTCATTTTAGTTGATGTTGAGATTGTAAGTTGAGTCTTGCATATAGAGTTGGTGCTCTTGTAGAGTTGTACTCTATTCAGTTGTTGCTGGAAAACCTCGGGATTGTTGTCCATAATAAAAAGAAAAATTGTACATACATCTTGTGTTCTTTGTGTTCCTTGTGGTGATGACTTGTTGATGATATATTGATGATATATGTTCACATCTAACTAGTTATAAATGACAACAATGGGTAATGAGTTAATGTTGAATGTTAACTAAGGAGTTTTGTGTAAGAGGGAAGTTTTTGAAAAAAGAGCCCCACACTCATTCACCCCCCCCTCTAAGTGTGGTAGGTGTGTCCAACAAATTCCAGGATTCTTTATTTCCATGTTATAACCTTCTCCTCTCATCTTTTTCCTCCAAATCCAAAATCAAAATCAAAGAATCCAAAAAGAATTTCTACCTTGCCATGTAGGGTTGTCTATAGAATCGTCCCTTGATTGAATTAGGCCTCTTTCAATCCATTTCCCAATGGCCTTACCTTCCTGTTCCAACCAACAATATAAAAACCAAACCATGTACTGTCATAACTAGCAGTAAGATTCCCAACAAACAAAGCTAAATCTTATAGAGAGATCCCTCTCTGGGTCTAGGAGGGCTAGATCCTCAACTCCAAAGTGGTTTGTGGTTACCTCTGTCAATTTCTTCCTCATCCTGAGAAATTATGGAGTGATAACACATACCAGATCTCATCCTGATCCAGAACCTGTAAAAGTTGTAGATAACCCTGAAAAATTGATCAGGAAAAGAAGTCTAGAAGAAAGTCAAGGGAGTAGTAGTCCTCCTCCTAGGGAAACTTCTCTCCCAGAGAGATTTGTCACAATCCATGATATTCAGTTTGATATATCATTTGAGAATAGTCTATTCAGAACCAAATATGAAATCTTTTTGGATGAAACAGTACTAGATCAAGCCATTCTCCAACCCAATACACCTTAAAGACAATCTCCTGAGTCAGATATTGATTAGCAAATCCTTCAAAATTTTGAGAAGTTACAAGATATAGCATCAAAATTTGATCAATCTTTGCATGAATCCTACATTCATCAGTCTGTTGAACTTTCTTCCTTGACCATTTATGCATCGTCTATTAATCCTCAATTGGTTCATCCTTTATCTACCAATCCTGCTTCTTTTGTATTTTCCACTACCTCTACAACAACTTCATAGAAAGTGATCCAACCTATCATAGGAGTCTTTGAATATACACCTTCCACAAGATCATTTGTTATACATCCTCCTATACCAATCATGGCAACAAGATATGCTCCCCTCGTTTTGGCTTCTCCTTTACATAATATGCCCCAAGACTATCAAACTAGGATTCCTCAATTTGATGGCACTAGAACTATGAATGCACAACAACATGTTGACAACATAAATGACTTCTTTGACCTGCAAGAAGTAGATGAGGAGGATGTTAAAATGAGATTAATTTCCCAAAGCTTAAATGGACAAGTCAAGAAATGGTTCAAAGCCTTACCAGCTACTAGTCTAAACGACATCATTGCTTTTCACCAATCTTTCCTCAACAGATGGGATGTTAAGAAAAATCCACTTCAAATTCTATCTGAATATGAAAGTATTAAAATATCCCCTAGGGAAAGTGTGTAGGACTATTGCACTATATTTAATAACATTTATAATGCAATTCCAACAAACATTAAACCCCCACAAGATCTAGATTTGATTAAATTTCCTGATGGTTTTGATGTTGATATGTCTTATCAATTGAGAGAAAGAAACCCTGCAACCTTGAAAGAGATGCAGAGATATGTTGTGAGTGTAGAGGCCAATCTGTTAGATAAGAAGGCTAGTCAAAGAACAGAGAAGAGAGTAACTATAAAAGAAGATCCTTCTACCTCTTCTTCTCATGCTAAACTAAACTTTTTAGTTATAACTATGGAAAGGATGATGAACATACTAGACATTGTTGATAGGTCTCCTCCTAGAGAAAATCATCTTGGTTCCCAAATCAGAAATCCTAATTTTAGGAGAAATCAACCCCAAAATAGACAAAGAGAAACAAGAGAACAAAGAGGTCCAGATCAACAGATTAGGCCCCCTTTTCAAGAAAATTATGTTGATGAAGAGGGATAAATAGTTGAGGGCCTTCATGATTTTCACATCAATTTAATGGGAATAAATGATAATGATTTGATTTTTCTCACTCAATAAGAACGTGATTTTTTCCTTCTTTCACAAACTAAAATTGATGAGGAGATATTAGATAAACAAGCCTTTGAAAATTTAATTATGGAGGTCCATAGGCAATATAATATGAGAAGTAAGAATTCAAATGATAATCCCACCAAGAAAAATTTTGATATTAAAAAGACAGTTGACACATCAGTCAAGAAAATTCCTGACATTCCCCCTAAAAATAACACAGAAGTTCCAACCAAAAGAACCTCTGACTTTGTCTCAAAAACAACTCAAATTGATATTCCCTCTACCAGTAAGCCCAAAGATACTTCACAAAAGGATGTTGTTGAGAAACAAGATTTTTCTAACTAGAATAAAACTCAAACATCATTCAACTTTGAAAATGAATTAGCAAAAGTTAAGATACTTGTTCCTCTAACAAAGCTTATGAATAAAAATGCATATAGATCACAAGTGATAAAAGATTTGAACATAGAGGCAAATACAGATACAGTAAATATTGTTGATGATCAACCAGAACTATTATTTGGGCCTGAAGTTGATGGAAAACTTGAAAATGGAGTTGTACCCCCATTCTACATTAGTTTAAACATTCATGACAAAACTCTACACAATGCCATTCTTGACTCTAGTGGTTCACTCAACCTTATTCATAAAGCTATTATGGAAAAATTGGGACTTGATATCGCTAGACCATACAAAGATCTATATTCTTTTGATTCAAGCAAAGTAAAATGCATAGGTCTCATTAAAGATTTGTGTGTTACTTTAGCACAAATACTAGCCAAGAGTTTGGTAATGGGCATAGTTGGTGTTGATATACCTCCTAAATATGGCATGTTACTGTCTTGCTCATGGGGAGTTAAGTTACAAGGAACACTTCAACTGAACATGTATTATGCTACCATCCCATTGTTTGGTCACCATAGGAGATTATATAGGGAGACACTGATGAAATACATGGTCAGTAGTTAGGATAAACCATAGAATTATCCCTTATATTATGTTCATTCATACCTTGATTCTTTCATTTTGTATGATGATGGAGACATAGGAAAAGAAATTTCCAATTTAGAAAATGATGTTTATAACATTGAACAAGACAAAACATTAATGGTGGAATCTGATAAACCAAATGAAACTCTATGGAGCTTAGACTTTGATGGGGTTTTTAGTAAGGAAGGATCAGGAGCAGGTGTGTGGGTCTCAAATTCAAAAGCAAACTATTCAGAAGGTCATTCCTACAAGTCAAATTTTCAATGTACCAAAAATATAGTTGAATATGAATCCTTAATGCTAGGTTTACAAATTTTAAAGAAGCTTGGTGCAAAGAGAATTTCAATTCAGGGTAACTCTGAACTAATAATCAAACAAATCAAAGGTGAATACTCTGCTAAACACCCAATATTGATAGTTTGCAAGAATGTTGTCCTATATTTTCTGAAATTATTTACTGAATATGACTTGTCAGCCATTCTCAGAGACCAGAACATTCTTGTTGATGGTCTGGCTACCTCAGCAAGAACTTGTAAAATACCCTTACATCCTAATCTCCAGTACATAGTTGAAGTAAATAATAGACCAATTGTCCCAGATAACATTAGATATTGACAAGTCTTTGGAAATGATGAACAAATTGAAAAAAAATTACAATCAAAAAATGAATTTGAATGTGCCAATATAGATGCGGATTTTGATGATGAAGAATGAAATGTGAATGAGATAGATTCAAAACAAATTGATTAAAAACAAGAAGATCTGGACATATTGCAATTGAAAGATAATGTTTTTCCTAGAGGGTTAGTCCCTTTAGAGAAGTTGTTTGATTTTGATGATGTAGCCAAAAAACCTAAAATTGAACCTACTGGAAAGGAAGTTGAAGACTGCAACATAGGAACTGAACAAGAACCAAAAATGATTAAACTGTCTAAATCTTTACCTCCTACTCAAAAACATAAATACATAGAATTATTCAAAGAATTCATAGATGTTTTTGCATGGAGTTATGAAGATATAAAATCTTATGACACTAACATTATACAACATAAAATTCCTATAAAAGAAGACCAAAAACCTTTTAAAAAGAAACTTAGGAGGATTAACCCAAAGTTGATGCCCCTGATTGAAAAAGAAATAAAAAAGATGTATGATGCTAAGATCATTGTCCATTAATATTTTCTAAATGGGTATCAAATTTAGTTCCAACTAGAAAAAAGAGTGGAGAAATCAGACTGTGCATTGATTTTAGAAACCTCAATAAAGTCTCTCTCAAAGATAACTACCCTTTGCCCAGAAGGTAGTTGGGTCCAGTAGAACTTCTATGTTAGATGGTTTTTCTAGTTACAATCAAGTTTTAGTCCATCCTGAAGACCAAGAAAAAACAACATTTACCACACCCTGGGGTACTTTCATGTATGTGAAAATGCCTTTTGGATTAATGAATGTTGGAGCTACATTTCAAAGAGAAATGGATATTGTTTTTGTGGATGAACTAGGAAGATTCATTGTTATATACCTAGATGATATCATTGTTTTTTCAAAAACAGATGAAGAACATTTTCTCCACCTAAGAAGAGTTTTTGAAAAATGCAGGAAATTTGGAATTTCCCTCAATCCAAAGAAAACATTATTTGACCATCTCAAAGGATGGAATCAAAATTGATCCCAGCAGGATTGAATCTATTCAAAATATAGATCATCCTAGAAACATAAAAGAACTCTGATCTTTCATTGGAAAAATAAATTTTCTAAGGAGATTTATCCCTAATCTGGCAGAACTTCTAAGAAATATAACAAACAGGTTCAAGAAATACACAAAAATAAAATGGACCATAGAAGAAAAACATTCATTTGATCAAGTGAAACAATCCTTAACACAATCCCATGTGCTTATCAGGCCTGATTTCACAAAAGATTTTCTCCTTTTCTCATTTACCTCTGAGCCTACTATTGCAGTAGTGCTCTTGCAGAAAAATAATGAAGGCCATGAACTACCTATTTCTTTCTTTAGTCAACATTTAAGAGATGTTGCACTAAAATAAAATATCATGGAAAAGAAAGATTTTGCTCTGGTAAAAGGAATCAAAGATTTCAGATTATACATACTTCACTTACATATAATTTCTTATGTTCCAAACTCTCTGGTAAAAGAAATTCTGACCCAAAACAGTCTTGATGGGAAAAGGGGTAAATGGATTGTTGTTATCCTCAAATATGACATTTAAATCAAACCTACCAAGCTCATTAAGGTTCAGGGATTAGATAAATTAATGGTTGAGTCTAATTTTCATGCTTTGGATATAAATTTTCTAGCTGCACTGGATGAACAAGAAGAAGAGAAAGCAACTCCACAAGTTACAGAGTCTTTTTCAACCTCTCCTTGGTATGTAGACCCGATTTTTGTCTTACATCATTTACAATATCCTCCTGGTTTGACCAATACTAAAGCTAGGTTTCTTAAACTCAAAGCTATGAAATATTGTATTTTGGATGGCAATTTATATTGGAAGGATGCTGGAGGAATTTTACTAAACTGTTTATTGAAAGATGAGGTTAATAAAGTTATGCAGGAATTTCATGAAGGAGGTTGTGGTGGACACTTGAAATGGAAGGCTACTTCCGACAAAATCCTAAGAGATGGTTTTTACTGGCCAACCTTATTTGTAGATGTCCATAGAAAAGTGACCTCATGTCATAACTATCAATTTTTTAAGGCAAAAGGAAATTGTTGCCTTTACCCTTGAAACCAATTTCAGTTGAAACTCCTTTTCAACAGTGGGGTTTAAATTTCATTAGAGAAATTCATCCACCCTCATCAGGCCAACACAAATGGATTCTTGCATCCACTGACTATTTTACCAAGTGGATTGAATTTGTACCTACAAGGAAATCCACTGATGTTATGATTATTAAATTTTTAGAAACTAAGATTCTTTCAAGATTTGGATGTCCTATGAAGACTATCACTGATAATGAAACAACATTCAAATCAAAGAAGATGGTGGAGTTTTGTAGCAAGTATCAAATTACTTTAGGACACTCTACTGCCTATTACGATCAAGAGAATGGATTAGCAGAGTCTTCCAACAAAATTCTATTCAATATCATCAAAAAGTTGTTGCAAGATAATAAGAATTCATGGAACAACAAGTTGGTCAATGCATTATGGGAAGATAGACTTACTACTAAGAGATCAATTGGGATCTACACATTCCAATTGGTTTATGGAATGGATTTGTTTTCCCACTTCTTTAGGTGTTAGTGTCATGAAAATACTACAGGAAGTACATGCATAACCAAATGACATCCAAAGGAGAATAAATCAGACCATACAACTGCAACAGTACAGAGAAGAGGTTTACAATAAAACTCAAGTGATCCAGGAAAACATTAAGAATATCTATGATAGAAGAAACAAGGCTGATGATTTCGTCCAGATAGGAAACAAAGTACTGAAATGGGATTCAAGGAAAGAAGAGAAAGGTAAGCATGGAAAATTTGAGAATGTATGGAAAGGTCCTTACATAATCCATGCTTACAGAGGAAACAATGCATTCTTTATCAAGGATATGGATGGATCAGATTTGCCAGGTGGACCTGTCAATGGAAAAATGCTCAAGCACTACTTTTCACTGGAATAAAATCATTTCTCGCCCAAGTTCATTGTAAATACTATTTTACTTTTTACTGTCATGAGTGGGTGCCTCATATCAAAAGTTGAATCCCAAAGAGAAGGCCCTAGGCTCTTGATTAGTTGTCATTGGTTTTACAACTACAATAAAAAAAATCAGATGCAGAAAGTATTGGAGAAGATATTTCAAGGCAACCGATCACTGGTTCTTAGCACCTCACAGGGAGACCACCATCCCCAAGTGGAGCCATTGTTAGAGACCTATATTTCATAGTATTATATGGTGATTGAATTTTTCTCCTTCAGTGATTTTATGTTGTAAATAATATTTCATTCTGCAAATGATTTCCAAAGGAAAAAGAAAAAGATAAAAAATAAAAAATAAAGAAAAAAATGAAAAGAGGGTATAAAAGAAAAGAAAAGAAAAGAAAAAGAAAATAAAAGAAAAAGAGAAAAACAAGAAAACCCCATCAAAAGAAAAATAAGTTTGAATCATACAATCTAATCATGATCAAGCATTTTAAATTTGTTGTTGTTAGGTTAGAGAATAAATTTGGCCAAAGTAGTTAGGTAGAGAAATAAATTAATCCAATAGTTTAAGTTGGATTAATGAGTTAGATGCATAGGATATAAGATAGGTTAGGTGAATTTTCCTTTCAAAGAAAATTGAAAATGGTTTTCACATTAAAATGCACCCTAAAGTGTTGAAAAAAAAGAAAAGAAAAGAAAAAGAGAAAAACAAGAAAACCCCATCAAAAGAAAAATAAGTTTGAATCATACAATCTAATCATGATCAAACATTTTAAATTTGTTGTTGTTGGGTTAGAGAATAAATTTGGCCAAACTGTCTAATCTTGGCCAAAGTATTTAGGTAGAGGAATAAATTAATCCAACAATTTAAGCTAGATTAATGAGTTAGATGCATAGGTTAGAAGATAAGTTCGGTGAATTTTCCCTTCAAAGAAAATTGAAAAGGGTTTGCACATTAAAATGCACCCTAAGGTATTGAAAATAGCTTAGTTTAACATAGAAAAATAAATTATAATACAAAGATTTCAAAAAAGTTAACTTTGGCTTTATGGTGTATCTATTTTATCCAAAGTTCGGAAGTTGAAAAGACATTTTGTCTTGTGGCGCATAATCTTCGTGCAAATATCCACTTGTGGCATCAAATTTTGCGCAATCGATGATCCTCAAGTGTTTTCGCCCCCCCCAGACATACCTACCTTTATTGGTAGAGGGGGGGGTCCGAAAAGTGGTTTTCCCCACCGCGGTCCCACCTAAAGTGGTGCTTCCTCAGTGTTTCATACCCCCCCTCCGAAATCCATCTAACCTAATCTCGATACCATTCACTCTCCCCTCTGCTACTACCCTCTCTCTACATGGCACCTATCCCACACAACATACCCATTAGCCAATTAAAACCTTCCATGTGACTGTTAGTTGTCCCGTAAAGGTCCCGCACCATAACAGATATCATTGTATGCATAAAAACCCTTGCTTCATCCTGTTACATTGTTTGTTGAGTAAGACCCCAAGAAGATCACATTGAGCTAAGTTGTCAAACTGCCACCACCATCTCTCACCGTCAACAGACGAATATTTCTTCCAGTAATTACATCATCACCATCCATTTTACTGTTGATTTTGTTAATTATGGATCCCAAGGTCAAGCATGTCGATACTTTTGAAAACCCAATGATTCCCCCTCCCATCAACCTGTACCACATCCCTCTGGAAGATAGATACTACAAGGTTACAGAGCTAAAGTGTGAATTCAATTTATTTGAATTGCACTCTTGGCTGAAAGAAATTTTCCTCGACAATAGCGATGAAATTCGACTCTGGGAATCCAATTTTCCCCTTTATGTGTTTCCTTAGACTTATCATTTCTCAGAATTTGTCCTCATATGCCAAGCAAATTATTTTCCAAGCCAAAGAGCCATTGCCTCCCCCATTGCTGAAGTTTTGTTCAAAATTACCTCTAAAACCATTGACCAAATGTTACAAATCCCTAAAAATGACTCAACCACCCTATTCTTTGTCGAAGCCCTAAATGACCTGTACCAGAAACTAACCTTTCCCTATAGAGCCCATATTTTTAAAATCTTCCTCCCTGTAGATGCCCAATTTCCCAAGAAAAATCCACCATACCCCTCTTCCATTTTTACAGTGAAATCAAACCATATCATATCCATGCTATCATATTTGTTAGGTTATTACTCTGATGAATGGGTATATGAACCTATTCCAGGTTTTCTGTCCATTTTCTCTACAAAATAAAAAGTTGATGTGAAATTCAATTTCAGTCAATTTTTAGCTGACAATGTTCATGAACAATTCCTTAAGTTTCCTTTTTCACTTCAGAAGTTAAATGAGCAAGGAATCCCATAGTCAGTCATATTATGGACCTCATTGGTGAGGAAGAACTCAACAAATTATAGTTTCAAGGATTTCATTGAACAATTCATCCACCCAGCTAATTGTTTGTTGAACAACAGCACAAAACCCAGGATTAGTGAATAAATTTAGAATCTTTTTCACCTATCTGATTAGGCCAACATAGGTGATTGGTATTTATACCAAAACTATACAGAAATCAGAGTGTATGGATGTGAATTTCCACCTTACAAATTGCCTAAATACCTCCCAATGAGGATTTTTGCATTGGAGTATATAAGAAAAATGATACATTCAGATGAAATTCATTTTGTGGCAGCCAAGAAGAAATCCGAATTCAGAATTGTTGGGACCACATATTGTACCTTTTTGCTCATACTTTTTTCCATTGTTATACCCTTCATCACCTATATTTAGACTCATATTATCACTTCATCTGATCACCCCAAGGTATACA
>JZKD02S2191239.1:16700-29214 GCA_000966675.3 Picea glauca | reverse complement strand
TGATCGATTGTGAGAAACTCTCTTGTAAAATTTCTCTGTAATCTTTTTCTTTGCATTAATAAACTGCTCCAAGTGGCCGCGTTGGCTGGGGCCGTGGATGTTTCCCCGTAGGGGTCTTACCACATGAAAACATCGATGTGTTGATCTTTGATTTGGTTATGTGAGTGGTTACTAAAGGTGTTCGTCCTGTGTTGGAATACCTGTGTTGTCGAACAATGGAAACTTGTATCTGATGGTAATCTTATTTATTTCCCTTGAGTTGGTACACATCCTCCAGCCTCCATCTTTCTTCGGCTTGAGCACTGTTGGAACAACGCATGGACTCAAGCTCTCTCTAACCAATCCTTTGTCCATTAAATCCTGGACCTGCCTCTTGACTTCTTCATTCTCCTATGGAGTCAACTTGTACACAACTTTGTTTAGTAAACTGGCTCCAGGTATAATATCAATGTGATGGCTTATACACCTGATCGGTGGCAATGAACAAGGTAGTTCTTCCACTACTATATCAACGAACTCTTCTAGCAACTCCTGGATTTCCTCTGGTAAATTATCCACTCTTGTACTGGTCAAAACAATTCTAGGCTTCCTGACCACAACAAATTGTGTGTCTTGCTTCTTCTTAACTTCCTTAAGAAGTTCCTTCCCACTCATGAGAAGTACAGTGTTGCTTACCTCTGGTTTTACCTCTTGGTTTTTAATTGGCAGCAACATGTGCGTCCTCCCATTTTTCTCCAGGGTGTACATGTTCTTCCTCCCATCATGAACAACGTTTCTATCATATTGCCAGAGTCTTCCCAACAATAGATTAAAAACATCCATGGGAATGACATCACATAGTATTTCATCCTTATATCCTCCTATTTTAAAATCAACTAAACATTGTTTAGTGACATTTACTGATGTCCTTTTTGTAGCCATGAAACTCTGTATGGGCTTGGATGTACAATAGTCTCCAGCTCCATATTTTATACCATCTCTGTAGAAACAAGATTGTCTGTGCTACCGCTGTCCACGATGACTTTGCATACCCTGTCTTTGGTCTTGCAAGAAGTTCAAAACATATTGTTCCTTTGGGCTGGTTCTCTGCGTCTTTCTCTGGCATTAAGAGAACTTTCCTCATCATCAAGGATCTTCTGCCCTCAACATCTTCTGCCTCAACATTCCATCCTTGTGCTTCGGTAATGTGAGTCTCACCACCTTCTTTCTTTCTGTCTGGACACTCATAAGATTTATGTCCATTTTTCCCACAAACAAAACATTTCACTTCACCTCCTTGGCCTCTTCCTCTCCCTATAGCTCAAGGAAAAGTATTTCTATCAGCATACTGCCCTCTCTTTGAACTTCCACCTCTCTTAGGTTGAGTTTGAGGTTTTTTCCCCTCTTCTTTAGGTTTCTAAGTTCTATCTTGGGCAATTGTTTTTCCTCTGGCTTGACTTCTGCCTCAGCCTCTTTGACCTTGCTTTCGGCTCAGCTTCTCTTCAACTTTCAGAGCCATCTGATAATCATCTTCTACAGTTCGAATGATCATCATGCTCATCTCATCTTGGATGTCATATCTCAGACCATTCATATATCTGGAACCTTTTCATCATCGCTTTCTCGACGACCTGCTCTGATGTTTATCTTGTAGAACTCCTCAGTGTATTCTTTCACTAAAATCAAATTCTATCTCAAATTATGCATCCTCTGAAATAGAGTGATTTGATAGTCCTTGGGTATGAATTTGGATTTCATCGTTGCAACCATTCTATTCCAGCTTTTGATTTTCTGCTTGCCTTTGCAATGTCTGTCAGCCTGCAATTCATCCCACCATAGTGCTGCATGCCTGACCTTCTTATCTTCCTCGACATCCTCATAGTCAAAGTATTTATCCAGAGCTCTAATCCAGTATAGAAGCTCTTCAACATCCAGGGTTCCTTCATATGATGGAATGTCCATTTTTTCTCTGGCACCTATCATAGCAACAACCCTGAAAAGGCGTTCATCCGCAACATCCTCAACTGCAACTTCTTCTTCGTGTCTAGCTTCAATTTCACTGTCAGCCTCACTGATATCCCCAGTGTCAACTGTGCGCTTCTGTGATGCCTCCATGTCATCAAGCCTGACACATAATTCACACATTTCCCTTTCCACTGCTAGATCAAGCATTAGTCTATCTCCTCTTCTTGGCGGCCTGGTTATAAAATGTTCTCCCTTCCTCTGCTACAGAAAACAAAGAACCTTTTCTGTGCTATGATACCACTTAATGCAGACCCCCCAAACCCTCGAGTCGAGGTCCATGTAGGATCGATCTAATCTTCCCTTGAGTCTAATTGACACTTTTATTTCCCCTCGGGGAATATCTCATACACTCATGACGTATCCACAGGTCCTTATGAATTGAGCCTGCGTGAACAAACACCAGGCGGAAACCCAAATATCCTTGACGACAATAACATCGCGTCCTTCACTAATTCAGGACTTTGGGTCTCTCAATTTAGCGATCCCCGTTGTCGAGTTTCTCGGCCCTCTACTGCCGAAACTCGAAATGTCGATTCACCAAAATGTTCGGCCGCGTCCTCCTCCACAGCTGTATCACGTTTCGTGATTTTTGGAATCCTGGAACAAGGAACCCCTGTCTCTTATCTTCGAAAATGCTGAACCCCAATGCATTCAACAAAGACTGGCTCCCCTATGGGATTTTTTGCCGATTCAGAGTTTCAGACTTCGTGTCTTCACGAATCCTGATGCAAGGATTCCATCTCTCTAACCTACGAAACCCCAAAACAGTCAACGAAGTTTGAATTCACCTGGTGACGAGTATGCCATCTGTCTTTCCCACTGTCCTCTATCTATGACATGGATTCTTGCCACCTGTCTCTCAAGATTTCCGACTTTCGGGACTTGAACGAATCTTCGACAGCTGTTCGTCTATCACTTGTAAACCCCGAATTCCTAAATGGCACTTTCCACAGGGTCAACAACTAATAAGTCTCCGTTCGATCCAATGCTTAACTTCTCCACAACTCTCTTGGATCCTACGGTCCTCGCTATTTTGTGAATCCTCCACAGAGAATTTTGACCACTCGTTTCCTCCTTGACAACTCTTGCAAAATGAACCAATGTTCTTTCCTTGGAACTTAACCTCTGCGAGATGTTTTCAATATCCGTCTTCCTTTGGGTATTTTCAAAGGTACTGACCCTCCTGAGCTTTCTCTTGCAACTCAAGTCTCAAAAGGACCCCTGTGCACACTCCTTGTGGCAGACTTTCAAATACTTCTAAGTATTTGATTTCTTCGACTCCGTGCACCTTCAACAAAAACAATCCTTCAACTCCCCCTTGGTTGATAAGTTCTAAGCTTTCAGCCAACCTGTGCACACCTTGCACGGATTTTTGTGCTTCACTTGCACTTCTGCTAGAATGAGAACAACGGTATCCCTCCTGAGCTTTCAGAGATAAACTCTGATCCTTTGTCAACGCACTCCTTGTGGACGTTTCACTGCACTCCTTGCAGGAACTCTCACTCAGGAAGAGAAACAATTGAAACTCATTCTCTCTCTCTCTCAGACTTCAAACATTCAACATGAAATCATACATGCACAACATAGCCTCATAAAAAATGCATAACAGAGAGAATATAACCACTGTAAGAATACCATTCACCATGTATAAACATAAAACATCATAACACCATGAAATTTGATTCAAAGCTTCTTATATTAATTCAAGCTCCTTTACATGGGTTTTTCTCTCATCCTCTGCTACACTCTATGCTAATGTTCTAATGATACAATAATACAAAGACAAGGGTGTCTATATCTGTTTTCCCTCCTGCTCTTCTAAACTGTCTAATCTATAATTCAAACCTACCTACTTTCATTAATTATGCATAAATGCCTCTACATTCTACAGACGAGAGCGTATCGCTCATGATTTGTTTACAATATGCAAGTACGCTTCCCTTTAACCATTACATTAATGTTTCAAAAACATTTCAAAAATGTGCGTTGGTGGTCTTCCAGCTGTCTTCCGCCTTCACGCTCGTTTGGCTGCTGACGATGCTCCTGCATCAGAAATCAACCTTTAGCTAAGAAATATTTGAAACAAGATTCATTATGTGGTTTTGATCTAGGGAGGTTATTTTGTCCAAATGAGGAAGATAATTTGTGTCCATGATAGTTTTCAAGTCCAAACAATTTTTATTTACTCATGGGTGTTTTCTGCACATACACAGGGATTTCCACATCCAATGTGGTGTTTTTAAGTAGAGTTTTATTATAAAAATATGGTTGACATGTAGAAACTATTATTGCACATGTTGTTTACATGAGGCTTGATATAACCGTAATTAAATTTGAAAATTGGTACCTCTTCAAAATATTTTATTTGGAGTTGGATCCCAAACTTTGTACCGTGATTAGACCAATAGTTTTACCATGCTTTCCCGACCCTCCACACCTCCAAAGGGTCATATGTCCATTTCATTGAATCCATCATTGTCTTGTGGCTATTTCTATGTCTTCCATTCACTCTCTCCATCATTAAGACTGAATGGGTGACAAAGAAATAGTCATAAGACAATGATGGATTGAATGAAATGTAATTATAGCCTTTTGTAGGTGTGGATGTAGTGAAATAACTAACATGTTCATGGTTCACATTATATTGTAGAAATAGGGAGATACCATGTATAAATATGGAGCTACCGCGAAAAAAAATATGGACCTATACTTGAGATATGGCATGGAATTCAAGAACCAGGGCTATGATGTAACCTCCATTAACCATTTGATGGTTATCATGTTCCTACAATTTTTGTCTACAATAGTATTATGGACCTAAGGAAAGGGTTAGTGTACAAAATAGGCCACCCATGTGGCTGGAAACTATGCAAATGGCATAAAGGTGAACTAGGTGAGGTTTGCCACTAATGAGGTACTACATAATGTATTGGATGCATAGTATATGAACTAGGACTTCCATTTTTGGAGGATTTTGATACTCATTGCATTATCACAATAGGTAGAACCACTAGGTGATCAACTATTGTGTTCCACTATTGGGGACAAAAGCTATGGAGGGTTGATAATTGAGGACATTCAAGATAAGATATCACCACCATTATGGATAAAAAGAAAATTTAGGACTCCATAGTCAATAGGATAGATGAAAACAAACAATGAATTGATGTTAGTGGAAAGGGAAAAGGAAATGGTGGCATATTTTGGATATCAATTTGGATGGGTAACCATCTTAGGTGAGAAGGATGAAGAGGATATAATCAACGAGTTTTTTCACCTTCACATGGAACTTATATTAGTAGAGGATTTCTTACCACTCCATTTGGAATTCATAAGAAAGGAAGTTACTCTATCCATTACCATTACTACCCCTCCTATGATGACTATCAACTCATTGTCACAACCCATGTCAAGTGTAGTGTATAGCCCACTAGTCACAATGCTTGCAACTAATTCTAGATTTGATTTTGGTTTTGATATCAAAAAGAAAAGATTCTACAGTGGAGTATTTAAGATAAGGGATTGGAGGAGTGGACTCATTCAGTATACCACAATTATTTCTTATGGTGGAAGAATTTGAAGAGGGAGATGAGGTCTAATTGCAACTTGTCATTGAATTTTGGAAGATAGATCTACCCTCACTTTCCAATATCATTATAGAATTAGAAATAAATATGAAAGGAAGAGTTAGGGAGAAGTATGATTGCATGAGAAAAATATGGATTCATAATATATATCTAAAGGAACAAACAAGAAAATGGGAAAAATAAATAGAAGTATTGCAGATACAAATCAAATAGCCTACAACAAAATAGAGTCAATGGAGAAAACAAGGAACAAAAACCACCACATTTTTATCTAACCAAATGGACTAGAGAACTATTGCACTAGTTAAGTTAAAGAAATAAGATTGAATATCTGAAAGTTTTAAGAAAAAGTTCATGAAGTTGCAATGTAGGTAGGAGAAGAGTTGTCCACATGTTTTGAGGAGGTGCTCCCACACCTTCCTAAGTCCTTAGAAATCACATTGAAAGTAACCACTGTCAAAATCAAGGTAACAATAACACAATATAAATCACAATATAAATCATTATGTCAATCATATGTGAGTGGGAAGAACCAAAATCACAATATAAATCATCATGTCAATCATACAAATCTGTTTCAACTAGAAGTGAAATAACAACTCAAATACCTAGATATTCAATGGTTGTTCTCGTATGATATTTGTTTAATGTTGCTCCAATAGATCTCCTCCAGTAGTTTTTCTACTAATTTAACCAACACTTAAAGAATCAACAAAATAATAAAATAAATTAACAAATTTTTTTATGAATAAATAATAATTAAAAATAGTTTAGTTCTTTAATACCTAAATGAGCTCCTCTTGGTTTCAACAATAATTTATTGGAATAGTCTAATCTTTGAGAAAACCTCCCTCAATTTGACGGAGCAACAAAAAAGTCAACATTGACTTTGTTGTTTCTCTGTTGGATCGAGGGAGGTTTTCTCCAAGACTATTGAAATCCTAATTTATTCTCTATTGAACATGACCAACTACATGAATATGGAAGTTGTTATGGCCACTCCCCCCTCACATCACTCTCAATTCCCCAGTACCCAATCTATGTACTAGAAAATAGTTGAAAGAAACACATTAAGATTCATGCATAGACACTAGCAAAACAACAAATTCATAAAGAAACATATGTGGTTTTTTGGATAAAGAAACATATAACAATCATTCATTAACATATGACATTCATTCATTCATTCAATAATCATAGACACAAAATACTTCATCTCAATAAATTTAATCATCAAAAATATGTTTTTACAATATGGTACATGATGTTTCTAAGTACAATCATTTATTTTTTGGTTTCTTTCTTCTTGAAATGAATTCAGAAAGTAGGTCACCGGTTCCTTCTTCCCCTTCAATTGTTCTAGCCTCTACATGTATGATTGACAACCTGGTCATGTACTCATGATGGTGAGGTTGTTGGAAGGGGGCCATGGATCATCAACTGCAATAAGAAAATAAATGTTAAATTGATATTTTTTGTTATTATTATTACAAGTATTTCAATAATAAAAATAGCATTAGAGTGTTCTTTACCTACTTGAGTGGTGGAGTAAAGTGGATTAGTTTCAGCTGTGGCCATATGCTCATCTTCTTGTTTAGCCTCATCCTCTAGCTTCTCTGGAGTTGAAACACAAAAGGTTATAATTAATACACCATTTGCAATTAAACATTTTTAATTATAATCCATAATACATTTTTATATCACATGGAATACCTCCAGTACTGAGCTGCACACCACCTTCATTGCATGACACTCTACTATCATTAGGTTTTGTTCCGCTAGTTGGGAAACTTGGTTTTTTGTTGGTTTCCTGGTTAAAACAAACAAACACATGAATTTACGGAAACAAACAATAATCAATAGATTGTACAAGTAATTAATTATAAATAATGTTCATTGATTTTATTTACCTATGTGTCAGTTTGTGTGTTGGAAAGTTGTGTTTCCCCCAAGTTTTTTTTGCGTTCAACCATCCCTTGAAATATGTGCTTGAAAGTAACCTTGAGGTCTTCCTGTGTTATATCTTCTTTGAACTCCACGTCCTGCAAATTTGAATAAGAACATTAACTTTTCTTCTTCTCTGTAATTAAATTAAAATTGTTAATAATATGTTATTTGGATGTAATTGATTTTTTTATACTTACAATTCGTACGACCAGTTTCGAGTAACCACCCAGGCCAAGTTTGTGTTTCCCATGTTTTTCAATTCTGGCCTTGGTGGATTTGGATGTGTCTGGGATCCTGTATTGAAAAGTATCAAATACATAATTAGATGTCGCAATGAGGATAAAACATCATAATTAAATTATTAGAAATGTCACATAACTTCTTGAGCGGGGTGATGTCTTTCCTTCTTTTTGGAGCATCTTCTCCTTTGCATATTCCTGTAGGGCCTTCCACTCCCTCTCAATAATCATTAGGGGACACTCATACTTAGGGTTCTTTTGCAAATGAACCCTATATTGGTCCTATAGATATTTTAAATATGCACCTGCTTTTGAGGAGACTCTAGATTTACTAAAGGAGCCCTCACCAAACATGCCAACCAACTTGTTAATGAGCTCATATTTTAACCTGGAACTTTGTGAATTTCACCTTGTGCATATGGTGGGCCCAAAGATATCCAATTTCAGTTCATTCATGTGTTTATAAAATGTGTCGTTTCCTACAAAACAATATTATCATTAGTTTAAAATAATTGCACATTATATGTAAATTTCAATTAGATTATACATAATAGTTAAAGAACATCTTAAATACCTGGAAGATTTTCTATTGTAATAGGGATGAGCTGATCGTTTACAAAAAGGTAATCCTTAGTGTTCCCTTTCTAGTGACATGGGAAGATCCAGAAAAACATGCTTCAAAATGTGAAAATCCTTGCTCTGCATCAACATTATCCCATGCATATTTTGGCTTGTGCTCGTCAGGGCCGAATGTAGTATTGACATCGACCCTAGAGGGTGTATCAATATGAGTGAATGTTGTGACGATCTAAGTGATTGGAGTTTCGGTATGATGCTGTGTTGGTGTAGAAACAACGTTGGTACCAACACCAACCTCTATAGCATGATTATGGGGATCAAAACTTGCAAAAACTCCTGTAAAAATAAAGAGTTTTTTATAAAGGGCTTGTAAGAGTATAAAAATTAAAATCCAAAATAAATATATGGGATAAATAAAGATCTTTCTTACCCCTTATCTTTGAATTTTGTTTATCAAGGATTTAATTATTTCCTTTATCTCATGTGTCTGTGGCTAAATCTCAATCAAAGAAGCAAGTTTGATGTTTGATTTTCTTAAAATCTTCTTTATTGTTTGGACTCGGTTGGTGGAGGAAAAAACTTGTTCATCATTAAGTTCTTCCTCTATATAATCTATGGACTTCTCTAAGGTTGTTTCCTTCCCCCTGTCACCTTGGGACAATGGTGTTGCCAACAAAGGAATGTCAATATAAGAAATAGAAAAAAATGAAGAAAATAAAATGTATGCAAAATAAAGTTGCATAACATAACTTTAATGGATGATTTACTTGTAAAAAACATAACATCAAAATATTTACAACTTTGAGGAATGATCCTAATGTTGAACACACCGACTACACTGAGAGGGGGAGGGGGGGGGGGGGAACAATGTAGGGCTCTTTTCCCAAAAACTCCTTAGTTAACAATCACCATTAACTCATTACTCATTGATTTTATTTATAACAATTTAAATGTCAACACATATAAACAACATATATCATAAATATATTATCAACAAGTCATCACCACAAGGAACACAAAGAACACAAGATGTATGTACAATTTTCTTTTTATTACAGACTGCAATCCTTGGGGTTTTTCAGCAACAACTAAATAGAGTACAACTCTACAAGAGAACCAATTCTATAATGAAAGATTCAGCTTACACCCTCATCACCAAATTATATGAGGCAACAATCCTCAACAGATATCAATATGTACTGTAAACAAGTGCATCAACCATGCATCAACTTGTGCCAAAAAACCTGTAATCAACCTGTACCATAAACAAGTGCATCAAACCATGTACCAAGTATATACCAATCATGTGTAAACTACTCATCAAAAATGAATCATCAATATGTACCAACATCATCAACTGTACACTTCATGTATGTGTCAACTCATCAACTGCTTGTCTCAACCATGACTAGTTTTGGATTAGTCAACAACCCTAACTTGAAATAATCATAACTTTGTACATGTAATGAATAAATATATGAAACTGATACATAATATTATTTAGTGTGTTTTATGCAATTCCTCCAGGTTTCACTACTTGGAACCTCTAAAAAAAGGAGTTATAGCAAAAATGACATACCTTGTTGAATTCTGTATTATTCTAGAGAGCGACATTGTAGAGCGTGCCCCGCATGGAATATTTGTTGAATAGATATGAAACTGTTACAAAGAATACTAAAAAATTTAATATAACCAACACAATTGGTCTCATTGAATTTGGATATGTTATGAATAAGTTATGATGTTTTTACCCAAAACACCTGTTTTAGACTAATTTTAGGACTAGCCACAAACCCTATTTTCCATGAAGTGTATATCCAAAAATACAATGAACCACAAGCTGAACTTTTTACCACCGATACTTGGATATGTTTCCTCAATGGAATATCAATATAATGGTCTGAATTATTATATAAATCGTTTTATTGCAAAAATGGTGAGATGACCTGTAAGTAACATACCTTAGAAAGCATCATGAAAAGAATTTATCCTCCCTTGAATTTCGGCCCTCTTTTCTTCACCTTCCCTCTGAAATTAGGATAATATATCCTTAGGTTACCTCAGTCACCTATATATCTTCAATATTCTCAATTGTGATATGAAATGAGAGATCCTTGCCTCTTACATATACTCTCCATCTTCTAAGTCACTTAACCCATTTCTAGGTCACTTAACATATTTCTAGGTCACTTAACTTATTTCTAGGTCACTTAAACTATTTTCCTAATTTTTAGGGTTAACCACTTTCCATAATTATAAAGTTATCCATTACTTTATCATTTAAATATTTCTCTTTGACTTTGTCACCTCACTTTATCATTGTTAGGTAGCTAGAGAGGTAGTAGTGGGGGCCCAGAGGGTCCATAGTGATAATAGTGGAGGTTATTCAATGTAAGGTGGACTAGTTCCACTATATTATTAAATAAGGTTCACTATGGTAGTTAGATATAATAAATGGGCAGTTAGATATAATAAATGTAAGATGACTTCTTAGAAGGTTCTACTTCTAGAAGATTTCTCCTCTAGAATGTTCTTAGGTGACAATAACACTATATAAAGAGATTCAAGCAATGTAATGGGATATGAAGAGAAGTATTGTATTGTGAGTTGAATCTCATTAGGAGGAATCCCCCTCGAAGAGGCAAGTGAACAAGAGAGGATCCCTTCCATAATAGGATCCATTGTATGGTGTTTTCCTACCTCAAGGGTTTTGATATTGTAAAGTGGTGGTTTTCTATATGGTTTCATATATCCTGTGTGGTGATTGTATTCAAATATATTTGGATCTATCCTAATATTTTTTATTTATTTCTTTGGTTCTTAACAAGTGGTATCAGAACACTTTCCTTGGTAGACATTGTGGGCAAATATTTTTTATTTTTGCAGATTTTTTTTTTTTTCTGAGAAGAAAAAAGAGAGTCGCGACATTATAGAAATTTCTGGTATATTTATGTGAAAAATTTGTAGAAACAGGTTGTAGATATGAGTTACTCTCAGAAAAATACCCAAGTTAAAAAAAAAAAAATCGTTTGAAACAGAGTTTGAGAAGTCAAGATATTGAAGTTTTAAAATCTGCAATTTTTCAGTTTTTTTTTTTTTTTTCACGGATGGTGGCACGATTTTTATTTATTTATATAGTAGCTGGAGGCCAAATTTGCCCAAACAAATTATAGATCTGAGTTCCTCTCACAATTTCACCCAATTTCAAAAATAAATCATCCAAAACAAAGTCCGGGAAGTGAAGTTATGAGCATTTTAAATTCATCATTTTTTTAGGGTTTTTCTAGAAAAAGACGCGATTTTCTGCTGTAACTTATTGTTCTATTTTTTGGGTTTTTTCATGACGGGTGTGAGACCAAAGAGTTCATAGGGTGCTCAGATGGATATTTCCTCTCAAACCCTCAAAGAAATTCTACAAATTACCAAATCATTCAAATCCCAATTGTATGACACATTGGATGCTAGATTGCATGACCTTGCAGATGACCTCAATGATAGTTTTTGTAGTATTCAAGATTCAATGGATAGAATGTAGGAGATATTTATTATGGCAGACATCGGGGATGAATATAATCAAGAAATATATTCTTGGTATGATTTTGAGGCCGATTGTGATGATTGGTATATGGATAATTGTCATTTCTGGGATGACAAGCACTTTCATATTTTATTTGATGACTCTAATCCACATTATGTAGAGATCATCATTGTGACAAATCGAGAGCCAATAATTATTACCAGTGTCCATCCTACATATTCTATAGTGGTATTATTCCTTTCAGATTCTGCTACGACCCTTTTCCACTATGTGGATGAATCTTCTTATTTGGATCCACACGACAGGTGTCAGTCTTTGGAGCATCATTTTGAGTTGGTTATTGGGTTCCAAAATAATCCACAAGGAGTTCACATGAACACTTGGACATGGGACCTAGGCTTACAATGGTGGTTGGACTACTTCAACATGGTGGTTTTTCTTTATACACGGGACCTTGGTTCTCCAATCTTCTTCATCATTATGGTCCACAATTATCCATGGGACTCTGGTATATGGTTGTACATCAAGCGTTGAGGACAATGCTTTCATAAGGGGGATGGAATGTTAGGTAGCTAGAGAGGTAGTAGTGGGGGCCCAAAGGGCCCATAGTGATAATAGTG
>JZKD02S2191184.1:2500-15847 GCA_000966675.3 Picea glauca | reverse complement strand
ACTCTTGTTTGATGACTCAGCTAAGCCATTCCCTTGCGGATAGTAAGCAATGGAATGTACTAGCTGAATTCCCAACTCTTCACATAATTTCACCAAGTGTTTATCTTTGAATGCAGCAGCGTTATCAGTGACTATTCTCTTAGGACAGCCAAATCTGGCAAATATGGTTTCTTGCAGAAAATTTATGATGACAGTATGATTGGCATTCTGGGTGGGAATAGCCTCAATCCACTTTGTAAAGTAATCGGTGGCAACAAGGATCCACCGATGTTGACCACTAGAAGGCGGGTGAATTTCACCTATGAAGTCCAGGCCCCATTACTGGAAAGGACCTGTGACCACTATGGGTTTGAGGGGAAGAGACTTCAGTTGTTGTTTGCCTTCAAATCTTTGACACTCATCACATGTTTTCACAAATTCACACACATATGAAAATAAGGATGGCCAGTAGTAACCATCTCTTAAGATTTTATGTGCAGTGGTTTTCCAATAGTGATGCCCCCCACATTCACTATTATGGAATTCATTCATGGCCTTAGTTGCTTCTTCTTGGTTTATGCACCTCAACAATAAACTTATTGGGTTTTTCCAGAACAATAAGTTGCCATTGATGCAGAAATTTATGGCTTTGAGCTTCAAATCCCTTCCTTGTGTTTTTGTCAAATCTGATGGGATTGATAAAGTTTGTAGAAAGTGAATGATGTGACTATACCATTTGCAATTATCTAGGTGAGCTGAGACCTGCATTTTTTCACCTTATTTATCATCTGAGGACTGAACGTTATTTGCATTAATACTTACCAAATTTATTTCGAGCAGACTGCAATTTTCTTTTTCCAGAAGTTTGGCAAGGCCCTGACCCTTCACAAGTTTTGCTGGTTTGATTTCAACATCGAATTCAATCAACTTTGTTATCCACTTACTCCTCTTTCCATCTATGTCGGGTCGTATAAGCACATCTTTAACTGAACTGGAGGGAACCAAAGCTATTACCTTTGCCTGAAGGATGTAAACTCTGAAAGCTTTCAATGACTTGATAAGTGCATATGCTTGTTTCTCCAACAATTCATACTTTACCTCTGCGTCCCTCAAGACCTTACTGAAGAAGGTAACTGACTGCTCTTGATTATCGACATTTTTCTGCAAGAGTACTGCTACGATTGTATCACTTGAAGAAAATGAAAAAATGTAAAATACCTTAGAGAAATCGGGGCTGATCAAAATAGGGGCTATTGTGATGGCTTCCTTGATGGCATTGAATGAGTGTCTGGCTGCTTCAGTCCATTTTACCTCAGAGTCCTTTCCTAACATAGTTGTAATACGCTTTGTGAGTTCTTCAAAGTTTACTATAAACCTTCTGATAAAGTTTATAGTCCCAAGGAAAGACTAAATGTCCTTCTTTGATCTAGGAAGAGACAGATTTTTAATTTCTTCTACCCTTTTTTGGGTCAATTTTCACCCCATCAGCTGAAACAATTTGCCCAAGTAATTTCCCTTCCTTAAGTGAAAATTTTGTTTTTTTTGTATTAAGAGAAATGACATACCTTCGACATTTTAGGAATGCCCTTTTTAAGTGCTTCAAATGAAGTTCATGGCTACTCGAGAAAACAGTGATATCATCGAGATATATCAGGACAAATTTATCTTTCTCTCCAACGAAAGCAATGTCCATTGCCCTTTGGAATGTCGCTCCTGCATTCATCAATCCAAAGGGCATCTTCTCGTACATAAACGTGCCCCATGGAGTAGTAAAATAAGTCTTTTCTTTATCGTCTGGATGAACAACAATCTGGTTGTATCCATAAAACCCATCAATAAAAGACATCACCTTTGATCCTGACACCTTTTGCAAAATATGCTCCATTTTGGGCAGAGGGTAGTTGTCCTTCCTAGAGCACTTATTCAAATTTATGAAGTCAACGCAGAGTCTGATCTCCCCATTCTTCTTCTTGAACGGTACGAGATTCGCAATCCATTCTGAATATCTGAGAGGAATGATGATGTGGGCGTCCAATAGTTTCTTGATTTCCCTTTCCATTGTAGGCAACAACAAAGGATTAAAGGTTATAAGCTTCTGTCTGAATGGTTTGGTGTCTTTGTTCAAGGGAATATTATGCTGAATTACCTCTGTGTCAAAAGTCTTCAAGTCATCATATTGCCAAGAGAAGATGTCAGGAAACTCCTTTAGCAATTCTCCATAATCAGCCCTTTGTTTGTCAGTCAAATGTGAAGCCAAGTTGACATATTTAGGATCTTTTTCACTGGCTACATTATACTGCAAAACTTCTGAATATTTTTCCCAACTTTCTAATTTGACAACGACATCATTATTGTCGAACAACC
Organism: Picea glauca; assembly: GCA_000966675.3. Taxonomy (NCBI): domain Eukaryota; kingdom Viridiplantae; phylum Streptophyta; class Pinopsida; order Pinales; family Pinaceae; genus Picea; species Picea glauca. Next base: position 13,504 of record JZKD02S2191184.1, on the reverse strand, counting down.
TTTCCAATGGGACCAAACCTTTAGGAATTCTGTTTGTAGACAGTTGGACTATTTCATGTGTTGCGATTTTGCTTTTGAATTTTGGCTTCTCAATTTCATTGTCATGTTCATTCTCCTGATCGATATGCAGATTTGCAAACTCATCTATCACTGCAAGAAATCTAGTGAGTTCAGCATCGTCTTCAAAAACCTTCCAAAATTTTACATTATCAAGGAGAGAGGGCCTATATTTAACTTGAATTTCGTAAGTCAATTTATGAGGTAGAGGGGGTATGAACGCACAAGCCGACACAGCTAATGAATCAACCAATTCATTCATTGCTCTAGGTATATATTAAATTTTAAAATCTGCAAAATCGTGAATTGCCTTCAACACTTCATCTCTGTATGCTTTCATCCTGACATGCTTTGCTTGAAAGGATTTATTCACCTGCTGAATAATCAAATATGCATATCCAAACACCTGCAATTTTTTAATCTCCATCTCTTCGGCTTCATTTAGCCCCAGAAGTAGTGCCTCATACTCAACAATATTATTAGTCACTTTAAAATTAAGTTTAAAGGACAAATGAGAATTTTTCTTAGAAGGGGAAATCAATACCACTCCATCTCCTACTGATTCTTTGGTGCAAGCACCATCAAAAAACATGGTCCAAAGATCATCCTCTGCTGCTTTTGTGGGCTAAACTATTGGTTTTATAAGAAGCAATGTATCTGGAAATGAATCTTCAATTTGCAAAATACAAAACCCCATACCTGTGTCAACAGAATAGATAGGATGATTGGATGGATTCTTTTCGTCACTAATTACATATGCCAACTGAGATTCCCTGTATAGCCTTTTGTTCAAACCTCCAAAAACATGGATAGTAGCATAGGAGAGATCCATTTTAATAGTGCCACCTAGCATCTTCATCCACGATCTTGACAACAAACATCCAAATTTAGGTGGTATGTCTGCCACTACTATATCCATAACCATAGTCTTCAAGGATGCTTGGGTTAAGGTTACAACCAAGTCTTTGATCATCCCAATACATTTGAATTTCCGAGATTCAAAAGAGGAAAGATAATGATAAGAATTGGTGATCTCCAGCCCAAGCTCATCCATGACCGCCTTTGGCATCAAATTGTGTGAAGCACCAGAGTCTAACAAATAGTTATGTAGTTTTTTCTCATGAATATTTAGAGAGATGTAAAAGGGAGGATAGCTTTCATCTCTGTCTTCTATCATTTGGCCCAGAGTAATGATTGGATTTTCATCATATATGTTGAGGATATCAGTAGAAAGGGATACAGATTTGGGATTCAGAGTTTTGAGGATATCCTTTTTGAACATTTCATTTTTCATTAACTCGACTAGAGGAATAGGAATTTTAATTTTTTGTATTTCAGCCTCAAAATTGAACGAATATGGGACTTTATCAGAAGCTTTATCAGAGACCTTTACCTGATTTGGAGGAGCTTCCTGATTGTTTTGTTGTTCAACAGGAGCCTGACTTTATGGAGTTTGATGCTTGACAGCGACATCAGTCTTCTTGGGAGGAGCTGATGGTTTCACCTTTGAAGGATTTGTTTGTTGATTCTTTGATGTCTGTTCTTTTTGTTTGACAGGGGTTGTGCTCTTTTCGGGAGAGGCTGGTGCATCTTTTTGAGCAGTATCAGATTTTGATCGGAGGTTATATCTATTATTATCTTCTGTTGTGAAAATGCCATCATCAATAAGATTATCTTCTGTCTGTTCAGTCATCAATGCTTCCTCATAGTCATGTTGTGTTAGATAGGATTTCTCTGTCTCTTATCCAACACAATGAATGTTATCTTCTGCATATTCTTGATATTCACCTTCGTCTTCGTCCATCACAACATTTTGAAGAGGGGCCTTTATTCTCTGATCTTCAATAGGATTATTTTCTCTTTGCAAGATCTGAATTGGCTGATTATTTCTTCTGAAGTTGTTGGGATTTTGATTTGGGTTCCTGCCTGCAGAATCATAAGTGCCTCTTCCCTTCATAGGCTGCTTATTTTCAATCTTGAGCTTAGATATTTCAGAGGTTATAGACTCTAGCATCTTATCCATTTTATCAAACTTTGGGTCAACACTTGATGAAGAAGAAGCTTCATTCCTTGGCCTTCTCCTATCAGAATCTCCTTTCCGCTTCTGGGAGGCTAGAATATTTGATTCCACCTCAAGGGAAGCATCTTGCATGAGAGATAATGTTGGTGACCTCTTTTCTCTCAAAAATAAACAGAAATATAAATCAAAGGCATCAAAATATGTGATCTTGGTAGAAGCATATGAAGGTTTTATCTCTGCTGGTATTTTACCATACATCTGGTTAAATCTTTTAGTGAAATCAAAGACTAATTCACTATTTTGTTTCCTTAGGTTTCCGAATTCTGTGATATAGTATACAAAATCTCTTCTGTCACCACAATGTTTCAAAAAGATCTCATCCAATTGCTCGATTCCGGCTATTGAATTAGTAGGGAGTTCTTTGAACCATTTCCTAGCATGGCCATCTAGGCTTTGGATAAAGACTCGTGTCCAAACATCTTCTTCTTCAATATTAAAATTTTCAGCATAACTATAAAAAGCCTCAATATGTTCTTCAACAGACACATCGCCTTCGCCTGTGAATTTGGGTATATACTTCTGATAGTCTCCCATTGGCATGGATGACACTGGGTTTTGCAATATGAGTGGTGCATACCTAGCAGCTAGGATTTGTTGCATCTTCGTCAAAGGAGGTGGTGCAACCATAACTATCAAGGGTGAGAAAGGTGGTGGTTTCTTTTTTGAGTATTCAACACTAGAGGAATGTGAAAGAGGTGAATATTCTAATGGGAAAGAGGTATGATAAGAGGCTCTATAAAAATTTGCAAGCTGTCTAGCTAAATTTCCTTTACCTTTAGCAGATAGCTCTTGGAGGAGAGGTTCAACAGCAAGGAGGCTAGTATAAATGTTCAAATGATCTTCTTGTTGCTGAGAATGAAAAGACTCAAAGAATTGTGGCTTCTTTCTAAATTCTCGGATGTTTTTTCAATCTAATTTAAATCTGTCAATTTATCATCATTAGCATTTTCCTGTTGATTAAGAGGAATTTGTTCTTCTACAATATTTACAGTTGTTTTTTCATCAATGCTCTTTGAAAAGAACTCAATTTTTTCTGTAGTAGATTTTCCAGAACTAAAAAGAGGACTACCTTCTGTATCTGATCTTGAATTTTGACCCTGAATTGTCTTTCCTTTCCTGAGAATTAGTTCTGGATTGGACACTGGTGTGATAGGTGATTCTTGAGGATTCGCCCTAGTACTGATCCTCTTAGGAGCCAGGATGAACTTGTGGAGTCACCAGATAGATAATTACAACCAACAAAAAATGTCTAATATTTGTCTATCATCAAAGATCAACCCTATGTCGTATCCCAGGAAAGCAGAACTTGAATTTCGTCTCCCCGGCAACGACGCCAATTTGTTATCACTCCAAGAAACTCCTTAGGGTTTTAGACTAAGGAAGCTTGGTAACTTTGAAATAATATGTAGATATGATTGGAACAATGGGGTCTTTAAAGATCACTGTAATGAAAAACTCATCATACTTCTAAAGAGACAGTGCTTTCAGGAAACAATAATCAGATCAAGTAATTTGAAAGGGGGGGGAATGATGAACACTATTCTTGATTGCAAAATACAATTGAATGTAGGGATTAATGCAAGATAGAAAGAGGTCCTTTACTTCAAGTCTATGATCTTAATAAAGAGATAACAATCTTCATAAGTTGAAATAAACTGAAACAAAGTACAGAAAATGAAAGATGAATTTCTGATATTGAAAACAAAAGGAAACTGAATTTTATTTCTATAAATACGAGTCTATACAGTAGCACCAAATATATCCCAGTTTTAACCCTTGTCTCTTAAAAAAGATAGGCATTTATAGCCTTTTACAAAAAGTTTTTAAGATCCTAAAAACTTGGATCTGTATCTAAAATAGCAATTCAAATCTAACTAAACAACTTGATAACAACGACTTAATGACTAGACTAGCATTCGAATTGTCTTCAATCTCAAAATTTGACATCTGTATTCTTCAGCTTCTGGAATCTGTGGTATCATGAATCATGGCAGAGGCACCTGTCTTGACAACTGGATTTCTAAAATTGTTCATAGTCAATGATTTAGAATATCGGTTTAGCGTGTGATTCTGAAAAACTTCCACGAATCTCTGATGCAGAGTATTTTTCGATCAGGTTGTTGATCCTTTAATGCTTTGGAATCTCTTTAAAACCTATGAAAATCGCTTTGTTCCATCCTTAGTTTCCGAAAATGCTTTTTGTTCTTTCACCAACTAACTCGCTTTATAATTCGCTGGTTAGCGGGTGAAAGCACTACCTTTCACCAGCTAACTGATTGTAAATTTTCCCTATGTACTGGTGAAAGTCCTGCCTTGGCCCAAAATGAAATTTCACCTCCAAAACTGTGATTCCATCAAAAACTCAGTGTGCCTTTTCTTTGTCCCCTTGCATGTTCATAGCCACCTGAGCTAGCACTTGCAGATCTGGGTGTGACTTTTTCTTTTGCTTCAATTTTCTGATTTTCTTTTTAAGGCGCTTTGCTAGCCACCATAGACAGTTATAGTCTTTGGTGATTTTTTGTTTCCTCTTCTTTTCCTTGACACTTTCACTAGCCAGTTTTTCAAATGCAGCATTTGTTTCTGCAAAGTTATCAGACAACTTCTTGTATCTTTCCTTTATTACTCTCTCTAAGACCTCCTGCTGAGCGATCACTTCTTTGAGATGCTTGATTTTCTGTGTTTTCTTTGACTTGGTGCTCTTTGAATTTTCCCCTTCCTTGGTGTGAGAAAAGGTCTCACACTTCTGTGCAAACTCAATGGAGTGGTCAGCGATTTTGATGTCAGGGCTCTCATCTTCTTCCTCTGGTTTTGAGTCTGTATATGGAATGTTTAATATGTTTGTTTTCCTTTCTGTAGGCTTCTCTGTAGTAGTTGCAAAATCCAACTTTTTCTTTGACCTGTGAGATCTTACACCAGAGATCCTGTCTTCTGGGGGTCCTGGGAGGGTCCTCCTCTTCCTCGAGCTTCTTTGAGGAGTCAATTGCCTCTTTCCAGTTTTCTTCTGTTCATCCATGGGCTGGGTTTGAGTTTTAAAGCCCTCCCAAAAACGAAAATGTTGCCAAGACCTTCCTTTTAATCTCGGCTCCTCCAGGATTAACAATTTAATAAGGCCAAAGTGACAGAGAGTGTTCTTCATGCTTAGAGGTTCAGCTCTAATCTTTTTACAGATTTTAGTTAAGCTCTTGTGCAAGAAGAAAGGTAGATTTAGGATAGTTTTACCTATGAAATGGTCTAAGAGCTTGAAATGATATAACATCAGTTTGTCGTACCTTCTCTCTGAAGTTATGTAAATTTGTATGACCTTAAACAAATCCTACCACTCATTTTCTAAATGGGAAACTGGGATGCTCTTCTTCCATGCGTTATGTCTGAATTCTTCCTTCAAATATGCTCTGAAATTTAAGTTTTTGGTGGTGGTCGTTTTGAACCAACTCTGGCCTGATCTTGGAAAACTAGTCGCTGCAGCGATGGCAGCTTCATCTACGATGATCTCCAAGGACCCAACACGGGCTTTATTTTCGTTAAATTTTTTATCAAAAATCTCTGTTGTTAACTGGTGACAACCATTCTGTAGTCTTTCAACATATTCCATACAACCTGCGTTTAAAAAGTGTTTTTTCACTTCTGGATGCATCTGTAAGAAGGATAGGTTGTCCAATTATTTTCTCAACAGAGAGCCACTACGTCTCCTCGCCATCTGCAACTCAAAAATCGAAACAATTTTATACAAAGACCACTACAATCTGTTGTTCAGGCCGAGGGCTTGCGCTGGTGAAAACACTCAGATCTGTCTTTCAACATTGAAAACTTAGCATACATTTGTGGGTGATCTCTGTTGTGGGAGCGATGAGTCGATTTGATGTCACCAGCCAAATAGTACTACTCCTGGGCCTGCGATGATGGATTCAAATTCCCCATTTCTGACGCCATGATTGTGAAGCATGAATTACTAAACAAGATCCACTTTGCAATCCGATTTAGATGTGCAAACCCGATTTTCCATCATTATCCACTTTCACCAGCGCATCAAAATGATTTCCTGACGTGGGCTGAACATGTCATCATTTGATTTTTAAAACGTGGATAAAACACACATGATCCCCTCTTTCACCAGCTAATGGCCCGTGAGAAGTGATCCTCAACTGTTGAAAATCGCCACTTTCACCAGCGCACGACCCGTGAGAAATGCTCCTTAGCTGTCGAAAAACACGCATTAGCTATTGAAAACATTTTATGAAAAATTTGAACAGAAGAGCTTTATGTGTCGTCTTATTAGTAACATAAAAATCAAAACCTAAGTCTTGATACTAGAAAAACTCAAAACCAAATTTGAGAAAACTACCAATAGCCATGCTATCAACCACAAAATGTAACCATAGTGACAGATTCATTTTGGGAGCTAACATGATGCATGCATAGTTGTTGTTTGTCTTGGATGTAGGTCTGCTTTGGAAGGAGTATTGCGAATGAGTAACCAAGCATAATGAAGGATCGACATCAAACGTCGGGAATAAGGTAGGTTGATCTTTCCTTGCATTTACTAAGAAAAGGGGATTTAAATCTAGGGATGAAGGTAGAAAATAGTTTCTCTTCAGTCATATCTTCATGTAAAGTCTGAACTCTATTTGCTAGTCCATAGGGAGATTTTCCCAACAACAGAATTGGCGACTGTACTGGGGAGACTCTCTAGGGTTCCTGGAATTTTATTTAGTTTTTGGGTAGTTTTATAGACTAGTTTTTCTTGCCTGTTTTTTTTTCTTTTAGTTTCTGTAAGGTCTGAGCTAGCAGGGAGTCTGGTTTTCCATACCATCTTTCCCTATCTTTTGCTTGACTATGTTTTTCGGGACCCACATAGGTACACATGGCCTACATAAGTTTTGAACATGTGTACCCATGCCCTACTCTCTTACAGCCCACGTGTGAACATTAGCTGTAGAAGTAACAGTAGTGTGTAGAGTTTAGAGAGCTTCAGAGGCAGTCATCCTCTTCCCTGTCAGAATCACACATTCTCAGGGGGTTTTATGGAATTCTGTCAGAGTCTTTCTTGCTAGCAGTCCTATCTCATATTGTTTTTGCTTTATCATTTTTTCCTTACATTATTTGTTTTTCTATTAGAAAGAGTGTCCAAGCCTTCAAAGGGATCTTAGTTATCAATATCAGTGGTCTCTTGATGGTTTGGTCTGTCTGTTTTCATTTTTTTTTCATAGTTTGGATATACACGTGGCCTGTACAAGGTCAGTCCGTGTGTACATGCCCTCTGTCTCTATTCAATGCACGTTCGCATGCGTGCTGTTAGATTAACAGTCGCATGCTTGTACATCGTACTTTTTGTTGAGAGTAAGGAAGTCATCCTTTCCCTTGATAAGAATTATTCCTCTCAGGTGTTTGAATCTATGTTTGAGTAGTCAATAGCCTAGGATTAATCTTACCCTTAGCCTGCTTTTTCTCAGTTTAAAAAGTTGTCATAAAAATAAAAGATTTTTTAAGGTTTTTAGACAAGTGTGAGAGTCATTGTTTTTGAAGAAAGAAAATTGCTAGTGTGTGATTTTTGACCTGATTCTTTGCGATCTGTGATTAGGCCAAAGTGATTTTTCTTAGTTTTTGCTTGTCAGTATTGTTCCTTTCTTGCTTTACTAGCATTTAAATAAATAAATAAATCTCTCTTTTCATTTTTTTATTTGGTTGAAAAGTGTGTTTCTGCATTATTAGCCAGGGAAAAGTCATTTATTTCATAAGTTTTTTGCAGTTCACTTAGATCATAAGTAGCTTCTAGTCGAGTGAAATTCCTTTGAGTTTTCTGTCCAAAATCTTAGAAAAGTTAAAAAATATATATATAATTTGAAAAGTTGTTGAAATTTTGCATTCAGTAAAAGTTTTGTTCCCAACTTTTTTATTCATTCATTTATTTTGTATTTTTCACATCATCAGTTTCACCTTCATATCCCTTGACGTAAGACAAAGACATAAAATTAACGCTAAATTTAAAATCTACTAGACTTTTATGTTTATAGGGTTCACCAACTAGTTCAGGATTAGGGCCTTAGATTAGGTTGGAGAGGAAACTCTTCAAGGCCATTCTAGAACAAACATTGGAGTCTAAGTTAGGGAGTGTCTAAGTCCAGTGTTGTGAAAGTTATCCAGGACCCCCCTCTAACATAGGGGATAAACATGAGGTCGCATGCGGAAAGGTAGCGGAGATAACCCCTCCAAAGATGGACCAATCGTAGTGGAGAACACATATAGAGGGCTTGTTTTGGGATTCCGTCATTTGCATTTGCCACGAGGCTTCGTGGGTTTCAAATCCATTTGAGGTCCTCAGTTGTCTTCCAGACCATTTTCTCTCGATACCCTTGATAGGTTTCGGTCTCAATACCCTGCTCATTGTGGTCTACCTGACTTTCGACTATACCCGTCGGGTGACTGTTCGTGCGCTGGCAACCTAGTTGCCAATTTTTTTTAGTGACATACACAGGTGAATGCAGGGGTATACCATGGTACCTAGGACAGACATCGGGCCATGCTTTGCAGATTATACATGGAGGGTGCTTCCTTGTTTGAGTTGCACTTGCACCGGTAAGTTTCTCTAGTGTTGGCTGTTGTAACTATTCTTCCACTTAATTTAGTGTTTGCCTATCTTATCTCCTAGGGATTTTTTTAGTGTGTGTTACTTTTGAACGTTTAGACTACCTTAGATTATATTGGATATTCTCACACAGTGGAGGATCCCGAGCTCCTTCGGTCACGAAGGCTTCTTGGCCTGCCGCTGGTTACACTGGAGCCACCCTCGCCACCTTTAAGGGGAAAGCTAGACCAACAAGGGTCTGTTGAAGCGACCAGGTTACAAACCATTGTGCTCGACCAAACCCCAAAGGAATCGACTGTTTTGGAGCTTGAAGTAACTACTCTTGGCTCGGTTGAAACCCCAACCATTGATTTCTTGACACCTTTCATTGTACCAGTTCAATTTTATGAGCGCCAAACAGTGTCTCACACAACAATGGAAACAAATGTTGTTACTCCTTCTGGGAATTCTTCAATTCCCACCACGGTTGTAACCACAGGAGATCTTTCATCTCCTAACCCACTGTTGTCGGTCCAAGCCACCATGGTCTCGACCGCAACTACTTTGTACAGTGGTCTGAACTCGTCTTTGGCGGTGGCCACAACCCTTTTCACACCTAGTGCGACAGGCCCTCCGTTCTCATACGGGATGCCTAGTTTGGGTACAAGTCCTGTACTTTACTACTCCACTTTATAGACTTTGGGTCTGGGGGAAGGGAGCTCTAGTGCTCCTCTGCAAGGTCACATGGGGGCCACTCCTTCTCCTTTTAACTCTTTTCCTTACGGAGGAGGTCATATCCCTCCTTCGTCCCCTTCACTTGGTGGCTCACATCAACAGTCCGCTGGGAAACCTACACACAATAGTTTATTTGGAGTAGGGAGTCAAGGACCACCCTCCCATAGTATGCCCGTAGGTTCGACACCATTTTTTTTGAATGGAACGTTTGGTAACAATACCGTCTCGTTAGCAGCTTTCCTGACTGAGGGCAACCCCATTTTTGGAAAATCTACTCCTGTTCAGGGTACTATTCCTACACAGGGGGAAAACCTAGTAGGACCTTGGAATTCAAGGCAAGGATCCATTCCCTCCTCTAGAATGTCGATCTGGTGTAATTCTTTCCACAATCAATGGAACCTCGGACAAACTACGATGCCTGTCCCCATGGGACCTGGATGGGGTAATCCTTCCCAAAGTCCTTCGAATACAATGCATGCCCAACCATCGATGTCCTATTTGGGAAATCAGTCAATGATTTCTCCAAATATGCAAAATCCTTACGCTGGCCAGGGCCATGGCTTCTACCAGAATTCGGGCCAGTAGCCAAAATTTTCCTGGCAACCTAGTGCCAGTCAAACTCCAGGGCCCTTTTTCCCAGGTTATCACCAACAACCCAAACTACCTTTCCTGGTGACTTTACATTTGCCAGATTTGACAAGGTTGTTGAATGACTCTATTTGTCACGATCCGCGTTGGCCTCCTATGATGACGAAGTTTCCTTCGGACATTCCAAAGTTCGAAGCCAAGCCTAACGAAGATCCAGGAGATCATGTGACTACCTTCCATCTTTGGTTATCATATAACTCATTGAAATATGACTCCGTACAGTTGCGATTGTTTCAATGTACTCTCATAGGGAGTGTCGCGAAATGGTACATTGAGCTCGATCGCTCAAGATACTCTTATTTTGGAGAACTGGCGATGGATTTCCTGAACCATTTCCAGTTATCTGTGAGATATGAAACTGGCACAGAGATTCTCGCCAATTTTGAGCAGACAACAACGCACCATATCTCTGATCACATCCGAGAATGGAGACGCAAGAAGACTTTAATCAAATTACCAGTCCCACCAGCATTCTTGCTTAAGTGGTTCCTTAAGTATTTGGTACCGCAATTATCCAAAGACGTTGCGACGTCAGGATTTTTCTCCAAGGAAGACGCCATCATGAGGGCTCAACAGTTTGAGCTCATCTATTCTTAGTCCGGTTTATTATAAAACATCTTTCTAGATGTGCCACGTTCAATACTGGATAAAACAAGACAGAGAGTTGAACCACATGCCGATGGTAATGTTGGTTCAGCACAAACAAAGCCCACTGAGCAATTGACAAAGCAGTTGTAGTAGTTATCTATACAACACATAGCGGCCAACCAAACTACCGCTTTGGCTGTTCCCCCTACCAAAACGTCGAAAGTACACACAGTGCAGTCAACTAACCCAAAGGCCACCCAGCAGCCTGAAGGGAAGAAAAAACAATGAAAGAAGGGTAAGGGGGATAAAAAACCCACCGATAATGCTGGCGGGG
>JZKD02S2191173.1:0-20422 GCA_000966675.3 Picea glauca | reverse complement strand
TTATCTTCACTTGAAATGTTTTCAAAATCACATTTAGAAATAATGCATTCAAGAGTTTTTGATGATTCTTTACCTTTGATGATCTTGATGGAGTGGTCTTCAATTTCTTCTTTATTTTCCTTGCTTTGATATGTCTCCTCTAGCTTTAGCCATAGATCCTTGGCGGAAGTGCATTGTCCCATGCTCTCTTTGATAGGGCTTAAGAGTCCACTAAGAATTGTATTGAGAGCCAATGAATTGTAAGGAACTTTGAAATAGTACGTGTGAGGTGGATCCACGTGGGCGCCATGTGGCCCTCAAGCCATAAACTACTAAAGAAATTCGAAGAGATATATCCTCCAGTTATGGGCTCGATTTTTTAGCATGGATACCATGGTTGGAAAACTATGGATGAGCAAAATGTGGTAGAGACCCCGAATGAAGGATTTGATCACTTGAGGAGAACACAATTTTGAGGCCCCATCCCTAGGAAATCCACTCAGGGGTTGGGTGTGTTACAAATTGGTATTAGATCATGGTTATAACACTTGTCCTGCTTGGGCTCATGGACGAGTTGCGTAAAAACCATATTTAAAGAATTTTGAGGCCGACGCCCTATCTTACCTCTTTCCTAAAAACTCAGGTTAAACTTTTATTGAAGAAAAGAATGAAACCTTCTTCTATGTGCGTATTTAAGAAATATGAATTGTGTGTTGTTTGTAAACTAATATACTGTTGGATAACAGTCAGTGTTTTGTCAACACTTAAGCAATAAATAAATCACGAGAAAACTACAAGTATAAAGGATGGCGACGCACCATGAAGTGGGGGATGAATCCCATAATAGAGACGAATAATCTGACGAAAGGAGAGAGGTGGAAACCCCTCTGGATCTGGATGAAACTGTAAGGATCCTCATGGATGAGTTACAGAGTTGCAAGGTCGACAATGAGAGATTGATAAAAGAACAAGAAAAACAAACGAAAATTAAAGTAGTCTTGCTGTAGATCTTATCTGATATATAGAGGCAGTTGCAGCATGGACTTGCAACCAGTCATGTGGACCGACGACATACGAAGAGAAGTCAAAGTCCACCTAAGATACGAAAACATGGTCCCATAAGTGGCCACACTAAGAGGAGTACCTTGAGTGAGGCCCAACCTGGAAGAAGGGGACACTCATCGAGGGATTCCTCTGGAGAAGAAACTGGAAACTATGAGGGATCCTCTAGCAGAAAAAACTAGCTCACATTCCCAAAGGAAAGGAAAGAAGCGAAAGCATTCCAAAATTTATGGCCCTGAAGAGTTCAAGAAAGACAAACCACCCTCTTTCAATGGAGAGATTGAGAAAGGGGAAGAGGCAGAATCTTGGTTGCTTGGTTTAAAGAAGTACTTCAGAGTCCATGACTACTCTGAAAACTTGAAGGCTCGAATATGCATCTTCAACTTGAATGGAAAGGCTTCCATTTGGTGGGAGGACCTTAAGAATGTGAAATGAATCCATGAAGAGGACTTATCATGGAAACAATTTGAGAAACACTTCAAGAAGAAGTACCTGTCAGGGAAATACTTTGATGGGAAGACTAAGGAGTTCTATGAACTCAAGTTGGGACAACTAATCATAGAGGAATATGTCAACAAATTCCTTGATATGCTGAGGTATGCACCCTACATAAAGGATGAAAAGGTAAAAGTGAAACGATTTATTAGTGGGTTACCTCAGAACTACCTGAACAAGATTGAGTTTGACGAGCCAAAAACCTTAGAATACACTATCCGAAAGGCAAGGTATTGTTATGAACAACTCAAGAGTCAGACAGAACCTCGCGAGGACTGGAAGAAGAAGAGTAGTTCAAGAATCAATAAGAAGGGGTTCAAACCCTCAAGATTTAAGAACTATAGGAAGGACTCTAGGATAAGCCTTCCTACTAGAAGTCTATATCAACAAAAATTCCCCTCCCAGAGTGGAAATAAACCTTTTGGGTCATCCTGAGGAAAGACTGATAACCCAAAGAGAGAACCCTTGAAATGTTGGGGTTGCGGAGAAGAGCATCTGCTGAGGGATTTCCCACATAGACAATAGGATAATCTACAACATACAATAAGCTAGCACAGTAAATGATGTGGCTAGGAGCATGCCATGGATTTATGTAGCTTTGGATAATAAACAAGTCGACCACTAAGCTTCAATGGTGGAGATGGAAGGTATGATCGCCAGCCATCTAGTTTCTATTTTAACTGACCCTGGTTCTAACTTGAGTTATGTGGCCCCTCAGAATGTTGATAAGTGTAAACTGCAACTAGTTAGACATGTTAAGCCATGGTTAGTACAACTAGCCACTAGCACCAAAAGAAAAGTAACAGAGGTCATACCAGCTTGCCAATTCATTATGGATGGATTGCCCACCCAAGATACCCTTAACATACTTCCCCTAGGATCTTATGACTTGTTGATTGGTATGGAATATCTAGCTGATTATAAAACTAAGTTGGACTGCTATCACAAAACCTTATAATGTGTAAATGAAGAAGGGAGAAATATAACCCTCCAAGGGATTCAGAAGCATGTCTCAGTGAGACGAATATCAACCCTTCAAATGAAAAATTATTGCAGAAAGGGATGTCCTCTATATGAAATACAGGTGTTGGAATCTGTTGAGGACAACAAACCAAACCTAGAGGACCAACCCATATTAAGAGAGTATATAGACGTGTTCCCAGAATAGGTACCGAGTCTACCTCTGAGAAGAGACATTGATTTCTTGATAGAACTTGCACCAAGAGCAGTGCATGTGTCTAGGACACCCTATAGGATGAGTACACATGAGCTAGTTGAACTCAAGATACAACTAAAGGAAATGATGGAAAAATGATACATCCGACTCAATGTGTCTCCATGGGGAGCACCGGTATTGTTTGTGAAGAAAAAAGATGGCACACTCTGACTATGCATAGGTTATAGACAACTCAATAAGACAACCATAAAGAACAAGTACCCCTTACCAAGAATCGATGAATTGTTCAACCAATTGGGGGGTGCTTCCATTTTCTCAAAAAATGACTTAAGGTATGGATACCATCAAGTCCAAATCAAGGATGAAGACATCCACAAAACAACCTTCAGGACCCGATATGGTCACTATGAATTTGTGGTGGTGCCATTTGGATTAACCAATGCCTCCGCCACTTTTATGTGCTTGATGAATAATGTACTCAACAAATTCCTAGGCAAATTTGTATTTGTTTTCATTGACAATATCCTAATCTACTCCAAGAATAGAGAGGAGCATTAAGAACATCTTAGACTTGTACTTCAAGTACTAAGAGAGCATCAACTCTATGCTAAGTTTAGCAAGTGCGAATTTTTCCAGAAGCAAGTACTTAGGCCATGTTATTTCTAAAGAAGGAGTGGTAGACCCTGACAATATCATATCTATTATGGAATGGCCTACCCCAAAGGATGTATCTAATGTCAGATCCTTTATGGGATTAATAGGAAACTATAGAAGGTTCATAAAAGGATTTTCCAAGATTGGTTGTCCAATCACTGCCCTTCAGAAAAGGAGGGTTAAATTCACTTGGACATCAGAATGTGAAGAAAGATTTCAGACACTGAAATACCTTCTGACCCATGCACCCGTGTTGAAGATTGCAAACCCTGATAATGAATTCCTCGTGTGTACATATTCCTGCAAGGAAGGACTCAGAGGAGTCCTTATGCAAGAAGGATGTGTAATTTTATACAAATCTAGAAAATTGAATGAGCATGAAATCAACTATGCAACCCATGATATAGGATTGGCTACCATAGTGCATGCTTTAAAAATGTGGAGGCATTACCTTCGGGGTAAGAGATTTTTACTTATGACATATCACTGTGGGTTGAGGCACTTGTTTGATCAACCAAAACTCAATGCTAGACAAGCTAGGTGGATGGCTCTCCTTAGTGAGTTTGATTTTGAAATCAAACACATCAAAGGAAAGGAAAATAGAGTGGTTGATGCCCTTAACATAAGTGTGAAAATGATTCACCTGGCAGCAGTAAGCGCCCGTGAAACGAATGTCAGGGAGAGAGTTAGGAATGAACAAGAAATAGATGCATTCTTCAAGACCGTGACCTCATACATAAGACAAGAGCTTATAGGGAGAAAGTATGAAGGCTATCAGATGCTCGATGAAGGCCTGTTGACTTACAAAAACAAATTGTATATCCCAAGTTGTGACAACTTGAAGAGGTTCATAATGGACAAACTGCACAAGAGACTATATAATGTTCACCCAGGATATCATAAAATGATCACGACCACTAGGAAACAATTCTATTGGCCTGAATTGAAAAAGGACATAGCTGACTATCTAGCTAAGTGTCTAGAATGCCAACAAGTTAAGGCAAAACACCGATAGCCAATAGGGTTGTTACAACCTATACCAATTCCATAATGGAAATGGGAAACCATCTCCATGGATTTCATCACCGGATTACCAAAATTGGCCAAGCATAATGATGCCATCATGGTAGTGGTGGACAAATTGAGCAAGTTTGCTCACTTCGTACCTGTCAAATCAACTTGTGAGGAAATATATATTTCAAACATTTTCATGAAGAAGATATTCATACTGCATGGCATGCCTAGGGAGATCCTATCTGACAGAGACACAAAATTCACTTCAAGCTTTTGGAAATCCTTGATGGATGGTTTTGAGACTAAATTGTTGTTTGGCACAACCTATCACTCTCAAACTGATGGAAAGATAGAAAGAGTAAACGAAATAATAGAAGACATGCTAAGAATGCATGTAATGCATCAATCTAAGAAGTGGGAAGACTTCCTACCACTGGTAGAATTTGCCTACAACAACGGTTATCAAGAGTCATTGAAGATGATCCCTTTCGAAGCCCTCTATGGTAGACAGTGCAAGACTCTAGTCAGCTGTAGTAATCCAGTGGATAGAACTACAACTGTATCCAACATGTTGAAATAAATGGAACAACAAGTGATCCAGATAAAGAAAAATATGAAAATTGCTCAGGATAGACAAAAGAGTTACGCTGACAAAAAGAGAACTCCCAGAGAGTTCAAGACAAGAGACCATGTCTATCTCAGAGTTAGGCCCAGGAAGAGTTCCCTGAGAATGGGAGCTTGTGCCAAGATGGCACCTTGGTATTGTGGACCCTTTGAAGTCTTAGATAGAGTGGGACCTGTAGCCTATAGGCTAGCACTCCCTCCCATAGTAAAGGCACATAATGTTTTCCATGTTTCATTATTGAAGAAATATGTACATGATTCTAATCATATAATTGACTGGTCTATGATCCAGATGGAGTCGGAGGGATAATTAACGCTAGAAACTCAATGCATACTAGATAGGAAGGAAACCCCACTCAGGAACCAAACCATTACATAGGTCAAGGTGCAGTGGAAACACTTTGGCCTAGATGAGGCTATGTGGGAAACAGAGGATTCCATGAGACATGCATATCCATTTTTGTTTACTTTTGTAACACCCTATTTCCCGCAGTTTGTAAATATAACTATATTGGCCAAGGGACTATGGAAAACTCAATATGTGTGAATGTTGGATTTGATGGACCTTTGCATGAAAGGTCAATGAATGTAAATTCTTTTATTTACTAGAAAATGGATAAGTGTTGCATGACTGCTGGAAGGGGGGTGTACTAAGAGAGACCATGAATGCTATGAAAGATATGGTGAAGGGGATCAAGAATGGTTGTGTTAATCTCCACCAAACCAATACCTTATTGGATTTAATTGCTTAGGACCAGAACAATCCTCTGACCCATAAATGAATTACAGTTAGGCTAGTAGGTGGGAAGACCTCCTCAAGAGTTAATGAGGGGATGAGGCAGAGCACCCATCTGTAAGGCTTCCATACTTGACCACATATTGGGGATTTGAGCCACACACAAACTGGATGAGAAAGGTAAGAAAGAAAGCTGTGGTGGGCAGAAGAAGACCTGTGAAGAGTGCAAAGATGATAGGCTAAGCTATCAGGTTCAAGGAATAACTAAGGAATGAGCGTTCTGGTCGTAGGGAAATGGCTAGCAGGATTATGATACAAGCTGATAAACGATGTTGGTCCTCTTTTCTTGGTATTGTGTAAATCGTTGCCAAGATCCCGCGGGAGGAGGAGAGTAACCTCTGTCCTACTATCGTTGAGCCGAAAGTTATCACAGAGCATCGTGGTCTAGCTCGGGGGTGGCTAGTGGTAAATCCTTTAGGAGTGACTAAGCCTATGGTTGGGTGGAAATGGGCACCCCTTTCAGCAGTCGCTTCATGTTATATGGTTCTGATAAGTATTTTCCTACTTTATGTATTGAACTGAAATAATGGATGAATGCATAGGTTTATGTATACATGTGTATCTATAAATGGTTTCTGTGTGGAATGATCATGATATGTTTTATGCATTCATATCCTTGTGAACTTATGCCTCTGACTGATAGTTTGTATGCCCCAGCTTAGCTCCTAAGGCTTCTTGGGACATAAGCTTGTAAGACGACCAAGATAGGGTATATTGTGTCAATCTGAACATGTCCGTCCGAATATGATACCTCTTTCAGATTCCTTGCCGTGCGAGTGGGATTCCAGGTCCAAGTCCTTAACCATTTCATGATAAAGCTCAGGAAGGATAGTGAAGTTCAAGCCTTTAAAGGGGATATCTCTTCGTTTGGAAGACGAGCGGGCAAGATCCATTCGAGAGAACCCATATGATCAATACCTAGGAACCTTAGGCCAAGCCTAAGGAAGCTAAACCCCCCTAGCTTTGAAGCTCCAAAAGTTTGGGACTTCGGAGTATGACCGACCTTAACAACCTTATACTGGATGAAGGTAACTGGGAGACTCAGTTTCCCGTAAGGTTGACCAGAATTAGGTGGTTCTTTAGGTAGTTAGGTGAACCTATCTTACCAACTAAACTGGGATCTGAAAGCTCGAAGCCGGAGCCGCAAAGGACAAAAAACCATAGATCGAGGGATCCCTCAGGTCCTTCCCATGTCATCGATATATCGGGGACGCGTGGCCCTAGCCCATTTAGTTCAAAGATTGGGAACTTCGGGAGATGAGAGGAGTTTGCATCGTAACACCCCCGAACGCTGAATCCCTAAGGTATCAAGACCCGTAGATCTATAAACCTACGTGGCTGGATATCAGTTGTGAGATTTGAGGAATGTTAGAAGTTTGTTAGTTCGGGGTGATGTCACCCAGGGTGACGTGGATCCCAGCTTGACGTGCCATGTGTCACCCAAATTCATGTGTATCATGTACCCTATTGGCCCATTGGAACATAACACGTGTCACCTTGACCCCTCCTACGTGTCAATTCCTTTTATGTGTCCACCTAGCCAACGTGGTTGGTGAAATGACCGGGACTCCAGGACTTTGGGACTTCGGGAGTCTGGAGGATCTGGGATGTAGTATGGTAGAGAGACCGAATGGATTGAAGGCCGGAGCCATGTGGTGAGCTTACAAGACTTCATAAGTTTGAAACTCCAGGTGGTCTCGTGTGTAGATAATAAAGAGTCGTGAAGCGTCGAAACACCGAAATCCTCCATAGTTGATATAGGAGAAAGAGAGTAAGTCCAGTCATGTGATCGGATGGTGGATGGTCTTTGTTGCCCCTTGACCAAGTTTTAAGGATCCTTAGTCATTTTTGACCTATTTTGGTACTTCGACAGGCTGTCGAAGGAGGAGCGCAATTCTAAGTGGAGATCGTGGGATCTTGGCCCCTTGTTAGGGATTTTTGGGTTTTGGGATTATGTGAACGGGTATGGGGATGTCGACCCATGGGTTTACCCATGTTTAGGCTCTTTTTTTAATGCATAAATAGAAGTCTAGGTGATGTAAGAAAGGAAGAGGCAATTTTTGGTACCTTGCTAAGTGCTAAGTACAAATTGTAAATGCTTCGTGCATGCTATGTCGAGAAGTTGCAGAGATAGGTGCAAGTGATTGTAAGAGACCATGAAAAGGATTTGTGCTGGAACTCGGGGAAGGAGGATCTAGTGAAGTGCATGCAGATCCCTTGTCCTATGCAAAGTAATATCTTGTGGCTTTGTGCATGTAGAAGATTGACAGAAGACAATAAAAGAGAAGAAGAGTTGGTGGACGTAGCCCCAGGATAGGGGTGAACCACGTATATCCTGTGTTATGGTTTCTTTGTGCAGTATGCTTGTTTCATTTTTCATATGATTAATTCTTAGTGCACTGATGTATGCTTATATGAATCTGATATGATAGCTTAGTGATGAATAATATGAATGAATGCTAAATCTAACCCGTGTGAATGTGCTTAGTGCTCGAATATACTAGATCAGGGTGAATACTACACTAATCTATTGTTAGGGTTTACCTGTGCTGTAAATTAAGGCTGAATACTAATGATCTATAACTGCTAAGTGCTCTGTTAAGGTGTTACAATCACAGATCTATGTCCCAGCTAAGGTTGCAGACATATGAGTCCTGCAACCACCCCTGCCTCTACCTCATGTGAGACTTCATCTGCTTCAAAGGTGTTGCCGAAAGGGCCGGTAGTTAGGGTTTTGTTGGTGCGCTCTTGAGCGTTGAACCCTAGGTCTTCCCCTGTGCCAACAAATGGTTCCGTTGCCGGGACCTGAAACTGTGATTGCTGGGAACTGAAGAAAAGAGAAAGCTATGTGCGTAGATCTGTTTCCCTAGTGCGCAGTATTCTACTTGACCTATAAAGCTCTGTGCTAAGAAGAGAAGTCAGATCTGAAGGAAAGAGGTAAGATCTTGAAGCTTTGTGCTTTGATAAAGGTAAGAACAGTGAAAAGTTTTGATTGAAAGTAAGATTAGTGAAAATTTTTGTTTTAAAAGTATGGATCTAGGTATGTTTGATAAATGTTGTCCCAGTTTGAAAACTAGGGCACAATTAGAAGAAACAAGGTTTGATATGAATAGATCTGATAGAAATAATGAATGATATGTTATTCCTATGCATAGACAGAATGTTTGGACTAACAAATGGATGCAACATCCTCGAAAGAATCTTCTTCAAGTTGGCTAGTATGATCCTAGTGCACAGTACAAGAGAGGCTGGGGATCATTTAAAAGAAAGAGAGGACTAGCCCTTTGTTACAGTTGTAGAAGACCAGGCCATCTCACTAAATATTACCCTGATAGAAGACCTAGTTGTCTTTGTTGTAAAGCTATAGATCATGAAGTTTTGGATTGCCCTAGAATGATTGCTAAGGTTGAAAGAATGAATATGAGACAAGAAAACCCCGAGGAAGATCAAGAAACTAATACCATGGAAGAACCCCAGAAAGAATCAGAGAATGTATTGCTACAAATGAAAGAAACCCCGAATGACCACATAGATATCAAGTTATTAGAGATATTCAAAGAGAAAGAGTGCATAGAAGCAAGAATAGGAGACTTCGACATTGACTGTGTTTTGAATGAGGAAACATAGGTAAATATTATGACAGAAAGAACTTGGGAAATTTTAGGAAAGCTTACTATGATTCTTTCATTGGGAGGAATAGGATTATTCAGAGGAAAGATGATAACCTTATGTGGAAGACTCATCCATATATCTATGAATGCTCATGAAGCTACAACAGAGGAAGATTTTGAGGTTGTTAAATTCATTGAGAACAACGCCCCATTTACTATGTTACTAGGAAAAACCTGGATTGAGAAGGATCAGACAATAAGAAAAGAAGAGGAATCCCTAGAAAAAAAAATAAAAAATTAAAAGATTTCATGACTAGGAGGATAGCGCACTTGATTGAAGAACAAGAGAACAGATTGAAGCTGTTTAGGACCAGAAACTTGGATGTTGAAGTTGAAAGAACACAAGAAGACTCAGAGAAGAGCGGAGCACCTACCCCAAAGAAAGAAGAAGTATTACTCTCTAACCCTATGAAAGAATCTCAACAATGCGAAGTTACTATGCCAAAAGGAGATAAGAATCAGAATGGAAAGAGGAATACCGAGACAAAGATCACATGGAAGTAGGCTAGAAAGCTCAGTAAGAAGAGAGCAAAGTTGCAGAATGTTCCAGAGGGGATTTCGTAAGAGGAAGGTTTGCAAAACTAGAACTTCGCTGGGATATTTGAAAAGTGCAACATGGCACTTCGCCATGGCAAAGCAATATAACCGTTGAAGGCATTATGACCGTTAGACCGATGCCTCAAACGATTAGAACAATAGTTATGACCAGAAATCTTGCCACCAGACCGTTGGGACCACACCGCAATGGACATAACCGCATTGATGAAGGCCTTTTGTCCATTGGACTGTCTACTTATTACATCGACTGTTGCACCGAAAACACTTTTGTGAATTGTATCCAATAACTCATTGCTACCACGCCGTGTTTATTGAGATCGACACCTGTTCTATTGCTTTGAGCACTCATTCACCCACCTGAGTTATCCGTTCTGAGCGTGCATGTCAGACGAACTCAGTGCCGTAGAGAAGTTGATCAAAGAATTTCTCATCGATCTAATGGACAGAAAAGCAATGTTCGCAGGTATTCAAGTTTCTTGATGAGAGGAGTGCAAGCCTCTCCATCGACTGCTCGTGGATCTGGACCGTCCAGAGTTGCAGCCGAGAAAAGAACCAAACATCGAGATGACTTGGCGAACACGAAGTTAATCTAGACTATCCTGCCCGACTACATCCCGCCTCTGGCTGACGTGGTGAGTCGTGATAGTGTCTTGAGAGACTTTGATTACACCCTGGTTACTGCGTACCTCCTGAAGGGGATACGTGTAGTTAGGACTCAGCAGGATAAAATCATGACATTGAAATTCAACGACTTCAACCTAGGGGACCGCAAGAATTATAGTATGCTCTCTCCTCACAGATACTTGACTAGGACGAAGGGGAAGAACTCAAAAATTATCCCCCAACCATGGACTATGAACCTCATGCAGTCCACCATCCTGAATGTGATGAAGATTCCACATTTTGGAAGGCACCAGGAGGTTAATGCATGTGTCAAGCTCCTACTATCGTGCTACCATAGTGGCTACCTATGGATAAACAGACACACCACAGTCGATCTGACGCTGATCGATAGGATCACTGGATTGAGCATGCAGGGACCCGACCCATATGACTTCTACCCAAGGAAGGATGCAGATCGCGCACTGGAACAGAGGATTAAAGACACATATGGCAATGTAAAAAAGGGGATGCGAGGCTACAAGGTAGCTTCCATCCATAATGGCACAGTGTGCCTAGCCTGCCAGTTGATCGTAGGAAAGCTAGTGAGAAAGAACAGACCTACGTAGGTCATAGGGTTCGTTGTTGACCTCGCCGAAAAATGTGTAGAAGGACTCCAAATGAACTGGGTTAAGTACTTAGTCAACCAGCTCGAATTGGATTACGGTGAAGCTCATGATCATGGCTATGAGTTCCATTTTAGCTGGTTGCTAATCCTCATAGCGTTTACTTCTTGGGAGATACTGGAAGGTGCGACCTTCCTGGACATTGAGTCATTCAAACCACTCGCTGCGAAGTTCACCATGCTCTAGTACTCGAGCGATATGGGAAAACAGTGGTAGTCGAACGCAGTATTCCACACATACTATCTCTAGTTGAATATGGATATTGGGGCTGTCCCTCGCATGACGCCGAACACCTTGCACCAGTTCAGAACCCTCATGAAGTTCCACGCAGATCAACACTTTATTTATATCACTGCGCGCGCAGACGGGCATAAAGAAGAAATTCAGTCATACTATAAGCTCACAGAAGAGGACCTCAAAGAGATAACTAAAGATTGGTCTATAGAGATCCTTATCCCTGCTGATCTTGCAAAAATGTTTGATCCCAAACTAATTGGAAGCCCGGAGGCCACTCACGAAGAGCATGATACACCTGGACTTAGCAGAAGAAAGAAGACCGAAGAGGTACAAAACCTGAGTAGTGCATCAGAAGAAACCGCTTCAGTATCACCTGAATGAGGAGATGAAAACGAAGTAAATAAAGAAGAGACCAATGGAAAAGATGATCAACAAAAGCAAGGCGAAGTAACCTCGCCTAGGGATCTTGTTGATGAGGCTAATCCCTCTAAGAAAATGAAGGTTTCCCCCACGAAACCTACTTCATGGAAGAAATCCAAAGCCACCAAGACTAAGTTGTAGACTGTGCTCACGCTTGATGACTTTGACTTCATCATTGCAGTCGTATCAAATGCTTCGCAGGATATTATGGAGAACACTAAAGCCAAACAAGTAGCCATGTATGAAAAAATTGAGACAGAACTAAGAGGGGTACAATAATCCCTTCACTCCAGCTGCCCAGTGTCCACTGCGCCCCTGCCATTAGTATAACCAGAGTTGGAAGATGAGCCTGCCCAACTCCGCAGAATATCTTACGCAACCGAAGCTCACCTTCGTCGAGTGCAAGAAGAGAAAGAGCATGCTACAGTGACCCTGAAGCAAGCACAAGAGGAAATGGTAGAGAAACGTCGAGTTGCGCAATAGGAGAAAGATAACCTCCACACCAAGTTCGAAGAGGAGAGAGTGCAGGTCAAGCAAGAGAAAGAGTAGTTGCTCGCAGAGCAACTTGGATTCAAAGAAGTAGTCAACATAGCACTTCTCTCTGTGACAGGCTTAGAGAAAAAGATGAAAGAACCAATGGAGCAACAAGTAGCGCAGCTTGAGGAAGCTATCCAATAGCTTCAAAAAAAAATCGTGGACCTAGAGCTTCAAACAGTGCCAAGTACCCCAAAGGACGTGCAAGACCAAAGAGAAGACACTGCTCGGAGCGCAGTTGCGAGGATCAAAGCATTCACTCTGGAATGTAAACAAATTAGAAGTAGAAGTGCACAAACCTACGAGCGACTTACTAAAGACCCTGAACTAAAGGCACTGGAGTCACAACTCCAGGAGGCAAAGAAGCAAGCATCAACAATACATGCGTAGTTGAAGCTCTTGTCAGTAGTTGAAAGGATGAAGTGATCCCAGGAACAATGCACTGCTCAACAGCAGGTCCACTCCATATAGAGCAAAGTCATGGAAGTGACTTAGAGGGTCCAACCAGTCCAGGACGAAGCGTGCCAACTATTTGAGGAGATTGAAGGTCGAGGAGCAGAGATGGAACACGTATTCGCTATAGTTGAACAATGCTTAGAGGGACCTATCAACGAAGCATTTATCCAAGAGTTATCCGAGTAGGAGGCCTTGGCGTAGCAACAGGTCGAAGCAGCTCAAGCCAAGCTCGAGGCTTTTGAAGCAAAGATACCCAGACCAGAGTGACTTGGGACGAGTCACATGTGAGTGTTGGGGGCATGTTGGCCCTTGACCAAGTTTTAAGGATCCTTGGTCATGTTTGACCTATTTTGGTACTTCAACAGGCTGTCGAAGCAGAGATCCTGGGATCTCGGCCCCTTGTTAGGGATTTTTGGGTTTTGGGATTATGTGAATGGGTATGGGGATGTCGGCCCATGGGTTTACCCATGTTTAGGCCCTTTTTGTAATGTATAAATAGAAGTCTAGGTGATGTAAGAAAGGGAGAGGAGGTTTTTGGTACCTTGATAAGTGTTAAGTACAAATTGTAAATGCTTCGTGCATGCTATGTCGAGAACTTGCAGAGCTAGGTGCAAGTGATTGTAAGAGACTGTGAAAAGGCTTTGTGCTGTAACTCGGGGAAGGAGGATCTAGTGAAGTGCATGCAGATCCCCTGTCATATGCGGAGTAAGATCTTGTGGCTCTGTGCATGTAGAATATTGACAGAAGACAATAAAAGAGAAGAAGAGTTGGTGGACGTAGCCCCAGGCTGGGGGTGAACCACGTATATCCTATGTTATGGTTGTTTTGTTTAGTATGGTTGTTTCATTGTTCATATGATTAATGCTTAGTGCATTGATGTATTCTTAGATGAATCTGATATGATAGCTTAGTGCTGAATAATATGAATGAATGCTAGATCTAACCTGTGTGAATTTGCTTAGTGCTTGAATATACTAGATCAGGGTGAATATTGCGCTAATATGTTGTTAGGGTTTACCTGCGATGTAAATTAAGGTTGAATAATAATGATATATAACTGCTAAGTGCTCTATTAAGGTGTTACAATCACAGATATGTGTCCCAACTAAGGTTGCAGACATCTGAGTCCTGCAACCACCCCTGCCTCTACCTCGGGTGAGACTTCATTTGCTTCGCAGGTGTTGCCAAAAGGGCCGGTAGTTAGGGGTTTTTTGGCGTGCTCTTGAGCGTTGAACCCTGGGTCTGCCCCTGTGCCAACAGTCTTCCACCGTGGAGGAAGGAACTTGGAAATAATACGTGTGAGGTGGATCCATGTGGACCTTCACCCATAAACTCCCAAATATCTTCGGAGAGATATATCCACCGGTTATGGGCTCGATTTTTGAGCATGGACATCGTGGTTGGAAAACTCTGGATGAGCAAAATGTGGTAGAGACCCAAAATGAAGGATTTGATCACTTAAGGAGAACGAAATTTTGAGGCCCCATCCCTAGGAAATCCACTCAAGGGTCAGGTGTGTTACACCTATTATTTGCATACCTATGGAAAACAACAATATTTTTATCTCATGCTTGCAACCAGATAAATTTATTCTTAATTCTTCGTTCTTTCTCCTTGTTAAGTAAGATCTACCTTTTTTTTTTATCTTCTAGGAGTTTAATTTCCTCCTTTTGATCCTCTATAAGGAAACTAAAGCCTTCTTTGTTATAGAAAATTATAGATATTCTTCGGCTTCTCTTAGGTTCCATTCGAGATCCTTCTTCATTTACTGACAAAGTCGATTTTCTATGCAACTAATTTTTAAAATAAAACTTACATTGAACTAGAAGAGAGTTGTGCATTTATTTATCTGAAATATTTATTATTATTCCTAGGAGGGAGAGAGAGTCCTTCATCTTCTAGAGATGTGTGCCCGCATTCCATACCACATAGCTAATAACTAATCAAACCAATTTTCATAGCAACAAATAAAGGTGTTATAGTTGTGGATCAATGAGTTAATCAAGGGATAAATCAAGTTGAATGCACAATCAATGTTTGAATTGAGGAATGAATGATGCATTGTGTAGGAAGTTAGCAAAGTATACAAGAAATAATTTAACCTAGCGATTAAACAAAATAGTGATTGGGATTAATAACAACAAAGGTAAAACAAACAGACATAAGAACCACAATCATAGAAAAACAACATACCATCCACACATAGATGGCCTTGGAAAAAAACCAAAGGGAAAACTCCATCATCAAATGGATTGCTCGAGATTTATTTCTCTAGAATTGAGAATTGCAATGGTGTCCAGGTTCTCTAGAGAATACTCGTAAGTTTTCTCAGTAATCCCTTTCTCCTCTGGTGAAGAACCCCTTCTTGAATGCCATGTAAAATTTTGTAGCCATAATTGGCTTGTTGGGAGCAGTTGGAAGGCGAAGCATCCCCAACAATCTAGCTTCTGAATTTTAGTGCTCTTCCTCTCCTTTGTCCTTTTGTTGGAGTGTTCCAATTCACGATTCCTTATTGTATTTATCTTCATCTCTTTTATTTTTATTTTAAATTCTTTTATGTTTTCATTCGCAATGCAACACTTTAGAGGAAAGTTGTATAAAATTGAATGAATGTTGGGCCCTTCACACTATCCACACTTACTTAGACTTCACCTTCGAATTTTTAGTCTTGAGCTTCACTTTTATAGGCAATCCTTTTATTTTGACAAGTTTTCTTCATTGTCAATCTTTAAGTCCATTTGATATTTATTATGGATCCCGTTTTGGATCATAGATGTACAATTTTGTAGCCTTACAACCTCAATTCTCAATTGAAATATTCAGTTTTTAGCCCATTGTATAATTCTATAGTCCTAATTACAAACTTTGTTCCTCCATTGTTTAACCTTACCTCATTGTTTTACAATATCTTTATATAGGAATTACACTTTCTGATCTACTAGTTGTAGCTCTTACACATAATGGGCCTTCCTTTTTATTCCACTTAGTTACTGAATTTGAGGCTAATGGATGGTCTGTTAAAGCTAGCAACCTTGCTTCCTCTAATTTAGTTTAAGGGATAGTTTCCCTTTTTTATTTTGAAATATCTAACTCATGATATCTCTTCATCCGTCTTTAGGTGTTTCTAGTCATGATAGTTTGTGAAGGAGGGGGTGGCTCCTTTGATATGACAAAACCCATGTCCAAATTCCATCCTTTAGAGGGAGGGGTGGGGACCTTTATTGGCACTATGAGATTTTATCCAGCTATAGTTTCTTTGGGAATATCCCCTTAGGTATTCATCTCAATGTGTTTCTAGCCTCTAGGTTTGTTTTTTTCCCCGTTTTTTCCCTGAGATACCTTAGTTTTAGGGCAAGCATCCCTTAGATGAACTGTCTCTAGATAAAATACCTATCCTAAAAACCATATTTTCATAGTCTAATTCATGGGTCCATCAACAATCATCATACACTAGGACCATATGATACAATATACCTTCACTAAGATCGATCTCTACATAGATTTTAACAAAGATAACATTTGTCAATCTTGAGAAATTTCCATAGGGAATCTCTAATGCCTTTTAAAATTCATGTTATGTGAATCGAGAGATTCAACACTCCCACCCAAGTTAGGGTTGTTGAGATAGACATTATAGACATGTTGAAATATAGGAGATGTTCCATTTAGAAATAGTTGATGTAGTCCAATTGGAGATGTTCCATTTAGAAATAGTTGATGTCGATGGCCATAATCCATTGAATCTACATCTCAAAACATTGTCATTGGAATGTTCAATGTACTCACCAATCCATTGATAGTGATATATAAGTATGGTGTGTATTTTCATTTCTCTGTTATAAAGGCTCGTGACTAAGGAATCTAGGACATAAGGGTGAAGATGATATAATCTAGACTTCATATTTAACATAAGGAGGCTTTACATATTTAGATTTTTCATCCCATTTAGAGGGGAATCTTGCAAAACTTTTGAGGAGAAGGTTGTTCCTCTATTATGAAGCCTCATAGCATTGGGAATAGGGTTGATCCTTTCATGATATTATATTCTCGCAGGCGATTACAATTTTCTAATTATTTTCCTATAAATATCAACATGTAAAGATCATGAGGAAACCCCTCCTTATCTTGAATCTTAGCCTTTGTGTGGAAAATTGTGTCCCAACTTTCCATATTGAGGGTAAAATGGTTTTCACAAAAATCTACTTGATTCCTATTGCAGATATCTTGTCAAACATATCATTGGCACTTGTTGTCCTTCCAAAATTTCTTGTTGTAAATTTTTTACTACAAAACCCACATTCAAATTCTCATAATGTTAACTTGATGTTTTCTTTATTGCGTGCTTTAAGAAATAAACACATAAAGGCATCATGTGTAGTTGGAAATGATCCTTCATTGTCTAAAATTATGCCCTCCATAGTTGATGTCCATTCACACTTATTGTTCCTCTTGATCATGTATTGGATTTAAAATTGCAACATGTGTCATCGATATATCAAATATGTTTATACATAAATCTCTTTTTCCAATGGTTTCATAGTGAAAGGGTAATCAAGATTTACATTACCATTATTGTCACATGTAACATGATAGGAGACCTTCTGGGTTCGTTAGTGTATTGTGCATCATTATCGTCATTACCATTAGTTTATTGTGCATCATTATCATCACAATAAGAGATCCCATAGTGTATTATGCATCACAACTTGATCTAGGTGGATATTGGTGGCCACCCACCTACTACATTGGATCAAAGCAAAATTTTCCATTTTGGCCGTTTTTCTACAGTTTTTTAGGTCTTGAACTTTCGGGGTCGCTTTGAGGTCCTAAACAACATTTTTTGGGCATGACAAAGCCCAGACTATAATTGAAGGCATGGTGTGGGCCGACCAGAATGTGTACTTCTTGGCTAGACCTTTCCAACAAGCCATCGTGCACCCCAAACATAGATCATATGAAAACGTTACGCCCTCGGGAAGTTGACGTATCAAATACCCCCATTAGGGCCCACAAAATTTTTGACGTTTCATATTCTAGGGTTAGGGTTTTGAATGTTTAAGGTTTTCTCATTTATGATTTATGTTAAAAAGGCCTTTGTAGCCTCATTGTAATCTTGTTCTTGCGAATGAGTGTAGCTATCACATCTCTTCTCAAAGATAAGATGCCACCATTCGAGTAAGTCCATTCACTCTATATTTTTATAGTTTTTGTACATTTCACTCATTAATAGAAATTGTGTATTATTGTATATTTCTGTTTCTTACAATATCTCTATGTGTTTCTCTGTTATATGTTTGAATTCATTTCATTCTCAAAAAAATATGGACCAGTGGTATCAGAGTAGTCTGATCCTTGTTGTTTTTCAGTGCATGTCCCCGACGTGGTCTGTGTATAGAGAGTTGGGTCTTGAGTGAGTTTCTCTTGAGGATAGTCACTCTCTCCAACCTAAGAAACCTCTCATGGCAGAAGAAAATAAATACGGGGGAGTAGGAGATATTATCAAGATGTTGCTCGCAAAATCCCTCATGCAATAAAGGAATGAGATGATGGATAATTTTTCCCAAATCCTTAGATGAATGCCAACAACAAGGGAGGCATCTTCGTTAAGCGACCACTTTGGAGGCACCGCCCCCTTCAAGGTATAGGTTAATTTTGATATTCCCGTATTCAAAGGCCAGATAGATGCAAATGCTTTGGAAAATTG
This sequence comes from Picea glauca, assembly GCA_000966675.3. NCBI lineage: Eukaryota > Viridiplantae > Streptophyta > Pinopsida > Pinales > Pinaceae > Picea > Picea glauca. Next base: position 1,755 of record JZKD02S2191173.1, on the reverse strand, counting down.
ATTGAATCTACTAGAAGGTTATTTCTCTATATCTCTATTTCTCTATGCTTTTTCTAGCTACATTCCCTCTGGGCCTTCAGACCCTTCTTCCCATGAAATGAGATACAATCCCTTCTTGGTTCAGTACACTCGAAAATCCCAAAATATAAGGAGACGAAAATGCTGAAGTGTGAAATTCCTCATAATGTTAAGCCCTAAATAGTGGCTCATTACCCCTTAATTGGGGCATATTACATTAATAATGCTATTTTATTTATGTTGGATTTAGTCCATTAGTTGTAATTATACCTCCTAGTCTCCTATATATACCAATGAGATATTTTCATTTGGAATCATCTTGTATTTGGACATTTGTGTGGGAATAGGGAGGTTTCCCCCTTGAAGAGGCTCATTATCTGAATTTCTCTCCTTTTCAAGGTGTTGAGTACTTATTCTGAGGTTTTTCTATGCTATATTGATATTTGGTTCCTAACATATGGTATCAGAGCTCAAGGTCTTGGGGTTTTGTTTCTACATCGGAGACACCTTGGAATTTTCTCTATAACTTTTTTTCTACAATGATTCATAAGGAACGTCTTGGAGGATATTTCGTAGACGGATCAAGGTACGTTGGGTTAAAATTTCATTTCTTGAGGCCTTATACTTTCGGAGATACAACCTTTTTAAGATAGGGTTCTGAAATCATCCTGAATTGAATCATTGCATAATTTTTGCTATAATTTTTTTTATGTAACGTTTGAGACCTTGAAATTAGGAAAATAATCACATAAATTAGTAAGGTATATGTGGCAACAATTTTAGCTTCTGGGTCATCTTAAATTTGTAGATACACCTTGTGGAAGATAGGGTATCTGACCAGTCCTATTGATTAGTCTCAAGAAGGTATTCTGGGTAAAACCATACTAACTTCTTCCTAGAGTATCCAAATTGAGTGAGACTAGTTGCATTGGACAGTGGACAACTTGTAGTAGTTCTGGTACGAGTTTCATAATTTTATATCAATTATTTTGTGTGGGGAACGCTATACAAGTGAGATCCCCTGGAAAGGCCAAAAATCAGCAAGTTGTGGGGAGGTTACCGTAAATTCCACTTGGCACATCCAATTTTCATCAGACCTATGGCATTGCAGAGAAGAAATATCATAGACCTACATAAAAGAAAATTTCATACTCAGAAGGGCCAAAATTTTGGAGATACAATAAAAGGAATATTGTCTAGGAGAACCACCTCAAAATCAAGGTTTAAAGTGATACTTGGCCAACATGCCACCAAAAAAGGGAACTTATACACCAAATAAGCCTCCAGACAATCCTACTTGGACTCTTGATGAAGGTGAAGAAATGTGTAGGGACATAAATGATTTACAAAAGAAGACAATAACAAAAGATGAACTACAAGACATGATGGATTCAACAGAAGCTAAGTTGGAGGCAATAAATACTAAGATGGATGGTTTAAAAGGGGAGATCATGGAAGGATTGGTAAATTTCCTAATAGAGAGGACACCTAAAAGTGAAAATGTATCCCATGAAATTCATGATGAGGACAAAAGGAAAGTGAATCAAGAATGGAGAAACTCCAACTTTGGGTCGAAGACCAACCACGTTCCTAAGATCGATATGAGGAATTTTGATGGCAATGACCTAATCACATGGATACTTCAGATGGAGCAATTCTTTGATCTACATAATGTGCCACATACACAAAAGGTACGAATTGCTTCTTTATATTTAGAACCCAATCAATTTGTATGGT
>JZKD02S2191162.1:24279-40790 GCA_000966675.3 Picea glauca | reverse complement strand
GAATTAAATAAAAACAAACTAAAACTGTGAACATATGGATAAAGAAACAATAAACACAAAAAAGACACCGATATCACCAATGGTTTTGAGCTGGTCAATTGATGAAATCAGAGCATGATGAAGGAAGGGAACTGGGGTTCCTTCTTCCCCCAAAGGAAGGCTCTTGAGGCCCTCACAAACTTGCTTTCCTTACAATGCGAAGAAATGAGACTGATAGTGAAAGAAATCCCAGCACATCCACTCAATGGAGAGGTGAATGGCTCTATGAAATGTTGCCAATGTGTTATCGTCAAAGAATGAGCCCTTGACAATCTTAGCAGCATAAAAATACCTGAAATTCCTTGCGAAAACAATGTTCCTTCATGGATTTTTATAGCATATCATCGGCTGATTATGTAACCTCTTCAAAGTGTGAAAAGGGGCTCTTTAGGGCTTCATTAGGTCATTAACTCGCCTACCCTGCAGATTCAGCTTGAATTTGGGAGTCAAATCAGATTGGGAGCTGGTCCGTAAGTGGTTGGGAGGCCGGCCAATTCAATAAATGTGTCCTTTTAGCAGGTGCGCGGGTTTTTGCGTTGACAGCCGCGCGTCGTGCACGCATAGTATGTTTTTGTCTTGTGCATGTGCACGCGCACCAAACTACTGTAAAGAGCCCTTCAATTTTTGGTTACTTTGTATAGTTTTTTGACCCTTCTGGAATGCTGTGAAATTAATTCAGTGCCATGAATGAATTCATTGCTATTTTGACGATGCGGAGTTCTTGTCGCCATGTGCGGATGAAATTTCAGTGATAACAGATGCCCCCTGATGGATGAGGTTAGGAGCATATGTATAGCCGAAATCCATCAATGTTTCTNAAATGAGTGACACATGGCAGCCTATGGTGTTGCCACATCACCAAGATGACACCATGTTGACGTCAACATAACACGTGTTACCCTTTGTGTGTGCCACGTACATTGTAAAAATGTTGATGTCATCCATATTGATGCTGACGTCAGCAGTACAGATGTTGACTCATCCTTGTTGACTAGACTAGGTTGACCAAAACTTTGACCACGAATATCTTTCGACCCGTAACTTCGTTTGATGAGTCATTTACACCATTGGAAAGCTTGCAACGTGCTTTTTGCAATGATGCAAATTTCACTGAGTTTCGAGGACTTTGATTTTTTTCCCTTTCTCTATTTGTTGAGGCCATTCCTAGCTTCTTGAGTTGCTTCTGCGAATTCTAAGTTGTCCTGAGTCTTCTCTGGATCCTTTTTGGATCATGCCTTCCCATTGAGAGCTTTTGGACCACTGTTGTATCATTTTCGTCACCTGAATGAGAAAAAGAGGGACACTTGCAAGTTCAGTTTGGTTAGCTAAACATGACAGACGTTAGTGCAAGAGTTAGACACATCAAGCACAAGAAACAAATAAACAACTAAGCTAACAACAATTAAAGAAACTAATCTAAAGTGCATAACGAAATTAGAACCAAAATCAACCAAATAATGGACCAATATTCATGCCACCAATGGATAGATTGTATTAGTGGGAAAATGCCAAAGAGAAAGGGAGACTTATGGGTTCCCTCTTCCTCCAAGGGAGGGCTCTTGAACCCCCAATGAGAGAGCTCTTCTTACAAATAGCAAACTAGAAAGGAAATGGTGAAGAAATCCAAAGCTCATTCACTCAAGAGGTGATGTGAATGGCCCAATGAAATGGCGCTTGTATGCTCCAATGAGGAAAGAGGTTCCTTTTAGGAGAATAGAGGCAGCATAACAATACAAATAGATTCTTGAAAATATAGTGCACCCATGGCCTCTTTTTATAGCAAAAATTTCAGGCATTATCCAACCGGTCTTTAGTGTGAACAAGGGGCCCTTTAGGGCACCTTTAGGGCACCTTTATGTCTTTAACCAACCCCCCACTCTGATTCAGCTCGGACTTGGGGGTCAAATCGAATTGGGAGTTGAACCAGAAGTGGGTGGGAGGCTGACCAGAATCATAAATGCATCATTCTTAGGTGTGCACGGCTTTTTGCGTCCACAATCGCGCATGTGCATTTTTCCTGCATTTTCGACTGGTGCACGTGCACGCGCTTCCTTTATATTCTGAGAACATGTTGATTTTATAACTAGTTGTATAGTTTGTGCCCTTTGGAAATTCATTTTTGGGCCATGAATGAACTAATAGGTGTTTGGAGATGTTGGATTCCTGTAACCATTTGCGGACGAAATTTTAGTGATAACAGATGCCCCCTTATGTGTGAGGTTAGGAGCATATGTATAGCCAAAATACATCAATGTTTCTTCTATTGAGAGTACCATTGTAAGAAAGAGTGTTGAGAGGGATTGCAAGAGCGACCCATTGGAGGGAGAGGGAAACCTGTGGGACCCAAACCTTTTGCTAGGTGTGGAAAAACTAAATTGTGTACAAACGAGGCAGGCATGCCCCATGCTCGTGTCATGTAACTCAAAATGTGTAAGATGATAACTGAAGTTGTATGTTGACGTAGATAACTGCAACGCCCTCCAGGGCGGTTTGGTAATGGCAGAGGAAAATTTTGATGGTGAACAAACTCTGAAAAGAGGCGATGACACCTGTAAGAAGTGTCAATAATTCGCAGGCATTGATAGCCCAACATATTTCATAGGTCTTCGGAAAATATAAAAACAATTGCAATAGTCGCAAAGTAAGACCCACAGTAACATGAAATTGTGTTGATGTTGAATGTTATGGGGGTCAATGACAGTAGAGATCAATGATGGTTCTCTCTGTCTTGTCCGAGACTCTGCATTGTAAAGGTAACGAGAGTCAAGATACTGTCTTACTTCTAGAAACTGTGTTGATGTCGACAGAAAGGGAGATGCAACTCCAAGAAGCAAAGCGCTTCATGAAATCCACTAAATAAGATCAGGAACTGATAGGGAACGTGAATGAAGTTAAGATGTCATGAGACTTAAGACTGCCCTTGTTTGGGGATATATGTGAAGGATGATTGGCAACAACTGTGAAACTGGATCGAGCGTCAGGGGGATGACTAGACATGGGTAAAATTGTGCCAAAGGCATGACAAAGTGGACAAACTCAGAGATCAGGGGTACATGGATTGTGGGATACTCAGGGTTTATGGACGATGTCAATAGGAGTAGAATATAATGAATGCCCCAACCAAGGGAGACATGGGTTTCTTTGCCAGGAAAAGAAGGTCGCCAAGGGAGACAACAAAAATCTATGTAAATGCTAGAAACAAAGGCATTTTACAATTACCAAATGAATAAACAATAATTTGGGATGAGTGTACAGATACAGAAATGGGTGCCCCAGTGCAATATGGCTTGGCCTATATGGGTGCCCCAGTGCAATATGGCTTGGCCTATATGGGTGCCCCAGTGCAATATGGCTTGGCCTATAAGGGCGCAAGTTGCATGGAGAACGGGTGGAGGCCCCATGGGTGGGTTTCTGTATGAGTTAAATGAATGGAGGACAATCTGCAGATGGGAAAACTGATTATGGATGAAATGGAGGGTTAATGATACCGTGTAGGTGCAGTCAAACTTGAATCATGATGAGATAACCTGGGAGTCCATTGGGAAAGCTAGAAAATTGAGGAGAAGGAGTATGTGGTTGATTCTCATAAATGCATAAGACTATCGAGACTCCCATCCCTAGGGGGTGAAAGCAGCATGAGTGTCAAAGTGCCAAGGGGGACTATGAATGGGACAACTCATGTGGGGAAGGGTGCTTATGGGTGCCAGTACCGAAAGGCAGCGGTGGTGATAGTACTGCAGAGCCGAATGTAAGGATCCTATAGGCAAATGTCAAAGGGTGTGACTCGGAGATGTAATTGATATTTAGAGGGAATGATTACATGCCAGTGTCGATCATATACCTAAAGGGGTTGCGTTGGTTTGTGATGACCAAGTACCTGCACATATTAAAATCGAATACCCAATGTGAACAATATCTGAAGATAAAGAACATATAACAACTATTCGATAATTTTGAACATGAGCATGTGTACCTGAGTGTGTCATGGAAAGATGCTCCGCCGGGGGAAAGTGCAAATGATAACCCGAGGAAAATGACTGTGTAAGTGGTAAAAAATGGTTCAGAAAATGGAGCTTATGGGCTCCTGTACTGAAAAATGAAAGTGGGGAAAAGGGATTAGATATGGATGGTGGGCCCATAATGCCATCCTAGTTGCACCGACACTATGGGAGATCGGGTGGTAGTTTGGTGGGAGGACAAGGGCCTCCCCTTTGCTCAAGGATTGATGAAGAAATATAATGAATTATATTCACGGGAGCATTGGTATGGAGTGTCAAAGGAAGCTCAGGCAGATATGTGTGGCGTTCTGCGGCTAATGTGTGGCGGAGGTATGGGATAGATGGGCAATGATGAGTGTAATGTCCATATTCTACGCATATGGCACAAGCGAAATTGGTTCATATGTTTTGTTTGTGTGTGGTTGATGACTCCATAGTAGTGTGGGATGTACTTGGTGGAGTGGCAAGAAAAAGGGGTGCTTGAGGAAGATGGATAAAACTGCATAGCTCAGGAAGAGAAGGAAATATATTGGTGGGGTGTCCTTCTTTCTTGCATAGTGTGCAAGGAGGTTGGACTCAGGAGGGAGTGGAGTGGTGGGCTCTTTCTTCTTCATCCTGCCCCCAGTTGTAGCGGTGGTGTTAGCAAGTGGGGGTGAGGGTGGTGCGGTTGGAGTAAGTACTGGAATCTGCATCAGGATTCCTTTTGTTTGGGGAGGGAGGGATGGTTGAGGGACCATCGTGGGTGGATGTAGATACCATACTGGAATGGACAGCACCATGTTAGGAAGGGTAAGCATTGCGGCTACCTGGAAATCTTGTACGCTCGGTGGGGGGTAGAAGAAGGGGATTTGCGTAATGGCTTGGGGGACTGTCTCCCAAACTGGGATTTAACCCTAGGCGAGAGTAAAATTAGGGACCAATGGTGTCATAGGGTTCTTAGGGGGTTCCTGAGGTGGGAGCTCTATGACTAGTGGGACATCAGGTAGTGAAGAAGCCTCGGTGGGAGGAATGGTACCTCCATTTTCAATTCCATTGGAAAAGATGATACGTACTTGTGCTGAGGGATGTATGAGTGGTGGTGCGCCATGGTAGGTCCCTAGTAATGATGGGTCTTTGAAAATTATGGGGCCCATCTCGATGAGTGGGTAGGCATTGGAATTAGTGTGGAAAAAAGGTAGGATGTTATCGATGTTGGAGGAAGGGTTCAGCTCGTAATGTAAAACTCGATCGATGGTGATGATCTTCCTATTGTGGGGGAACATCATTGTTCGAAACATAGAAGAGGCTACTACCTTCATAGCGTACATGTAGCTACATCCGAACAAGATATTGTAATCGAGTGGGGAGTCGATAACCTCAATGTCAATAAGGATGGTTTTGCCCCCGAGTTCAACAAGGACATTTTGAAAGATCCCTTCAAGAGAGGATGGTCGTCCATCATAAGCTCTTACAGTAATGGCGGATGTTATTAGCTCGGGGGAGCCAAGTTTCTTCCATATAGTTTTGGACATGATGCATGTGGATGCACCTTCATCTATGATGCATCGATGAACTGTGATGTTCCAAATTTTAACTGGTATCTGGAAAGCTACCAAAGCAGGAAGACGGGGTTCCCCACAATCTAGATAAAATGTGATAAGTCTAGTATCAGCGGGGTCAACTGCCCCTAGGGAGGAAAGTAATGACTTTCGTTGAGTGGGACAGGTTTGAAGGACTTCCAAGACTGACATGGCGGTAGGGGATTGTGCTAAGTCATCAACCAAACTATAATTGTGTGCTGCCCTAGCCTGACGGTTGTTGACATTCCATCGTAATGGGATACCAGGAATGTGAAGAGGTGGTTCAACGTTAGGGCATGGAATCATAAAAGGTGGTCCAGTTGTAACTGGAACTACTTCCGAAGTGGTGGGAGTAGATTCAGGGGGTGCATTGTATTGACGACTGTGCGTTTGTAGAAGAATTTCCTCTTCACTAGTGAGGAGGATAGTGTGATCCATAGGAGTGTCAGGGTTTTGATATTGTCCCATCTATGGTGGGGCAGGGTGTATCTCCTGCTGGGTATTCATCACCCCTTGGTGTAGAATAGGGTTATGCAACATAGTTGGGGGTGGTTGTTGCACATATTGTTGTGGGGCCTGTTGAGGAATAGGCGATGTTGGGGGATGTGGTCTGTTTACAGATTCTTTCATCTATTTAAAGTTGACAATTTGGGGGCAATGGTGAGTATAATGGCCATACTCACCACAAAGGGCACAAGGGAAGTTTGTTCAGAGGTTGTTGTTATTATTTCCTTGGCATTTGTTGTTATTGCCCCCTTGGGGGTTTTGGTTCTCGTGATTCTGGTTGCCCCCAGCAGGTTGGTTTTGTTGGGGGTTGTTTCCCCCTGGTCCTGGATTACTACTTCAGTTTTTTCCTTTATTTTTGGCATTATTTGAATGATGGGTCAGATTTGTCGTAATCAGTTGTTCAAAATTGTGAAATTATTGAATGGGTGAGGGTTGAACAAAGTAAACCTCGGCGTGTGGTTGTCCTTATGGTGGAACCATGGGTTGTGGAGGACCAGGAAATGGAAAGTAAAGATTATTTTGTGGCAATAATATGTATGGTACATAGGAAGGCGTGGTGCTTTCACTAGTGCTCAGGGTGTAAGTTGAGGTAGAGGGGGTACCAGAACTTGGTTGAACAGTTGGGCACATCATCGGTGTCGATGTGGGTCCACTCATGGGTGAAGGGAGGATAGCAGGATATGGCTGCTAACAAGGGGGGGGAGGGTAACAAGGGGGTCCCCCATATATCGGTGGATATTGGGGTGTACCGTACATAGGTTTTGGTTGGATGTACGGATTGTGATGTGTCGTGGTACCAATCAATCCATTCGTTGAGTGGGACATCCCAGGTTTGCCTTGACCGAATAGTACGAGTCTCGGGACGTCAGGTAGTATCGTATATAAGTATCCTGACTGTGCATAGATGAGGTTGTATTGTTGATCCTTGTTGATGGCTTCTTCTTCAGATTGGGGGAAGGTGGAACAACATATTTGGCAAGGAGGGAGACAAGTGATATGAGAAACCAATCAAGGCATTGTTGCTTAGTGGTTTCTGCTTTGCATAAACTATGTTGTCGACGCCATTCATGAATGTGGTCGGTGATATGGGTGGCTGAGGATTGTTTAAAATTGGAGAGTAGTTCGAGACCATTGTCATGGCAGATTGGTAGTTGAAAGAAGGTAAAAAATGCTTTGGCCAATGATTCAAAAGTCACATGGGACCCTGACTTTTCATCTACATACCATTTGGTTGATGGGCCAGTGAGTGTGCATTGAAATAACCTTAATCGAATGTAGTCATCCATGATTTTGTTCGAAGAGCACCATAAGTGGAAGGTCATGACATGGTTGGAAAGATCATCTCTTACCTTTCCTTCAAACTTGGGGATGTCTGAAGGTAGTTTGGTAGGCATTGAAGGCCATGTGGGGTCGTACAAGATAGGATCGTTGGTGAGTTTACTCAGATCTGGTATGTTAAGGGAAGTCAAGTATGGCATCTGGAGTGGTGGTGGAGAGTTAGTTCCATCCATGGTGTGAGTGGTTTGTGTACCTTACTCGTGAGGGGGGTTAGGTGGGGTTGTACTCCCCCCTTGGGAAGAAGTTTTCACCCCACTTCCTTGTAAAGGGGAGCTAGTGGACGGTTGACCTTGGGAAGTGGAACCAAGCAAAGCTAATCCCAAGATAGTATAACTCACAAGGGTGTGAGAGGGTTTAGCTGATGAGGTGGCAAGACTAGGAACTCCCTCTAGAATAGGAGGGATATTTAGCAAGCGTCTAGAACGTCGGGGATTCTGTGGGTCCCTTATGATGTCTGACTAGCAAAGTGAATGTATGCAAATGGTGATGAGAGAAATAAATGAACAAGAGAGCTTGTACAACTTTGCCTTCACAATATATCTCACAATCGCATGTAATCACAATAGCATCATACATAAATCAAAGAAGCATACATGTGGGTAGGTGGATTTTTTCCGTGTGGGAGAACAAAGAAAACAAATGCTCGTGTCCTAAAAGACGTAACGTCCTTCCTATCAAATAGCACTAGACCTTCCAATAGCAATCAACAGTGGGGTCTGAAGCCACCGGAAGAGGAACTAGTGAAGGATGAAACAATCAGTTATAATGAGGGGTAGAGGGTGCATATCCTGAAAGAGTTGGTGATATTTCCCAATAGCCACACAAAATTCAATCAAGGTGCAATTGCAGCCCACAATTGCCACCTGGGTATATGTCCTAAAACTTGGTCACTAGGTACCTCGTTCAAAGTGCGACATTTAGATTTTCAACCTCAGAAATGGGTCACAGACTGAATCCCATCAAAGAGGTGGGTGCCTCAAGGGGGGACGCATAGAACAACCGAACCTTGGCCTTTGACCCTTCACGGGTATCTCCCTACCTTATGGTGTTAGGAACACTTGACTTGGAGGATTTTAAAGTTCCCTACTTGACAACTTCTAATGTTTGAAGATGTGAGAACCAGATAACGGGGAGTTATTTGGATGCCTATCCCCGAGATCCTACCTAGATTAAAAAAAATCTTTTGGCACCTCCGGTCGAAGAAAACTTAGTGAGTTTTTAGAAAAAAATTAGATGTGGTTGTTTGTAAGATTGGGGGTGTGAACCAATCTTGTTCAAATTTAAGTGGGAGTAGATAGTTCCTTCAAGAAAAGGGTGGGGTGTTTCAGAATCCCTTTTGGGGAAACTTACTTCAACCTCCACAAATTGAGATGAAACTATGTGAGTGAGTAGTGACTTTGTGTGTGAGCAAGTTATAAAATGTGCCAAATTTTTAATAAGTTAGGTGTCACCTTGCAGCATGTGGACTTCGTGTGGTCCTTACAAGTCTTGATTACCTATCTTACTACATGTCATTGGTACAACCTTGCGGAATTTTAAAGTCCCTAAAGAACTAGCATATGGACATGTGGTTCCTTACCAATCTTTTAACTCCCTAATGTGATTTAATCTAAGAAAGCTTCAAAAGACTATCCTAGATTGTGGACATGTGGGCCTGTATGGGGCCGTTAGAATAATATTTAAACTCCCCTAGTAATGTAAACTAAGAAAATAGCTTCAAAACTATCATATCTTTGCAGCATGTGGGCATGTATGGGCCCTTACAAATTTAAGATGTTTGAAAAAAAAACTAAGAGGATCCCTAGGGGGGCTTTTGTCCTCTCCTAAAGATTTTTTCTTTAAGGGAGATGAAATCTTCCCTCAATCGTTTTTTTGATTCTCAAGATCACTCTATGGTGCGAGAGAAGATCATACTCAATGATTGAAGTTTAATTTATGGTCCCAATGCAAGTGTTATATATGTGATATTGAATGATTCCAACTTAATTTTTACAATCAAAGAAAACCATCCATGTGGAAAAATGAAATCAAAAGGAGGAGAAATATGGACTTTAACCCCCTAAGTGTCTATGTTTTGACTAACCCTTCATGTGGAGAGGGAATCTAAGTGTGGTGTGTATTAAAAATTGCATAGAATCAAGATTTAGAAGCCTAGGGGCCTTCAAAATATCACAACAAATCCTTACAATGTTGAATTTATGGACAGATGCGCAGGTCGCAGAGTAGACAGAGGTGCATGTGGCGCCAATGCGCAAACAAACAATGACATGTTGGTGCAAGTGCGTAGAATGCGCTGAGAAACACAGTGTTGTTGGCTCACGTGCTCGAAAGATGCGCATGTGGGTTGAAAAAACCCACGCACGTTCTGATACGCAGTCGGGAAGAAAATTTCGAATGGAATTCTCTTATTTGATCTCTCAATTTAGCTTTTTGCAAGTAGGCTTGGGCCGATTATGACCCCTGCAAGTCAAATAAATCAAAAAGAAGTGCTCAAATAACCCAAATAGGGAGTAAATTGATACCTATCCCCAGTGGAGTTGCCAATATGTTGTATCATTTTCATCACCTGAATGAGAAAAAGAGCGACACTTGCAAGTTCAGTTGGGTTAGCTTAATAGGATAGAAGTTAGCGCAAGATTTAGACACATCAAGCACAAGAAACAAATAAACAACTAAGCTAACAACAATTAAAGAAACTAAACTAAAGTGCATAAGGAAATTAGAACCAAAATCAACCAAATAATGGACCAATATTCATGCCACCAATGGATAGGTTGTATTAGTGGGAAAACACTAAAGAGAAAGGGAGACTTATGGGTCCCCTCTTCCTCCGAGGGAGGTCTCTTGAACCCCCAATGAGAGAGCTCTTCTTACAAATATAAAACTAGAAAGGAAATGATGAAGAAATCCAAAGCTCATTCACTCAAGAGGTGATGTGAATGGCCCAATGAAATGGTGCTTGTATGCTCCAATGAGGAAAGAGGTTCCTTGTAGGAGAATAGAGGCAGCATAATAATACAAATAGATTCTTGAAAATATAGTGCACCCATGGCCTCTTTTTATAGAAAATATTTGAGGCATTATCCAACCGGTCTTTAGTGTGAACAAGGATCCCTTTAGGGCACCTTTAGGTCTTTGACCAACCCCCCACTCAAATTCAGCTCAGATTTGGGGGTCAAATAGACTTGGGAGATGAACCAGAAGTGGGTGGGAGGCCAACCAGAATCATAAATGCGTTGTTCTGAGGTGTGCGCGGCTTTTTGCATCCATAATCACGCATCGTGCTCATGTGCGCTTTTCTTGCGTTTTCGACTGGCGCACTTCCTTTATATTTTGAACGCATGCTAATTTTATAACCAATTTTATAATTTGTGCCCTTTGGAAATGCATTTTTGGGCCATGAATGAACTAATAGGTGTTTGGAGATGCTGGATTCTTGTAACCATTTGCGGACGAAATTTCAGTGATAACAACCACCAAAATCTTTCATCAATCAACAAATAAGTGAGGGAAGAATTCCCTCACCTTGTCCTTCTCAATCTACTTTGTCTTGCATGGATGTGTGCCCTTTAAGCCTACTCGAAGATAATCAACATCACCCCTGTGTGAAGTCCCTGTCCTTATGTCCTCACCCTGATCCGTGATAATGGGAGGCTCAAAAAATTTCAAGTTCTCCACATTTACAATTGAGTAGATCTGCATATAAGGTGGAAGATATAGACGAAAAGAATTGGTACCACTTCTCTCCAAAATAGTGAAGGGTCCATAACAGATGGGCTTGAGTTTCTTGCCTTCACCCTTCAATATTTCCTTCCTGATGTGAAACCATACCTAGTCTCTAACCTGGAACTGATGATCAACCATGTGTTTGTCATGCCGAGCTTTATACTGTGTTGATTTTTCTCCAATTGTTCCCTAACTACTTGGTGTACATGTTGGATACTCTGGATGAACTTGCAGGCTCTGTCTTCATTTGAATTAACATCTCTCCCATACATCAAGTCCAAAGGAACTTTAGGTAAATACCCAAAACATGTCTCAAAATGTGAACATTGAGTGCAGGAATGTAAGGCTCGGTTGTAAGCATGTTGTACATAGGGTATCTATTCATCCCATAACTTGGGATGCTTGTTTCAGTAGCCTAGAAGCAAAAGTACCATTGTTCAGTTAACAACCTCTATATGTATGTCGGTCTATTGATGGAAATTAGTGCTTCTCTTCAACTTGGTGTCCATCATTATCCAAAAACTTTCCCAGAAATCCCCAAGGAATCGAGTATCTCGATCCGAGATAATGGATGTGGGTAACCCAAAGTGAACCCAAACATACTCAAAGAAGAGACTAGCAGTATGCTCAGTAGTGATCTTATTTTTACATGGCATTAAGATACACATCTTGTTGAACCTATCCACTACAACATACAAACAGTCATGACCCCTTTTCGACATTGGTACACCCCCTATAAAATCCATGGAGATACTTTCCCATGGATGGGATGGAACAGGCAGTGGTGAGTATAGCCCCAGTTTTCTATTAGTGTGCTTACAAGTAGAACACATCACACACCCCTTTACATATTTAGTTACAATTTCTTTCATTTGAGGCCGGTAACAAAACCTCTGCAGATGAGCCATATTTTTTCCTACCCCAAAATTCCCAGACATGAGAGAAGTGTGAGCTTCTTGTATTACATGGACTCGTTCACTTGTAGGAATACATATCTTTCCAAGATGGTAGAGTATTTTTCCGTGCAGACAATAGTTCTCTACATGTGCACCATGAGTTAGCTTCTCATATACTTCTTTAAAATCTTCATCAATGGCATATTGTTCCACATAACTATCATGACATAAAGAATCATTCTTCAAAATAATAGAAGCAGCAATCGGAGGTCCAGAAATCATATCAACTACCTTGTTACTCGTACCCTTTTTGTACTTGATTACCAAATGAAATCGTTGTAAGAAACCCATCCATATATAATGTCGATATTGTTGCAATTTGGTCTATGCTTGGAGATACTGTAAGGGTTGATGATCTGTATGTATGATTGTTTCCTTCCCTAACAAGTAGTCCTTCCATTTCTTTACACTTTAAACTAATGCATACAACTCTTTATCATATGTAGTATAGTTAACAACAGCTTGATTAAAAGTTTCAGAGTGGTAACAGATAGGCTTATGATATTGCATCAATACTACACCCATGGCGTATTCATTTGCATATGTCTCTATCTCGAAGGGTTGTTGAAGATTTGATAGTGCTAATATTGGTGCGGTACTGATCTTTTCCTTCAAAGTGTTGAAATCTCTTTGTTGCTTTCCTCCCCACTGAAAAGTGTTCTTCACACTGGTTAAGGAATGCAAAGGAGATGTTATAAAGAAGAAGTTTGAAATGAATCTCCTCTGATATTGTACTACACCTAAGAAGCTCTGTATTTCGATTACACTTTTGGGCTCAGGCCAATTTACAATTACATCAATCTTGGAAGGATCAATTTCCAATTGTCCTCCTCCTACAATATGACCTAAGTACACAAGTGCAGTCTTACCAAATTCACATTTGGACAATTTTACATACAACTTTTCCCTTTGCAAAGTATCCAATACTTTCTTTACATGCCTTACATGTTCATCCCAATTCCCGCTAAAGATAAGAATGTCGTCTAAATATACAATCACAAAATCATCTAGAAATGGCATGAATACATCATTCATCACACGCATGAAATTTGTCGGAGCATTACAAATCCCAAACAACATAACTAACCATTCAAACAATCCATGTTTGGTTTTAAAGGAAGTCTTCCATGCATCCTATTATGCAACCCTGATCTGATGGTATCCACTATGCAAATCCAACTTAGTGAAATAAACAACATCCTTTAATTGATCAACTAAATCATCTATACGAGGAAGAGGGTATCGATTTTTCACCGCGGTTTTATTTAAGGCCCGGTAATCGACACACATTCGCCATTTTCCTCCTTTCTTTGGCACCATCATGATCGGAGAACCATAAGGAGATGAGTTGGGCCTAATGACCCCTTGATCCAATAAGCCTTGTACCTGATTCTTGATCTCTGTCGTCTCTACAACTGACATCATGTACATGCCCACATTAAGAAGAGGAGAATCCTGCTAAAGATGTATTTCATGTTGGATTTCCCTCTTAGGAGGTAATCCATCTAGTTCAAGGAAAATATCATCATACTGAGAAACAATATCAATTAATTCTTTCTTATGAGAAGGATCACATCCTTGGAAAGCGTTGGTTGTTTTGACATCTTTCTCCCTTACAACCATGAGTACATATCTCTTATTAGTGTTTATGAGTCTCTTCATTTGTCTTGCATTAAAAAGTGTTGTGTTTACCCTCATGTTTTGGGCTCTAACAATATATTCCACTCCCCCCTTAGTAAGGTGATATTTGTTTTCATGACGAAAGAAGATTTATTTTCTATCATAAAGATACGGACTCCCCAGCACTATGCCACATATATCAAGTGATACAACATCCAAATCCACTTCTTCAATCAACTTTGAAGCAATAGCAAATATGACTCTACATTGCTTGGTGACATTGAGTTTTTCTTTATCACATACCTAACCAAGAGGATANAAATTAAAGTGCACCATAAAGAAGGAAAAGCTCAATAATGAAGAGATATAAGCATCAAATCTGAACAAAAAACTTGATAACGGAGTTCATCCCTAGTGGACTACATCTCTGGGTCCTACTCTCAAATGGGTAGGCCTTTTTATTAACTCAACAAAAGAATTTGGCAAAATACATAAGTATACCTCATTCTGGAAATAAGTTGCAGAAGTTTTGCTCAGATCAAAAAACAGACAACACCATTGAAAATTCAGAGCATTGAATTACCCAAAAATGACTGTCTCCATGCCTCAATCCGACTCTGGCACTCCCAGGCCCTTGAGAAATCTCGTCTCGGTCTTCATGCATGCTCCCTGCAATTAATTCTTTGTATTGTATCTCGACAATCGTGCTCAGTCATATCGTCAAGCACCCTACTCCCATCCGAGGGAAGTTTCAGCATTTAAGTGAAATGTTGGGTGGATTAACCAACGGAGTCCGTTGGCCCAACGGTTGGTGGATGCTATTGTAAGGCGTTGGATAGGGGGTGGTCCCTAGGTCGAGCCTGTGGGCCTCCCCTTTTGGGTTATAGTTATAACATTATATATATGTTTGGAACTATCGCCAAGTTTGGAGTTTACTGTTTAGATTCGTCGGAGTTGTAGTTTGGCCGCCAGATTTGGTGGGCCCCTTTTTTTATTTTTGAAAATTTGGTTTTGGACCCTCATTGGGAATTTTCCCACTACCACATGGTAGCCAACCATTGGCCCACACCATCCACTTACACAGTCACCTGCCATGTCAAATGACACATCATCCTACCATGACAACCTACCATGTCACCTCCCACGTCCCATACGGTCTGCCACANGTATAAGCACAATCTTTCCAACAGGCTATCATGAACCCGATTCTGAATCTGTATGACCCCCCTATGGAGGACACAAACTTCGCGTCACCCGAATGGCCAAAACCAACAGTTGTGACTTCCTGGTATGATTCTGTTAAGATTGTTGTTTTAAAGGGAAAATCAAACCTACATATGGTGTATGGAAGTGTGATACACTTCCAACGGTATATCTCGTACTTGGTTTCAACCCCCGGTTGGTGAGAACGAGCCTTCACAAGTTCATGACCACTTTTGGACACCATATTGGTTGAAGTGGTTCGGGGTTAAAAAATATTGTTAATGGATCTTAAATCAGAGATTCAACAATTCCACGTTGTAGTGGACTCATATACCTTTCCAACGGTTCCTAATTTTCCTCGTTCTCACCTCGAATGGCCCGATTAGAGTTGTCACAAGTTTGTCAACTATTTCGGGCAAAGGGGGCCAACCAGCTTGCATAATGGGGTTTCATTACAAATAAAACAATCATTAATGGCCCCGACACACAAATCTATGGCCATCATGTCAAAGTAATCTTCAATATCTTTAAGGCGATACTTCATTTTCCTCGATTGGATATAGTATGGCGATGTGGCACCTTTCGCAAGATTGGGTGTCATGTGGGCCCACCAACAAGTCAAGGCCTTTAAGCGGTAATTGTTTCGAGCCAAAATTGAGGGTTGAGATTGTTGGATTACTGAGAGGGGGGGTGAATCAGTAATAGAGAAATAATCCTTTTTAACCAAAAAATGCAAGTGTTATATCAATGTAGCATTATCATCCAATAGTTACAGAGTAAATAAACAATGAACAAATGAGAAATCATATGCATACACAGTACACCAGTGTTTTTACGTGGAAAACCAAAGCGAGAGAAAACCACAGAAATATTTTTCTTATATGTATTGAATAATTAATTAAATTAAGCACCAACTTCCTTTGTTTTCCAGCTGCAACTAGAAGGAGGCTCCAACCCCCTAGTTTCTCAGGATATAACCTGAAGGAAGCTCCAACTCCCCAATTGTCTGGATACAACCAGAAGGAGGCTACAACCCCCTAGTTTCTTAGGCTACAACCTGAGGGAAGCTCCAAATCCCCAATTTTATGGCTACAACCAGAAGGAGTCTACAACACCCTATGTTCTCTGGCTACAACCACCTGTCCTTGCCCCGTCCAACCGCCCTGACGTAGAAGTAGAATGATGGAACCATTGTCACACTATCACTATGAGATATACTATTGTAAACCTGTACCAATCAACCTATAATAAACCTGCAACAACCTGTACCAATAACCTATGCCAACATGTGCCATACATCAACATGTACCTCAACTTGTACCATAAACAAATGCATCAACCATGCACCAAACCTGTACAAATAACCAGTCACAATAACCTACCCAAACAACATGTATTCAACCTATACCATAAACAAGTGCATCAACCATGCACCAACATGTACCTCAAATTGTACCATCAATGAGTGCATCAAACATGCACCAAATATGTACCAATCATGCATCAAATACACATAAACTATGACTCATCAAGATGTACCAACATCATCAACTATACACCTCATG